>JARGCV010000021.1:6795000-7290000 GCA_034064705.1 Bothrops alternatus | reverse complement strand
GTCTGCAATATAGTTATTTCAGAACAAATAATCATTTATTTTTATCTGTTTTCTCCAAATTATCTCAGAATATAGGGTATAAATTTCTACTCATTCCATTATCATTATAAGTCTGAGAAACAGATTAACAAAAACACAAGCCATCTGTTAAGCTTCACGCTTTAGTCTAACACTGTATTTCACACTAACTCAATCAGGAAAATGAGTAGGTAATTCTTATAAAAGATCTATATATCATATATAAATTCAGTCAAATTCAAATATAAAAAAATGAGATTGGATTACCTATTTCCTTGCATAATATAGTCAGCAGAAGTATAGCAATGTACAGACCAATCAGCCTGATCTCAATACCTGGGAAGATTCTGGAAAGATAAACAACGAATCAGCAAACACCTATAGGCAAACAAAGTCATTATTAAAAGCCAATATGGGTTTGTCAAAAACAGATCATGCCAGACAAATATTATTGCATTCTTTAACCAAGTGACAAAATTAGTGGACCAGAGGAATGCTATGGATATAATTTACAGTAAGGCATTTGACAACCTACTACTTGATAAGGTAGAAAAATGCGGGTTAGACAGCATCACCACCAGATGGATCCGTAGCTGGCTGACAGTTGTACTCAGCATGTGGTCCTCAATGGAACCACATCTACATGGAGGGAAGTGTGTAGTGGGGTGCCCCAGGGCTCTGTTCTGGGCCCAGTGCTCTTCAACATCTTCATCAATGATTTGGATGAGGGGATAGATGGGGAACTCATCAAATTTGCAGACAACACCAAGCTGGCAGGAATAGCCAATACTCCAGAAGACAGGCTTAGGATATAGGAGGATCTGGACAGATTTGAACACTGGGCGCTATCTAACAAAATGAAATTCAATGGTGAAAAAAAGTAAGGTTCTACATTTAGGCAAGAAAAACCAAATGTACAGGTATAGTATAGGGGGTACCTTGCTCAATAGTAGTAACTGTGAGAGGGATCTCAGAGTCCTACTGGACAATCATTTAAATATGAGCCAGCAATGTGCTGCAGCTGCCAAAAAAGCCAATACAGTGCTGGGCTGCATTAACAGGGATAGAATCAAGATCACGTGAAGTATTAATACCACTTTACAATGCCTTGGTAAGGCCACACTTGGAATACTGCATCCAGTTTTGGTTACCACGATGTAAAAAAGATATTGAGACTCTAGAACAGCGGTTCTCAACCTTTTGCAAGCCGCGACCCTGACCTGCACCGTGCATGCGCAGCACAACAGCCCGCATCGCGCATGCGCGGTGCTACCCCATGCATGCGCGGTGCTGCCCTCTGCGCCGGCCGAGGGGAAAAAATGGCGGACTGCGTTGTTTGGCAACCCCCGTGAAATGGTCGTTCAACCCCCAAATGGGGTCACGACCCACAGGTTGAGAACCGCTGCTCTAGAAAGAGTACAGAGAAGAACAACAAAGATGATTAGGGGACTGGAAGCTAAAACATATAAGGAACAGTTGCTGGAATTCGGTATGTCTAGTTTAATAAAGAGAAGGACGGGGGGGACATGATAGCAGTGTTCCAATATCTCAGGGGCTGCCACAAAGAAGGAGTCAAGCTATTTTCTAGAGAGCCTGAAGGCAGGACAAGAAGCAACGGGTCCTTCTCAGTTACTGTTTTGAGCCAGGTTTAACCAAATCTGTACTTGTATCTTTGGTTTTCCCTAGAGTAAAATCTTGCTTTTCTCCACATTAAATTTCATGTTGTTGGATAGGGCCCATTGTTCAAGTCTATCAATGTCTTTTTGGATCCTGAGCTTGTCTTTTGAGGTGTTGGCTATTCCTGCCAGCTTAGTGTCATTTGCAAATTTGATGAGTTACACAATTCAGAAGCGCAAACGTACAATATGCGATAGACTAGAAACAGTAGATAGACCATATATAAGAGAAACACCAATCAAACAAAATGCATTCGGATTATACTTGAAGATGTAAGGGAGGAGGGAAGAATGTTTACTAAAACAGATGTTTACAAAGATTAACACCTAATGTTGTATGCTATGTTCTAGGAGGATTGTTTAGCAATAAGATCTTATGTTTAATGTTGATCACATTAATATTGAAACAGATAGGAGAAACACCAATCAAAATATAAAATGTAACAGGAGTATAGTTGAGGCTAGACGCGAGGAGGGGGGAAAAAGGCTTACTAATTCAGACGTTTTCAAAGACTAACACTTAGTATTGTATACCAGGTGTCATGATGATTGCTGCATAATATGTTTTTATGTCCAATGTTGATTGTTTTAATAAAAGAATTTTTATATATAAAAAAAAAATTTGATGAGTTACCCTTCTATTCCTTCATCTAAGTCATTTATGAAGATACTGAAGAGTACTAGGCCTAAGATGGGACCTTGTGGTACCCTACTGCTTCCTTCATTCCATGTAGATGTAGTACCATTAAGGACTACTCATTGGGTACAGTTTGTCAGCCATTTACAAATCCATCTGCTAGTGATGCTGTCCATCCAACATTTTTCTAGTTTACCAAGAAATAGATTGTGGCCTACTTTGTTGAATGCTTGCTGAAGTCTAAGTATACTATATCCACAGGATTTTGCTGGTCTGCTAATTTAGTCACTCTGTTAAAGAATGAAATAAGATTGGCTTGGCATGATCTGTTTTTAACAAACTCTGCTGGCTACTAGTTATAACTTTGTTTCTAGATATTCACAGATATATTTGTTTGCTCAGTAGCTTCCCAGGTATTGATGTGAGGTAGCAGGGGTGTCAAACTCGCCGTGTCATATGACGTGTCACAACATATTGTGAGTTTTTTCTCCTTGCTGGGGTGAAAGTTGCTTCTGTGTGATGTATCCGGCCCATGGGCTAGCAGTTTGATACCCCTATAGTTTCCTGGATATGTTTTTCCCCCCTTTTTTTGAAGATGGGAACCATATCAGCTCTTTTCCAATCCTTTGGTAATTCCCCAGTGCTCTAGAATTTTTTAAACATATGGTACAATGGTTCCGAGATAACATCTGCCAGCTCTTTCAGAACTCTGGGATGTAATTCATAAGGTCAGGGTGATTTATAATTACACTGCTGGAGGGTCATACAATCTTCCAAATACTGCAAGATTTGGAATTCCATCCTTGAGGAAAAATATTCCAAAATGTCTAGATTGACAGATGTGGGACAGCCCATCCCAACTTTAAAAAAATGCTTACTGTTCTGATTGTTATATGAAGGAAAAAGGGAAAGGTCAGCAATAATATACAAAGGTACTATAAGCCAATTGCATGGTCCAAGATTTGAATTTGAGCACACTTTTTTTCCAAGCAGCAAAATCATTTAAACATTGTTTGTGGTACCGGTAGGAATGAAAGTTTTATAAAATGGATTGGTACAGTATTTGCAAAGGTCATAAACCTGCCAGAACTAAACAACTGTTTATGACATAAAAACTCTTTTTCAAGTTAAGTCAATGTTAAATTATATAAAATAATCTATGACTGAATTAAATCAGTTTTTTGTAGTATCGGGTCACAAGTCTCTTCTTGCTAAACTAGATTTTGCTAAATGAAGTTTTAGAGAATGAAAATATTTAGGGTATGAAATAGACATCTTTGTGAACTAAGCCAGTTTTTATGTGTTAGCTTCTAACTTAAACCTATATTTTTCATGAAACTATTAAGTCTGACATAAATCAGCTTTTGTAGAATAAAATCGTGTTTGAAAGTTTCAGCAGCTTTCATGTATAAAGTGAAAATAGTCTATTAGCTACACTAGGATTATGTGTGGTATTAAATCAGGCTTTCCAGGCTAGACTACTATTTGTGGCATGAAATTGTATTTGGTTTAAATGATTGTAGTATAAAATCACATATTTCTCCAAGCTAAACTGGCTTGTGATTTCATTCCATTCCCTACTTTGGAAAAATATGTTGCTATCATGTCACAAACAATAGCTTAGCTTTTAGCAATTGCTCAGAACTGGTTTAGAGGTCTTGGGATTTTATAAACCAGACCCTGGTGTTAAGTAGTCAAGGATTCCACATCACACATCCTGGGTTAGATCTCAGATTTATAGTGCCATACCACAACTGCTGAGGCAGGAAGCTTTGATGTGAGGAACACCACCTACATGATGAATGGGAGTCAAGCTAATCTCTAAGGCGCCTGAAGGCAAAGGATGGAAACTGATCAAGGAGAGAAGCAACCTAGAACTAAGGAGAAACTTCCTGGCAGTTAGAACAATTAACCAGTGGAACAACCTGCCTCCAGAAGTGGTGAATGCTTCAACACTGGAAGTTTTTAAGAAGAGACTGGACAGCCATTTGTCTGAAATGGTATAGGGTTTCCTGCCTGAGCTGGGGGTTGGACTAGAAGACCTCCAAGGTCCCTTCCAACATTATTATTATATTATTATTATTTTGCTTTGATAGCCTGGACCTGAGGAAAGAAGCCAGGCTATAGTACTAATAACTGGAATAACATTGGAACAACACTGGAATAAGATTGGAATGGCTGGCAGATAATTATAATTAAATAGCAGAAAGAAGAATCTCTGGTTTAAAAACATCTTATTCTTGTGGAATAAGTGGAATTCTTGTTATAGGTCTGCAATTTATCAACATGAATACATGTAAGCGGAATTTTGAATTAAGATTGCCTATTTTCTAATCAGAACCCCGTGTATATTTACATAGGAATTAAGGAGGCATATATTTTCATGGTTAAGGGAAATGATTTTTTTTTTTAATCTCTCCACCGAATGAGTTTGGGTTTTTGTCATACTTCCCGAAAACGGCGAGTTTCTTTTAGGAACAGGAAAAATTAACATTTTCCTCGGGAAGTCATCAGGTAACACAAGGCCTCGTGGATGCCTCAATAGGATCAATACAAAAGCGCCAGCCTGGCCAAGCCGCCCGGTCTGCCATTCACGTGACCTGGCCGAGAAGCGCTGAGGAAGGTGATGTGTAGCACACAGAACTCCGAGGAGGCGGGGCTATTCGGGAAGGACGTGCCAGAAGTTGGTGGGGGTGGGAGGGGAGAGAAAGATGCCTGTAGTTCTAAAAGCGTTTGAGGGCATTATTTGAAAACGGTTGCTAGGAAACGAGTGCACGGGGAGGCCAACGGAGGAACTATTCGTTTACTGCGCCTAGCGCAACTGGGATTGTAAAATGCGTGAAAGGCTGGTTGGGCAGAGCGCCTTTAGCCGTCATTTCACCTCATGAAGCTTGAAGATACCCACTTCCCCCTCTTGCCACGTTTATGAAGGACAAGAGAATTAAGAGTAAGGCTTCCAGAAATGAATCTCAATGTTCCTATAGGTGGCAGGAGTAATAACAGAAACGAAAACCAGAGAAACCTATGCTATCACCCAAGGGGTACATTTGTTCTTTAGCCCCGTCAGGGTGTTTCCTGCTAGAAAAGGAGGGGGATCTGAAGCCAGACCGAAGGGACAGCCTCCGTTTCAACAATCCTGTGATCTTTTTCCTTCCTTTCGAAAACAGGACGGGAGGCAACTCCCTTTCTGTTGAAGGCGTAAGAGGGACAGGCACTGCAGTACATTCCGTTCTCAACAGCTATGAATGGAGAAAAAGCGGCGGGTGGGAGGGGAGAAACCAGGCCAGCCCCGGGGAGGCAACGTCCACTTCCTCCTGCCTTCACGCGCTTCAGCTTGACCAATGAGGTTCAAATAGATTGGGCAATCGGATTGATTGGTGGTTGTGGGAACCAATAACTGAAAGGGGAGAGCGGAGTCTGCAGAGTGGTTTTCCTACTTTGCCGCCCAATTGCTTCCCCAGCAAGGCCGCCTTGATCCAATGACGAGTGGAGCGCGAACAAGGGGGTGGGAAGGATGAGGGGTTGGGTGAAACTGTAGGAGGCGCGGCCCGACCAGAAGCACAGGCGGTTTTTGGTGCAGCGTTGGAAGGTGTCCTCTTGGAGCCTCTGGGGAAGAGGTGAGGAGTGGCTGGGGATTTGTGCTTTTGTGGCTTGCTTTTTCTGCCCTGTAATCGTTGTCTGGTCTGACCCTGCGCTCGTCTACTTGCCAGGCAAGGATTGTCACTAAGAGCCTGGGACAGGCGAAGAAGCCTTGCAGCGGCGGCAGCAGCAGCAGCAGCAGCAGCAGCGGGCGACTGGTGCCCTCTGCTCGCCGCGGGCCCCTCCCCTGCGATGGGGAATGGGTTGTCGGAGCAGACGCCGATCCTATCGAGCCTGCCTTCCTTCCAGTGCTTCCACATCGTCATCTTGGGGCTGGACTGTGCCGGCAAGACCACGGTGCTCTATCGGTTGCAGTTCAACGAATTCGTCAACACTGTGCCCACTAAAGGTTTCAATACGGAGAAAATCAAGGTGACGCTGGGAAACCACAAGACCGTCACTTTTCACTTCTGGGACGTCGGAGGTCAGGAAAAGCTGCGGCCGCTTTGGAAGTCCTACACCCGCTGCACGGACGGCATTATCTTCGTGGTGGATTCGGTGGATGTGGAAAGAATGGAAGAAGCAAAAACGGAACTTCACAAAATCACACGGATTTCCGAGAACCAGGGAGTGCCTGTGCTTATTGTGGCCAACAAGCAGGACTTGAGACATTCACTGTCGCTTTCGGAGATGGAAAAGATGTTGGCAACCAGCGAGCTGATCTCTTCCACTCCCTGGCATCTGCAGCCCACTTGTGCTATAATAGGAGATGGTCTTAAAGAAGGACTGGAGAAACTGCATGACATGATAATTAAACGAAGGAAAATGCTGAGGCAACAGAAAAAGAAAAGATGAGCTGCTGTGACTGTAGGGGTGAATTCTTTCTTGGTATTTGACTAAAACAGTCGGCAGCACCAGACTTGCTCATTTGGATCTTGTACAGATTGATTAAACACACAGCCTGGTGAGAAGTTTTGCAGGCAGATGATTTTATCATTTCCCTACATATATTTGGGCACTACTACTTTTAAAAAAAGCAGCTCTGGTTACATAGTACAAAGAGTTCAGGAAACAGATGGGTGGGTAAATATAATCTGGATATCTAAATAACCAAATAAAACAATGAGTGGTTTGCTTGATGGTATAGTCATGTCTGAGAGTGTCTTTGCAAGAAAATTGTATCCAAGGCATTAGTTTTTCACCTTATACCAGTGGGTTTTTAGATGAAGATATACAGCTTTAAAACAATGCCTATTAACATGTCTGGATCTAGACAACCAGTATTTAAAAGGTTGTGAATGTGAAAGATTGGATGAATGGTATATGCTTTTAACTGGTTTCTCTTAAAATACTACTTGGAACTCAAATGATTTGAATTACCACTGTTGTGGTAGTCATGTTATTTGCAGTTTGATAGAGAAAAAAGTATTGATTATGTAAGAGCATGGATGAGTTTCCTGATAATGTAGCATGTCTTGGTGTGTAGGAGTTATTTAGAAATAGCTGTACATCTTTAAAGCAGTGCTAATCAGATTTGGACCATACTTATTTGTTCCAAGAAGACATGTTTCACACGAAAAACCCAAACAATTAGACAAATGTAAACTATTACCATAAGGAGTTTCAGGATTCTTATAGTGCAATATTACCTTTAGATTAAATTGATGGCAATAAAATTTGATCCGTCATTCAGTATAAGTCAAACTAACATCTGCAAAGCTACATGTCCTGTGTGCCCAATATTGCTGAAATGTACTGCCAGTTTTTTGTAAAAAATTTTTTTTGTAGTACTAGGAATGTACTGAATCTTTGTACACTTGAAAACTTTGACACTGGAAAACAAGAGTTTAAAGATGACATGTCTGCTCTAATTATGCTTTAAGCTTTTCTTGTTTACAGTCATGTAAACAGTGTATGGGTTGGGATGGCATGTAATACTGGTACATTTTATTTTTCAAAAAAATCAGTTGGTATGGGTAGCAGGTCAAAGGGCTAAAGTGAAGCCTGTATTACTCTACTGGTGCTGTGAGAAATTATAATTCCAATACTAAATGAACTTGAAAGAAACATTTGCCCTTCCTTCAGCACAACCAACAAAGTATAATTTTATCTATCAGATATAGGGAGGATTAACTATTGTTCTGACTGTTAAGATAAAAACTTCTACAAAATCAAATTTTATAGCCAGAAACTGGTTAGAAGGTAACCAAAAATGCACTTTAGTGTTTTCCAATACTGAAAGTGTCAACTTTTTTTTAAAAAAAGAAAAGAAATCCTGATCCTTTTCGAAAGAATTGAAGTAGCTTCCAATGGAGCTTTTGTATGGTGGTTATATATATCTGCACTAGTGACATTAAAAGTCACTTAATGTCTATATTTATAGAAATGTAGATAACTTAAACCTCAATAAACTCAATTCCAAGTAATTCATTGAAACAAAAGTTGAACACATTCTATTATATTGATTTTGCTTTTTATTAAGACTATCTGCATGAAACAACTCTATTCATGTGACATTTGTAAAATGTGACAATGTTTTAAAAATCACTGGTATCATTAAAATTTTAATGGAAATTTGTATTATGTTTTGTCTGCTTATAACAATGAAATGTAGTTGTTGATAAAATTTCTTGTCTCAGTTTTGTGATTCTGGTGCCTGACAAGCTTTAGTATATATGTTCTCACTAAGTTGTAGAATAATTTAGCTGTTACACAGTGTGGCACATTTCTCTGAAATCTTATCTTAGCATACATATATTCTTAATTTCTTCCCTTGAAATCTGTGGCCAATCATTCAGTTGAATACAAATGTAAAGGGCTAGTCATGTCTCTAAATTTGTAACACAATTTTTTAAAAAAAATAACTCATGCACACAAGGTATTTCCAGTAATAGCTGGAAGTATTACTTATGCAATTATGATGTTTATGGACAGCGCTGGTTTATTTCTGTTCCGAGAGCATCCTACTATTCTTGAAACTCCTGTATTTTATGTCATAAAACCATTTAAAAGTCCTAGTATTTTCTGTGCTGCAAACATTGAGATACAAAAGTTGTTACTTTGTTAAAGCAATAAAAAAAATTCTGTTTGCAGACTGAATTTCAATGGAACTAATCAAGATAGAGCCAGATGTGTGCCATTTTTGAACGCTCTGGTAAAAGTATGTCCACATAAAAATACAGATTTGAATTTTAGGGGAAGTTATTTTGTAGTTTTCTTTCCCTCAGCCATATAAAATAAAAGGAAAAAAATGTTTGTTTCCTACCCCCAAGGAAAAAGGTGAGATTGGCATTTTTGTGCAATGTTTTATTCTAACACAACCTCTAATATTGAATAAATCTTATTTACCTTTGTTGATGAGGTATGTATCTCTAAAAAGCAAAAATTCTCTTTCAATAAAATGACTGGGCTTTCACTAGGTATTTATTGAGACTGGAAGCAAAACCTGAGGGAAGTTCTAGGAAAGAAAAACACTTTCCTACAAATATTATATAAGACTGATATGAATTAATCCTTGAACAGGGTAGATATTATTTACCTAGCTCAGGGATGTTTAGTGGCTCTACCTAAGCCACAGTTTTGGGAGTTGTGTGTTTCTTGATAGATCAGCATATCATTTTCAGTATTTTACAACATTCTGTTTTTATACGTGTGCTGCTATTTTGAATATTTTAGAGTTGGATAAATTAAAAATGCCTGCAATTGCATAATTGGTGCAACTTCACTAGGAAATAAAATACAAAATTACATCACAAATTATAGCTATGTTTTGAGCTGGTAATGTTTTAGAAATTGCTGCAGGGGACAAGGGGAACTGGTTCTAAGCTATAAAAAAACATCTAAATGAAATTTTCTCATTCTAATCTGATAAAGTAATGTCAAGGAGTTCAGCCAGACGTACAATCTACACAAAGTGTTGATGGAAGTGAGTGATTAGCTACTATTCCTTACTATTTTTCTTTTGAAGAGATGTGATCATTCTTGCAGATTTTGCAAATACCATAGTTTGAATAATGAATAAAAATGGGGAGAGATTGAATACCTTTATTTATTGTGGGGCAATTATTGATATCCATGTTAAGTTTTGTTGAACCATAGGCATGTTGAACTTTTCTTTTTTGGAAGAAAGTGAAACTGGTGGAAGATTTTTCGAGATCTACATCAAGCTGTTGATCCTTTAGAAGAAATGATTTGAAGACCCCTACCAAAGAATGGCTATGCTTGGGAGTATATAAATATTTCAAACAAAAACATTTTTCTTTAAAACTCTTATAAACAATTATTAGGAAGTAGCAAATATACACACTCAAAATCCAAATGAGTGTAAACATTGGCTGAAATTATTTCACAAGCCTACAAAGGGGATTATTTTGCAGGATTGTTTTTCCCCATTCAGGACTATCAAGAAAAATCCTGCATGGCAGGTTATTTGAGAGGGAATGGAAAGGCGTTTAAGATATAAGGATGACTTCTAAATATATCCCACTGTTGCTGGGAACAGTTGAGCATTGTTGTCCAGTTCTCAAAGCTCTGCTGGCCAAGCTTCAGGACTTTTTTTGAGAAAACATCTCACTGCAGAATGTAGCAAGGCTGTGTTCATTCTGGGGTATGTGTAAACAGGATCACTGGGTAGAAACCAGAAAACACTTGTATTATAGGGCCATTGTATTCCCATTTTAGAGTAGGGGTCATTGACTAATGTAAAAGGAATATATGTCTATTATTTTGGAAATGCAAGTTGTCCTTGCATTTTAAAATTGAATAGACTTCAGATGAATATATCAAAGAATACTGTTACTTCATTATTTATTATTTTGAGTCACACCTCCAATTTACTACTATAATATAGTAGTACTATATCTCGTTCAGTAGTAATTCATTCCTGCAAAGGCAGAGAAGTCAAGATTCTGAAAAATGTGTATTAATATGATTGGCCACCCCATCCCGTTCCACCCTCCTTTAAAAAGGATGGGCCCTGAATTTTTTATCGAATACCTCTCCATGCTTTTATCACTGGCAACAGCCCTCATGACTTGCTCAGTTCTGAAGTGCTTTCAGAATGGACAGAAGTATCTGACTAAGCAACATTAGATAAGTACGAGTAAAAGAGGCATGTGGCTTTTCTTCAGATAGTACAATAAAACAAAATAAATATATATATTACTTTCTGTTGTGGACGGAGCTGTTTCTAAAAGTTTTGGAATATAGTAACTAAAAGTTGGCAATCCTAACCTTTTGCTTCCATTCTGCTTGTTTCTCATTATACTAAAAATTGTGTTAAAAGTGGGTTCACTTTTGGCTGCGTCCTATCAATCGTGTAGATTAATATTGCTCTGTGCTATTATCACTTAGCAGAGCCTGCGCTATGCTATATAACTCATTCAAGGGGCTAAACTATATGAAATATTGGAGACCTGTAATTGATACCTTCAACCTATAATTTGTGTAAATCATTCTTGCCTATAGAATTACTTTTTTAGAATATGAACGCAGAATAAGACGTTTAACTTCCATTCTGTGACTTTAAATATATATTTTCAAGTGTCTTAGCTGCTAATTAGTCTTAAGGAAAGCATGTGATGGTCTTTTCCTCTAACTTTCATAATTTGGTGTGGGTCAAGCATAAGATGAAATAAACTGAAGGTTTTATCTGATTTTTCTAGTTATGAGTTGCATTTTATTGAACTGAATGTAGCCTATCAGACATATGCTGTGACCCATCAGATTGCTCTATATGTTCCACCTTTTCTGTGATTAAGGATGATGGACAATTTTATGGGCACCAAGATTGGTGATACGTTATCAGATTGGCTTGCAAAAATCTATATATCACTAGATGACTAGAAAGAGTTAGCATTTCTGCATCTCTTTTTGGCCATGTAATGGCTGTCCATATTTTTGTAGTCCACTTCTCACAGACATCATAGGGAAGGGAATCTACAGAAATCTTTTATTTCTCATGTATCTGGTATTGTGGCAAGCTAGTCTTGATGGATGAATTAGACTCATTCTCAATGCTCTTCAGCAAGTCTTTGGAGCAAATGTGTTCCATGTTAAGACAGGCATACTGAATTTTGTGCATTGAGTGTTTTTAACTAATAACACTCATTTACCTGCTTAAAACAAACGTATTACTAAAACAAATCATATATTCACTGCTATTTCTGCAAAGGAATCATATAGATTTTATTTATTTTCTTCTTATTTAAGTAACTACATGCCACTTGAGATTCACAAGGAAGCTTTAAATGGAGGCCAGTGCTATGGGATTTGGCCAACTCTTTGAGTTGTCACTGTATTCTCTCCTTCAGCTAGAAAGCCCAATAGCTTTAAAAGCAATAAAATTATTATTTATCAGATACCTGGTATCATGCGTCTTATTGTTGAACTTCTGGCAAAATATGTTTGATTTAAATTGAATCATCACGAAGATGTACACAAACCAAACAGAATTTTATTTTGCTGTAACATGTACAATTAAAATTTTTCTTTTTAAATAAAAAGGTATTAGGCCATTGATCTTGAAAGTTATCCAAAGGTTTTGAAACTGTCTTTGATAGTATTTTAGGATATGAGAATTAGAGTATAGTACCTGCCTATCTAGATAAATAAGTGTAACATTCTCAAATATGCTCAGATCCTTCCAGAAATATTAATAAATGAATCAACAACATTCAGATTAATCATTTCCTCTCCCAATCTTTCTGCAACAACATCTTCCTGCTACAGCTGCTGATCTTCCTGCTGGACTGCTACCTGTACAGTAGGCTTTCAATTGAATGCTGCACAATAGTGGTAAAAAATATGCTATACCCAATTTAGAATGGCATGTTTAAGGACAAGATATCATTCTTGAAATGTTATCTATCTATCTATCTATCTATCTATCTATCTATCTATCTATCTATCTATCTATCTATCTATCTCAAGATCCCCATGTACAATTGGTGGGCCACTGTGTGACACAGAATGCTGGACTCGATGGGCTTTGGCCTGATTCAGCAGGGCTCTTCTTATGTTCTTATCTATCTATCTATCTATCTATCTATCTATCTATCTATCTATCTATCTATCTATCTATCTATCTATCTATCTATCTATCTATCTATCTATCTATCTATCTATCTATCTATTTCATGCAAACTGTTATCAAATGAGATAACCTGATGCTGCTATATCCATCCTGAATAAAATCTACAAGGCAGCATTTGCCAGTTTACCTGTTTTGACTTTGAGGCTTTGTTTAACAGCTGCATAACAAATAAAAGTTCAAGATGTTAAGATTATGAAGGCAAAAAAAAAAAAAGATTATGAAGGCAAAAGCCAATGCATTTAGAAAAAACTGCTGTAGGCTGTTTTGAAATTATGGTCACAGTTATACATCTAGTAGGACAAGCTCTGTTTTCTTTTCAGATCATTGAGCACCCACTGAAGTAACAACGAAGGAACATGGTCCCTTAAAGACATGGATTCATATTGTGGAAATGGCTTTATTGGACTCAAACTCACTTTATCAAATACATTAGCATTGTGTTACATACACTTGCACAAATGATTTAAGTCAGTAGATTTTTTTAGTTGGATACATATAGAATAGATGCATGCATCTCTATATAATGATACCAAGGGCAATACATACTTCAGTATAGTAGAGAGAAATTGGAAACTGCAAGAAAAAAAGTGTCAATCACTCTATGACAAAAATCTAGGCCTTGGAGCAGATCTAATGAAATTAAGAACACTTAATTTGTGTTTATTTATTTATTTTTATTTTTTATTGCCTTAATCCCAAGAGAATTAGATATTGTTCAAAATGTAAAAAATGATACATAATAATGCATACGGTACAGTAAACAGTCATTCTGCGGCTTATCATATACATGTACAATCAACTTCTGAAAGCTTTCTGAAAATCTGTTTTCAGTAGTTTTTAGAACAGGGGTGTCAAACTGCCGGCCTGTGGGCCGGATGTGTCGTGCTGAAACCACGCCCACCCCATTGCTGGCAATGGGAAAAAAGTTGCGATACATCATGAGATGTCACTGCAGTTGTGAGTTTGACACCCCTGTTTTAGAAGGTCATAAGAATGGGACCCACCTGGGGGAGGTCACTTTGAATATCCCACTTTTGCTACTCTCAGTTTGGGGAGGGGTAGGCTGGAAAGGGAGCCTGCCTGCTGCTAAGCTTCTCCCTATCATGTCTGGGTATAGGAAGGAACTTTAGCCAGGCACTCTTATTGCCTATATTGCATAGCAGAATTTGTCTGGTAACTAGGTTTCAAGCCATTATAGGTTTTATAAATATCAACTAGCATATATTGTCCAGAGCCCTTCTTTGAAGAAAATGGACAATTTATAAATATGAAATATGAATGAATGAATTAATTAATTAATTAATAGCACTTGGAAAAGATAAATTGGCTCGAGCTGAGGGCCATTCACCTGGCCCTCCTACAATTCTCACCCCACTTGGCAGGGAGTCACGTGCTAGTCCTAACGGACAATGTAACAGCGAAGGCACATGTGAACAAGCAGGGAGGGACCAGGTCAGAGGCCCTCATGCAGGAGGCTCGGGCTCTGGGTCTGTGGGCAGAACAGCACCTGGCCTCAATCAGAGCAGAGCACATATCAGGGGAAGCAAACCACCAGGCGGACTCTCTCAGCAGAGTCACGGTAGATCACGCAGAGTGGAAACTGAATCCGGACCTGTTCGAGGCAATCTCAGACAGATTCGGACGTCCCACTCTGGACCTCTTCGCGTCCCCAGAAAACACGCAGACACCCCGGTTCTTTTCCAGATTCCAAACCCGGGGAGCAGAGGGGACGGACGCGCTCAGATGCAGGTGGCCCCAGGGGCTACTGTATACCTTCCTGCCCCCGCCCCTGATACAAGCAACGATCCGCAAGTTGATACTGGAGCAGGCGGAGGTGATCTTAATTGCTCCATACTGGCCACGGCACCCGTGGTTTGCAGACCTTGTGGACCTATCGCTTTCGCCAGTGTGGAGACTCCCCCCGAGTCAAGTCTCTCTGAGTCAGGGGAAGCTTCAGCATCCAGACCCACAGTGGCTACAACTAGCCGCTTGGCACTTGAGCGGGAGGGACTAAGCAGGCAGGCCTTCTCAGAGGGCGGCATATCAATCATCCAGGCCTCCCGCCGACCTTCCACGAACAGGATTTACGACACCACCTGGAAAAACTTCTCTTCCTGGTGCAGTAGGCAAGGATTGAGCCCACTGGCTGTCACCATTCCCAATATCCTAGAGTATTTGTTGGAAGGCATGAACAAGGGACTAGTGACCAACACCATTCGCAGACAGGTAGCAGCACTGCAAACAGTCCTTGTCTGCGAGAACCGGGGACCCCTATCACAACACCCGGCGGTGAGCGCCTTCCTAAAAGGGGCAGTCACAAGACGGCCCCCAGTAGTCCACCGTTTCCCCTCCTGGGACCTCCCCAAGGTCCTGCAAGCCTTAACTGAAGTTCCTTTTGAGCCACTGGGGTCTTGCGCACTCCGTTTCCTGTCATTAAAGGTGGCCTTCCTAGTGGCCATTACCTTGGCAAGACGGGTTTCGGAGCTGGCGGCCCTATCGGTCCGATCGGATCTCATCACCTTTGCAGAGGACAAGGTTATCTTATGCCTAGATCCATCCTTTGTACCCAAGGTCAACTCATGGTTTCACAGGTCCCAGGACCTGGTACTACCTAACTTCTGTCCACATCCCACACATCGTCTGGAGAAACGATGGCACACCCTGGATGTGCGCAGGGCCCTGCACCACTATGTCAAGAGGACGGCGACCTTCAGGAGGTCAGAGGCCCTATTTGTCTCTTTTCAGCCTTCGTCCATGGGACAGAAGGTGTCATCCTCAACTATTGGCAGGTGGATCAGGGCCTGCATAGCCAAGGCCTATGTCTCATTGTCACTACTGGTACCATCTAATATCACGGCTCACTCCACAGGGAGCGCAGCCACCTTGGCAGCCTGGCTCACCCAGGCATCAGTGGAGGAGATCTGCAGAACGGCTACGTGGGCCTCTCCGTCCTCCTTTGTGAAACATTACAAGATCGATCAATTTGCTGCAGTGGAGGGCTCGTTTGGCAGGAGAGTGCTGCAGCAGGTTGTTGAGTCCTCGTAAGAGCTAGCCTAGACTCCCACCCGAAGGGACATTAGAGGGTTTGGGTACGTCCCATCAGTGGATTCGACATCCACTCATGCTGGAGAAGAAGCGCTGTCTTACCTGAACGCCTTTTCTCAGCATGAGGGGATGGAGAATCCACACCCTCCTCTAACTAGTCTAGGCAGATTTGTTTCTCTTACAGGACGTTGAATAGAGCAACAAGGTCCGACCTTCTTGAGAGCTTCGCCTGGTAAAAACTGGGGAAGAGAGGAACTTCCGGCCGGAGGCGGGGCTAAAATTCGGACCTAGTCAATTGGGCAAGTAGGCTATGTTAACCCATCAGTGGATTCTCCATCCCCTCATGCTGAGAAAAGGCGTTCAGGTAAGACAATGCTTCATTCAGTTGAAAACCATTTGTATCCTCTCTTTTCATTTAAAGGAAGGTATACAACTTGACTCAGAGCTTTTTTTTTTTGTCATAGAATGCCCAGAACAGAGTTCCGGCACCTTTTCTGGATGGAACCTTGTAGGGTAGGCAAGGCGGTTTGTATGACGTGTGTGAGTTCCGCCACCTTTTTTTTTAAACAAAAAAAGCACTGACTTTACTAATTCTGTAATCTGTTTTATGACACCTGAGCTATATTCTCAATTAATCTTAAAACTGTCTTCTTGATGTGTTGGGCTGCAATTTTCAAACAGCATGGCCAAAAGCTCAGAAAATGTCAGATTAGGAAAGTTGCACTAGGCCCTGATTACAACTAAACAGCTGAAATTAATAACAATGAGGACATATTGCCTTCATTGCAGATTGCACTAAACCAGGGGTGTCAAACTGCCAGCCTGCAGGCTGGTTGCATCATATAGAGGCCGCACCCATCCCAGCACCGGCAATGCAAAAAAAGTCATGATACGTTGTGACATGTCACGTGATGCAGTGAATTTGACACCCGTGCACTAAACAGTTTTGTTGAATCAGCTATAATTAATTGAATTCACCCAAATCAACTCAAAACCAAGCAAAATAATTTAAGGGCTAGTGTGATGCATATATTCTATTTATTATGTTAGCTTTTGTATATTTGTAATGCTATGTATATATGACCTTATACCTCTGAGATGTTTACAAGCAGTATGTAGTATTCTGGCAATTGTACATACAAATATTTCTGCTGTAAATTCAGGGTCCTGGTAGTTGTATTTAATGTTTAAAAAAATTAACACAAAATCAAGCTTAAATTAAACTTTTGCTTTAAATGTACAGAACAACATAAGCATAAGAGTTTATTATTATTATTTTTTTAATTGAGCATCCAGAGAGGCAAATCACAAGTTCAGGGAACATCAAATGCTGTCATCTTCCAACCCACAGTTCATTCTGGTAACCCAAACAGCACAGGGCAGAATTTCAGGAGGGAAGCAGAAGATTATTTATCACAGAAAGCCAGAGACACAGATGTGCCTTTTTTTTTTTTTTTAGCCCTAATTACAATTGCTTTTTTCAAGTAGATAACTTGACTTTGGTTATTTTAGCCTGCATAATTTGTGACGCATTCTAGTGCCTGAGACTTTGCCCATCTCAGGTTCTGAATCAACCAACACCTGTGTCTTCTCATATCTCTCTTTCACTGGTGCATTCTCCCCTCCTACCTGCTATAGTGTTTTGCTTTGTTAGGCTGTTCAATTTCTGAAAATGAAGAATGTATCTGATCTCTAAACAATTGAGATTTATCTCTTTCCCACAATTGGTATTGGTTGAGTCTTCAAAAGATCTATCTTTCTTTGATTTATCCAATCTCTTTTTAAAACTATCAAAATTAGTAATGTTGTTATGATCACGTTGCATTTTGATTATTTCCATAGGTTGATTATGCACTCTATGACAAATGGGTATTAAAATGAGAAATAGCTGACACTGTGATCTTTCTAAATATGGTATCTCAGTTCTTTGGGGAAGTGGTACCTTGATATTTCTGTTCATTCTTCTGAAAATCAGAATAGCCGGTTATGCAAAAGGTATGGGACATATTTGAATCAACCCACAATAGGATAAAAAATGTTTATGTTCAGTAAAAATCCACATTTGAACAGGCCCAAATAAATAAGAGTTCTTTGTTGTAAACTTTGCTTGTTTTCCTCTGTTCCTATGATGAAGTCAGTATTATGACATTTTTATATCAGACTATCCCTTTGAAGATTTAATACATTATCATTGGCAGTAAAATTAGGATGTACAGTGAAAATTTGATTTAATGTATCAGTTTGGAGGAGGAATGTTAGTCCTAGGACAGCAATTTGTTATGTTATGTCATTTGTGTAGTAATGTCTTTATATAATGACATAAATCTCTGTTAATGACATAAAATTAATGTAACTTTAACTGCCTCATCTAAACTTTTTTTTTAAGAGCAGGAGGAATCTCAGATGGAAATTTAGTCCACTGCATCCAATGTCTGCTAAAATGGTATCTGTTAAATACTATTTTAACTGATTTCCTGTATTAAATTTCAGCTATAGGATAACTGTATGGAAAGGAGTACAGATGGAAATAAAATATTTACAAGCTCTAGTGGATTTAATAGAACTACTGGCCATTGTTTAATGGTTGTAAATCTAAGAATATCAGAAATAAAGGGTAGGAATAGAAACATAATTCTGTCTAATAGCCAGCACAGGTGCTTAAATAGCTAAATTGCTGAAAAGGATTTCTGGTTGCTCCTGAAATTGTGTTTCCCATATCAGTGCTTATCCAGAAGAACTCCTAAATTGTACAATTTGGGGAATATTCAATCCTATTTAAAATCTGTAAAAAGTAACCGCTTCTGGATTTTGTGCTTGCGGTGGAAAAATGAAATTTTGGTTTTGGTTTTGCTCATCAGATAGGTTTGTTTTTATAGAAATGGATATTACACATTATGATATAAAAGTAAAACACTGAGGTTGTAATGTTATTATTTTTTATTGTGCTAATGAGAGTCGGAAGTCAATACCCTTTTTTTCTTTCCCCCTTCTATTCCACACTTTCTTTTTTCCCTTTTCCCCTCCCCTAGTTCCTATTATTTTTATTTTCCTTTGTGTTTTATGTTCTAATAAAAGCTGACATTGACAAAAGATCTGTAAAAAGGGATTGCACTGTACAAAACACCTCTATCTAATTGGGATCTTTATCTTATTTGCCACCACCCATTCCTAACCACTTCGAAACATGTTCCAGAGCATTTTAATAGCCTTTGGAGCAAGAGATGGAAATGAGAGTGTGCAATCTTTTTCTTACAGAAGAATTTACAAAGGTGATCAAAAAGTATAGATGGTACAAATGACCCTACATTGAAGAAGCTTCTTCCATGAGAAGTAAAATATCTTCAAGGGAAAACAAAGTCCTTTTGAAAAAGGGTGAAGCCCCTCCCCCATTTTTTATATGCATATTTACAGAAAGGCAGATAGAATCTAACCCAGAGTTTCCCAAAGTGGCCAATATAAACTTGCAAAGAACAGTAGGACTATCCATAGGGTCAATAAATGTCTGGGGTTCAATAGGCAATTGATAAATGATTGATTGGGGTTAGTTAATCTTTTGGGTTTCTATAGAGTTCCTAATCTTGAAGGTGAGGTATCTAGGGATGAAATATTGTTATCCAGAGTTGGATGATTAATCACCATTGAGAGTGGTCTTGTGGTTATTGTTACTCATAGTACTGTTAATTCAAATAGTATTTATTACTTTTTCACATTATAAATATTTGAGGAGCGATGAACTATCTGAATGGGTTGATGTACTAAAGAGTTTGAGGAATTCTGATTTGTACATGTTTCTTAGTTGGCTAAGGGAAAAAACAGGTTTTATCACTGCAGTTGTAATGTTTAGTGCTATTCTAATATTGTTCTAATTTCAGGGACTACTATTGTCTTGCTTTGAAGAGAAATTATGCATATCAAGATAATTACTACAAATTAAAAATTTTCTCAAAGAGTATCAGGGCAACAGAAGAAATTATCAGTTTATCGTTGGACTGAAAAACATGGACCAAAAGTTTCTCTTTGGAACTAAAAACCTTTCTGTCACATGCATTGTTTTACAGAGCTTTCATATATACTGTAGGAGATATTCAACTTATACCTGAAGCTTGTTAAAAGTAAAGATTTGTTTTTAAAAAGTCATTTTCATGGAAGCCAAAGATTCATCATGAAAGGTCATTTGTTTTATTAGTCTCACAGTAGCATCTTATTAGTTTCCAAACCATAAAGGCAATTTCTGAAGATTGGTCACTTATTGTGCTAAGTCTTTCCTGTCCAGAGACGATATTATGAGTTTTTACATTCTGTAATATAATCACGTGACCATAGGCTAGATTATGAGTGAAAGAACATAATTCAATTTATTGTATATTCATTCGTTGGAACCCCACTATGCAAACATCAACTTTTCTGACTTCAGTACTACATCTAAGACTACTAGACATTAGGGCCAGTGTCCATGGCCTGGCAACACAGGTGTACCCCAAGTAACTGCAACTGGCTTAACATGAATTCAGACTTCAGCAAGGTGCTTACTATAGCATTCTTATTCTTACTATTTTCCGAAATATTTTATAGTTGAAAAAGTTTGGCACAATTGCAAATTGTGATCTAGAAAAGTTAGTGAAAATGTAAAAATTATTAATCATTCAGCTGATACAAACTTATTTTTACAGAGTAGATGCTCATTCTGAATTTAAAATGTATTGTTAGTTTAAAAACAACAATAAACAAATATGTTTATTTCAGTGTTACACATATACTGTTCAAAGCTCATCTCCAGTAAGAATCCAGAGTTGAACATTACAGAATTGCATCACAGCCTAAGGTAAGGCAAGTCATAATTCTGCTCTTACTGTTCCTCCCTATCTGTGACATAATAATATGTGATTAAGATGTTTTATTGAGTAAATCACAATGGTTCAGTTTGTATAAATAACATTACAGTTCAGCAAGAACTGTAAATTCTGTCACTGAACAGTTTTTTTAATGGTAGTCTATAGGATCCTATAGGTTATAGGATTGGCATAGTTAGAGGGCTTATTTAAAGGACTACAATAGTATCTAGTAGTTTCATGACTCCCCTGACATTCTGTTCACATAAATACAAGAATTTCTCTTTAAAAACAGTGCTTTCTGTTACTATGCCAAAAAGGCATAATCGGTGGATATTCCATTCCAACAGTGGGCGTCCTTTTTTAGTAGTGAGAAGTCAGTTCATACCAGTTGGGCAGAACCGATAGCTATTTTTTTGTTGCCCAGGTCCAGAATGGAATTCTGGAATCCACACAGAGATCCAGTTGTTCACATATTGGAATCCTACCACTGGTCACATCTACTGGTACAATATCAAGATTGCTAGATGATTAGAGGTTGTGGTCCCAAAGAGTAAGAAAAGGATCATTGCATAGGTTTACCTGATATGCTGGTTGCACCCATTTCTGGATGGTGAAGTGTTTTATATTGTCACTCATGCCATTGTCACTCCATGACTGCATATTGCAATGTGCTCTACATGGGGTTGAAGATCACTCAGATGCTACAGCTGCTCTAGAATGCAGCAGAACAGGCAGTGTTGAGTATGCCTCAGAATGCTCATGTGACAGTACTGGTATTGATGAACATCTGGATACAATTCAAGATGCTGCTTCTCACATATATATCCTTCATAGCATAGGACCAGGCTATCTGAGGGGCCTGTCTTCCATGATTTGTGCCTTTCTGGTGAGGTCAGACAAAGATAATGTGCTTCAAGTACTTTCAATCAAACAATGCCTATCAGCTCTCAAGAAGCATGCCTATTTTCTTGTGAGACCTGTCCGTTAGAATAACAGAACAACAGATTTGAAATTATTTTTATTGACAGGAAACTTCTTCTTAATTCTAGATAAGCTTTTATCCATTACTTCTTGTCTTTCCTTCAGATTCTTTGGAGAATAAGTCAACCCCATTGTCTCTGTGACAGCCCCTCAAATACTGGAAGACTACTATCATGCCACCCCTAGTCCTTCTCTTGATTAGGCTACACATACCCAATCTCCACAACCATTCATGATACACTTTATTCTCCAGTTCTCTAATTATCTTTGTTGCTCTTCTCTGTACTTTTTCTAGAATCTCAACATCTTTTTTCTATCACGGCGACCCAAACTGGATGCAATATTTCAAGTGTGGTTTTACTAGTGCACTATAAAGTGGTAGTAACACTTCATGTGACCTGGATATCTCTATTGATGCAGAGGACTGCATTGGCCCTTTTGGCAGCTGCAGTGCACTATTGACTCATACTTAAGTGATTATCCATACTTAGATCACCCTTTCAGTTACTGCTGCTGAGCCAATATTTGTAAATTTCTATACACTCATATAAATTATCAATGACATATTATATGCAAATCTGTACCATCTTTTTTGTCATGCCTCTTTTCCTCCTTTTCTTTCTCCCTGGTGGAGGGAGATGTCAAAACTAAGCCAAAAAAATGACAAAGTAAAATCTGATCAAGTCCAGTTCTTTCTTTATTTACACCTACCGGTAGCAGATAGGAGCTCCATACTAAAGCTATGATCTTCAGACCTAATAGATATCCCCATGAGATTCTAGGGTGTGATTACCCCAAACCTTTTCCTCCTTTGCTATCCAGTTTAGAACTGTGCTGTCTCTTATTATAAGTTTCTTTCTGGAATGTGTTGCCTACAGTGCTGGGATTCAAATATGTGAACAACCAGTTCTCTGTGTGGATGCCGCTTTTGGAAGTCCATTCTGGGCCTGAGCAACAAAAAATTAGCTGCCGGTTCTGCTGAAGTGGTGCAAACTGGCTGAATCCCACCACTGGTTGCCTCCATTGGGAATCTATGGTGCAATTGCCAAGAATCCACCCCCCCTTCTCAGCTGAACATTCTTTCACAGGAATGCTCTGTTTCATGGGTTTTCATGATAAATAATGGATCATCTTGGTCCCATGTCAAAGAATAGAAAAATTATTAATCTTAATAGCAAATTCACAATTATTTTTTATTTTTTATTTTTCCCAAAAGATTACTGAAACTCCAGGAATAAAAGCCTTTTTAAATATAATATAGAGATGGTACATTTATGGTACATTTGCTGTCTCTGTTTCAGAATCTCTTCTTTTCCACAGCTTCTATTGCAAAGCTCCCAGAGATCTTATAGCCTGTAACATGTAGTCACATCTCAATGCGTACCCCTCACCCCACACATAGGGTGCAACAGCAAGTCTTCCAGAGCCTGCACATACTCTCTGCAGCATCCCCTGCCCCACTTCATAGTATTCACCCACCCATCAGCCTGCTTGCAAGCCACCCTGGACTTATAAATTGCTATTGGCTTCCCTACTAACTTTGCTTATGGGAAGTCAGCAGAAGCTGCAAATCATGGTCATGTGAGGTTTTCACTAGATGACCCACTCTGCTCATTTAATGATGACAGTTGGGACTACCAAGATTACCATGGCTAAGCGATATGTCACATGACTACCATATCATGTAAAGATGGAAATTCTGGTCCCAATCACCATTGTTAAGTAGGATGACTTACACTGAACACTGCATGTGCTTGCTTTGATTAGAAAAACACCATGCCTTGTAACATCTGCTCTTACTGTGGTATTTGTATAGAATATTTTCTGTTTCAAGAGAAACTCCAAGGAAGAAGAAAAGAGAAAGTTTTTGATCTTACATAATCATTATGAATCATTTCATATTTAAATTGCATTAATATTATAGAAATTTATTATCAAGCTGATTTCCAAAATAGGAGAATATTTATATCTACATTCTTTCCTAGGCTTGGCTGTCCATGCAACAGGAAAAAACAAAACAAAACAAAACATTCAGGCTTGCTGGAAGCAGATATACCAATTTAGCATACAGTTGAAACACTTAAAGGTAAGTAATTTAGCAAAACAGGATTGTCTTCCAATGATTCATACTTCAGAATGGATGGTCTGCCTGCTGAGGGAACTATGAGTTGGATACAAAATTCTTGATTCTACTTTACTGAGGGAAGACACAAATTGAATCAACAATTTAACCTAATTGTAACCCACAAATTTATTTTTACGGTAACACAGTTTACTGAATGCAGTACAATTTTCTTTGAGGAAAGATTAGGTAAAGTGAAGTAAAATATGTGGTTTATATGTATTGTTTTGGATCATTACTTGACAGAAGGGTCAAACAGGTAGAAAAGGAATTCTAATCAATAGAATTATGGAGGAGGAGAAGGAAGGACATTCTGGACTTAGGTTGTCCTTGATGGATGGCTGCCATTTTTGAGGTTGTTTTTTTAAAAACTTTTCTGAAGACATTTTGCTTTGGGACTAAATTATCTAAATAATTTCATAAGATGTTTGATATTAGTCTGCTGTCAAAATCCTTTTCATATGATCGGAACAGATTTTGATTTGGGGGAAAGAAAGAAAAGAAGACTTTCTTTCCCCCACAGCAAAAATAAAAACTGTGTAAGATGTGTTAGTAATCAAACTTGTGCATTGCAAGTATTTTGTTGTTGACTCTTAGCCTGTAACCCCAGTGAGAAAGCCACATTCTGACGTTATATATATGGCTTGCTTATGCTTTTTTGGCTCCCAAATATTCTGGACTGACAAGAATGAATTCACACAAATTAATTAAGCAGTGATTTTGTAGACATTTGGCTGCACTTTCTCTTTTCCTCTTTCATCTGCAATGAGTGTATCCTCAGGTGAGAAACAGGAGAGTACACTATCAAACCATTTCTTCTCTTTTGCATTACCACAGAAGACAGGTTGGCACCATTGCATACTTGTACCCTAAAGTATTTTGTTTCATCAAGAACAACAAAAAATTTCTGCAATAGTTTAAAGAGAATCATTTTAATGCAGTCTGAAAAGTCAATCTTCAAAGAGTTCTATGGCAGTTAAAAAACAACCGAAAGATAACTATTTTATTATAATCTAAAATGTTGTAAAGAACCCTTTCCATTAAATGTATCTGATTTGCTTGCTGTAATAATTGTGTTCATCTTTAATGTGGCTGGAATAAGAGTACTTAAATTAAGTATTTTTCCACAGCATTAAGTAAGACAAACAGTACAATAACAACAGAATTACAGTATACTCATTGCTATTGTGGGTAAGAAACCAAACAAACAATGTGGTCAATTTGTTGGGCTTAGGAAAGCAGGGATTCTCTACCCTCAAAAATAATTAAAAATTATGCCATTTAGTTAGTACGTTAAGTTGTATAATGGCAGGTAAGACTCAATGGATAACATTTGACTCCTCTTTGTTATGTTCAAAATATAGAGCCTCATACTGAGAATTAAAGCATGGGCTTCAGTACATTTTGATGTAGTTGTTGTGGAGATTCAGCATTTGGTAAAAAGGGAGGTCCCTGTTTAATTAAATTAGATACAAGACAATTCATTGAGGCCTATGTCTGATCAGGCAGTCAGCTGCATGGTTAAAGACCATATGTTAATATTATTTATTAATGTTAGCTACTATATTTAGCTTTCATTCATTTTATATTCATTAGTAAGGAGAAAAGTTATTTTGATATAAAAGGATATATGTGATATAACCAGGGGCAAATTGCAACTTGTAAATGAGGATTTGAGAAGAAGGGATGGAGAAAGAAGAAAGATCAGGAATGTGTGGAATGTTATATGCACCAACAAACTGAATAACAAGTATGAAGAATTATGAGATGATCCATAGTCTTAGTATTTGTACAACATAATACAACATTAAATCTTGACGAGAAGAAAGAATATACTTAAACTCTAGTCACTGAGTTCTATTTATATCAAAGAGTCAGCTGTGGTTACTATTATATCTGCATTGGCATAGTGCTTTGCTTCAGCTACAGTCTGGAAATGTGTTTCTGGCCAAAGTTCCAAATTGTGGCTACAATAAGGAAAATGGGCAGATATAATATTAGCTCAAATTACCCATAAAACTGAAAGGAATTTTCTCCCACTCTTTAAATTACAAGGACTTCAAACAGTAGCAAACTCAAGATTCAGGTGTACAGTAAGTGGATCATATTCTTTTATTCCTGCTATAAAAAAGGCTGTGCAACTTCTTTCAGGCTGAGAATCACACCCAGCCCTGGAGTGGAATATCAGATGCCATCCTTTCCAAAATAAGGAATAAATCCAGAATGAAAACAAAATATCTGGTTTATATTTAAAATTAGAAGCTGCTTTAATTATTTACTTTCCACTCATGTACTGAAAATTGCTTTCTTTGATTACAATGAAAATTAGAATTGAGGGGGGGAAAAAGATTTGGAAGGGTAGCCATATGTTGCCCTGGGTCTTATAATCCAACCAAAAGAAGGAGAATAAAAATGACAGTTGTCTATAGGAGATATTACATTTTTCTATCTAGGTTCTCTTAAACCAGTTGAACCCAAAGCAGTGTTTGCAAATGTATAAAGTTCTAAGTTGCACAAACTCAGGTGACCTTTTTGTTCAATACTGTTTTACACTCAGCTGGATGAAGAACTAGAATGACAATGCTTAAACCAATGAAGAGATCAAAGCTTCCAAAGTGCTCTGCAATGGATTTTTTCATGCAGCTATTTCAATAAGAATCTATTTGACCAGAATATTAATAAAATAAAGTTTACAATGTCAATTACTGTACACTTGAGCTAATATTAACTGGATCTTCCAGAGAAAATATTAAATTTCTTCCTAATGCAAAGAGGCTACTAGGAAGGAAGAAAAGATTTTAAACTGGAAAGAAGTGTTAATTAGATCGTGCATCATACTACATCACAATGTTGTTTATTTTAGCTTAGAACAGTATTAGAACCAGCTACTGTAGCAGTGTTGTTTGTGAACCAGGCCAGTGTGTCTTATTCTATAAAACACGGTTTAAAGGATTCCATGTTGTTATATGTAGTCATTTTTCTTGTGTAATTTCTAATAAAGAGCCTTTCCCCTCTCGTACCTCAGTATGGCAGAAACATGCCCTGGCAGCATCTTTTTTCTGTTGTTGGGTTTCTTTGTTTTTTGTTAGCTTATGAGTGAGACAGGATTAAATCATCTTTAATTGTACCAATTAATACCAAAATGTATTTTCTCTTTTCTGATATTATTCATGTGTAATCTAGAGAAGGCTCTAATGCTGGGAAAGATGGAAAGAAATAGAAGTAGAAGATGAACATCAGCAAGATGGATGGACTCAGTGGCTATCAGTGTACTGTTGAAAGATTGGAGAGGCCAAGTTAGAAACAGATTGTTATGGAGAAAATTTGTCTATATGGTTGCTACGAATCAAATCAGATGTGAGGGCCCATATTCAATTAAATCAATCTATGTGCCAATTATGTAAAATTTGTTATGCTTTACCATCTTATCAACCAATGGAACAGTTTGCCTTCAGATGTTGTGGGAGCTTCATCACTGGGAGCTTTCAAGAAAAGACTGGACTGCCATCTGTCAGAAATGGGCAGGGGGTTGGACTAGATGACCTACAAAATCTCTTCCAATTCTGTTGTCTTATTCTATTCTATTCCTTATACTGGAGGTTAAGTCAGGTGTCCACTGGGTATTGAAGTACCACTTAGAGGTTGTTTCAGACTGATGTAGGCATGCTCTCTCTCTTGGTCCCTCATTAATCTGACCGCTATTATGCCTTCATTGTGTTGTTGTTTTTCTAAAGAGCTAAATACATAATGTTGTGCACTGAGCCATCAAAATTATGCAATCAGCTAAAATGTTTCAACTTCATGGTCTTTAGTTGATTTAATGCAAGGCTGAAATAGCAAAATTGTTTACTTTTAACATGGCAATTTCATCTTCCTGTCTTAGTTTTGATATTGTTGTTTTCAAGTACCCCATATAATAAACTCTGCAAAGGAATACATTCTGCCTACATCATAATAACTCCCTTGTACTTTATAAGATAAATACATTCTGTCTCCTGATTGGCCTCTGGGACAAGTGAGAAAGAATATAGGCTCAATAACTCATTGCAAGTCCATGTGTTGATAGTGCTGTTCCTCTAATGCAGCGGTTCTCAACCTTTTTCAGGACGCGACCCCGAAAAATTTGATTCCCAGTGACTCCATGGACATATAAATTGTTTCTCACTGGCTTATTCAGGATTTTTTTTGTGCATGTATAACTTTCCAGAAATTCCTGTTCATAAGTTAGCTTCTGAACCCAACAAGTCAGTTGTGCTATTTTTCTACATATAGTTTACTGTTACTTTATTTATTCAGGCTCTGATAGCTATTTGCCTCAAAGCTGCAATGCAAATATGAAAGGGCAATACTTATATCATCATGACATCCAGTGCGTTTTTTCTAAAAAAAAAAAAGGTGCCGGAACTCACACATGTCATACAACCCGCCTTGCCTATCCAACAAAGTTCCATCCAAAAAAGGTGCTGGAACTCCGTTCTGGGCGTTCTATGAGAAAAAAAATGACATCTATTTTTTACAAGTTTGAGAGGAGATGAAATAAAACTAAAAAAAAAAAATTTACATTTTGTTCAGTTTTTGCAGTCTTGGTTTATTACTATTCCAGTGCTGATTTTAAGAATAATTAGAACAAATTTTGAAACAATATGCCCAACTTCAGATCATACTAAGCCATAAAGTGGTTTGCCTGTGTTATGAACCTAACAAATTATGGTTAATTCAGTAAACCACAAATTGTGGTTTATTCAGTAAACCATACTATTCAGTAAACCATACTTGAGAAAGTAGGGGGAAATGTGACACATGTTGCATGAATCCAGCCTATATGAAGCAAGTCAGGTTATTGTTTCTAAGAGCCAGGTTAGCCTGGCTCTTAGAAACAAAGCACTAGTTTGCCTCTTTCATGCTTTCGAAAGTCAAAGGCCATTCTAATGACAGCTTGAAACAGTGATAAATGTAGCTGATAATCACTTGCTTTACAGCATACCAAGAGTGGGGAAGAAAACTGTGTTGAAATTGCTCTAATGGGATAGAACTGCTTCAAAGAAGAAAGGATTGGGCAATGAAGAGTTGCATACTATAAAGCAAAAAGGTGGGTAAACTCTGGGGGTTTCAGCTTGGTTTTGAAAGACCAGAGTCCCAGACCACCGCCCTATATAAACACAGGAGGTGAGGCAGAAATTCTTTCAGAGCTGTTGCCCCAGCTCTGTGAAAGAGATTTCTGTGAATCTTTGAAGTGCCTCAGTTCATGTTAAATGGGGGATGGGAGTTCACACTTTTCTTCTCCTCCCCATGATTGTTTAAGTGGGTCAGGGATTTTTCTTCAAGGGAAACTCATGATTGCAGACAATGCATCTGTTTTGAGCTATCTTTGTAAAACAAAAGAGCCTGGAAAACTTACTGCTGTGTTGAAAGAACTATTTGAGTTCAGGAGATGAAGAGAGCAAAGTCCACCCTCTTAAAACAATGTTCCCTCCCCACAGTTCTTTTTATCTTGTTTGCTTTCCACTGAACTTGCTTTTGATTTTAATTTTATGGGATATCTTTACATGCAAATTGTATCTTTTAAAGGTATTTTCCCCCTGCAAAATTATTCTTTCTCTGCTTAAAAATTTAGGCATGATCCTCCAGATTAGGAAGATTATCTGTTATAAAATCTTGAGTTGCAATGTTTAATTGTTAATTTCACAATCCTAGATGTGCTTACTCATAAGAAGATCTAGTTTTATTCAGTTGCATTTACCACTAGCAAGCATTCAGCAGATTATAACCTTGTTAAACAAATTATTTTCTGAAAAAGGCATTTTGATTAACTATTTTTTTGGCACAATTGTGGTAATCTCTATTCTTTATCTGAAAAAAAAAAACAAATAAACAGAAATATTTTTTTTCCTTAAACAATTCCAATATAGGTGAGAAGTTTGGGTTCTGGAGTTTTTGTCTATTAAAACAGAAATCATTGAGTGAGACTCAATATTGTGATCAAACAGATCACAACACTTAGGATATATCCTACCATTATGATATTAAGCAAATTTCTTCAGGTTATTGATAGGTGAAATCACTGGAACTGATCATCAAATACACACTTTTAAAGCTCCTTTATCCTTTTAATTGTAAAACCATGGTGGTTGTAATCTCTTAAAAGCAGTTATCCACATTAATGCTTATGTTATTTCTCCAGTCATTTGCCTACCAGACTCAAGACATTGCTACTTTTTTCTAGGCTATATGATTGATCCAAACACTCTTAGGAAGGGTGCACTCCAGTAAAACAAAGCCTCTTTGTGGGACCCAGGAGATGCAACTTCTAGGTATTGACCTCTACTTTATGGATTGACCTTTGTCTAGACCTATGGTTGGCACTGACCCTTCTGGTCTTTAGAAAAGCTGTCAGGAATTGGCTCTTCTCTTAAAGTATTCGGTCAGGATGTACTGGAGTTCCATATACATGATGGTACTCATTTTGGTATTCTTGAATGGTTTCTGCATTGTAGTTTTGTTTATTTTTTTGTTTATTTCATTATTGTGGTTTTATTTATTCTTTTTGCTTGGTTCTATTAAATTGTTTGTAAGCCACTCAAAGTCACTTTAGTTAAGCTTGGTAACATAAAAATATTTTAAATAAATAATTTTTAAAGTATTACTTATTTCACCAATTTAATACTATCATTTAATTGACTACATATCAAATGCTAAATCATAATTTTTTAAAACAATGTTTTGCTATAAAACAAACAAACCCACACATAACCCTTGAAGTCAAAAGCAACCAAATCACATTATGGCTTAATACTTAAGCAAGGAGCAAGGTCAAGTAATGAAACATCTCAAAGCAAACTACCAAGCTCAGAAGCATCAAACCCCCACATAAATCCACAACCATTTCTTCCCCTAGCATTCCCCTCAACCTTCCCTTGTTAAATTTAGTATCAAGTCTAAAAAAGAGTGGTGCTTGAAGAGTGGCTCACCATTTGATTTACCTAAAGACAGTTCTGTATATAATTTGAAACAATACTGCAATCCAATGCCATTACAATAATGGACATTTTGCGTGTGAATACTTTTGGAAGAGAATTTCAGCCAGTTTGAATTATAGCACTCATGAGCTTGGAAAATACTGCTGTAAGCCAACATCTCCTGTGATTCCAGATTGGCATAAGATGAGATGAAAGTGTTTAGAATGAATAATAACAGTAATTAATAAAATACATCATTTTCTTGTGGTGTGTAATGTAAAAAAACGGCTCCATTTGCATGCAATCTACTTTGCTTTTATGTCACATTCTAATCTAATCTAGAGTCATGGTGGGATGAATTGATTGCAATGGATATAGCAAATTCCATTTTGAGGACTGTTGTACAGGTGGGAGATTATTGATTTGTTCTTTATTCCTTTATTTTGCTTCTTCATTGCTTTCAGTCCATAGACTATATTCAGGGATAGTCTTGAGTGAAACATACAGAAGGGAAAGATGAAAGGAGAAAACAGACATAATATGTGTATTAAATATTTATAGAATATTGTTTATTTTTTATTATTTTTCTTTTTTCTGTTTTTTCCTTTCAACTTTAAAAATATTAGGTATTTTTCCTTTGACAATGTATGCCTATCTGTCATAATTATGTATGTGTTTTGTTCCTTTTTTATATAGAATTTTATTGATATTATAATTTTACAAATCATAGGTGCTTAGTAAACAACATGTTGTCTGGGTTCATTTTTTAGTTAATACATTTTAGAATTATTCTATGTCTTCATTTTCTTTGTTCTTCAATATCACTCTGTCAGTTTCTACACATTCTGGAATGTTCTTAATCCCATCTTCAAATAGTATTCTTCACTTTTCAAACACTAAACAAATGCAATTCTTTCTGCTATTGATTCATATAACATACATGCAACATTAAGTATATAGTTCTTCATCATATTTTTCTAATATTATATCTACTAATAATAGTTCTAGATTACAACATCTTTTCTATCCAATTCATGTCCTAATTTTATTTGCAGTTGAAATCACCTTATTAAGCCATATTCAAACACCTGTTCCTATTTTCTGTAATTTTTTAAAACCAATAAAAAATTAAAAAGAAAAAAATGAACAAAGAATAGAATAGAATTCTAGGTTATATCAACTTCTTTTTTGAATATTAAATAGATCAATAGATTTGATTAAAATAATGTATGCCCTCCTTCTAAAATAGCCAATGAAATAGATAATTTCCCTCAATTAATAATAATAATTTTAGCACATGTGGAAAACTGATCCCTCTTTAGGACATATTTATGCAATATGGTGTCTCCTTAAATTTCACTTTCTCTATTATTATTTTGGAATTTTCTTCAGTTCTTGCATTCATGCAAACATTGTTCTCTTGGGACTAGGAACTGGGTTAAATTATTTTTAATTATTAGTGAATTGTACAGGATGTTACGAGACCCTATGTTGGATAAGAGGGACAGGTAGCATTTGAATATCATCACATAAATAGGACGGTACATTTTCTGAAGCCAGCTTTCTATCTTTGCTTAGGAAACCAATGAAGTAATATATCTTTTCCATTATTGTATTTGCCCTGAATCAGCATTAAAAATAGGGCACAATTTCTATATCAAAGGAGGAGAAGCTGAACGAAATCTAAGCTGGACAATGAGAGTGGAGAGGTACCGGTAGTGATTCAAACCTATTATGGAAAAAAAATTGTACAAGAAGAAATCTGATAAATCAGAACAAATGCCAATCTAACCCAGTATTCTGTGTCCAACAGAAGCATTTGGGAAGCAGCAAAGGAGATAAATACATCTGTCATAAGACCTTTCCATTTTTACACCCAACTACAGCACAGATATATTATGGCAATCTTTTTTCCTGCTATGTTCCCACCATGTTGTGTTCAACTAGCTCTCAACCATGGCCGAGGTAGTTGAAACCATCCTTACTGATGTTTAAATGATATTTTCACTTTTATTCTGACACTGGCTAGGGGTTATATGTAATAAATACCTGTATGTAAGAATGAATTGTTATTCAGCATAAGTTTCCAGGCGGATTTGTAAATTTTAACAGTAGCTATAAAGCATTGGTAATAAAAACAGTATGCAGAGTAGCAAACTGGGAAAGTTTCCTCATAACTCTAAGCTGGCCATATTCTAACTGCTATCAGCCTATTTTCCTTCAAATAGATCCATTGCCACTGTATCTGAATGATTGACTGTTGCCAAAATTAATCAAAGAGGGTATCAACAGTGTGAAATAATCTTCCTTGGCAATCCTTTATTTCCTATTCATATCTTTAAAATGGACATTTTCAAGTGTTTAATCAATTCCCTATTTGTCCAGCTTGATGGAGTGGAATGGTTAAGACACATTTCCTTCCCTACCACATTTGACATAGCAAGCTACGTGCCAGGGTTTTCCTAGTGGAAGTGAACTCTCTTTGAGTGGCTCTTTTACAACTCAGCAAACCACACCCTGGTAGAAGATAAATAGAACAATTTGTATCTGCTTGTGTGTACTGTACTTTGTCTCTTTACGTCAGCTTTTGCACACGTGTGGCCTAAAACATGTATTTTGCCTTGTAAGCAATAACCATAGAAGAAATATGAAACTACCAAGCAACAGTTAAGAGAGAGAGAGAGAGAGAGAGAGAGAGAGAGAGAGAGAGAGAGAGAGAGAGAGAGAGAGAGAGAGAGGAACAAGTATAATAAGCTAATCTGCTAAATGTTCTGATTATATTTGTAACTTCATATATTCAAAACTTTTCTGCAGAGATGGTTTGGACTTTTTAATGCTGGAAGCTGCACTTAAAATGTATCACATATCTCTGAGAAATGATGCAAAATGAGTATGATCATAACGCATATAAGAATAAAACTGGAATGATCAATAGTGTAATGCAACTGCAAAGAAGGTTAGTAACATCTTACGTAGGATCAAAAAGGCACACAGAGTTCCTTATTACAAGAAGTACATGGCCTAATCTGCTATAATCAGTCTTTGCTTGCATTATTGTGTTTAATTCCATACACTTTAATTTAAGAAAGACACGGATATGCTGGGGCAAGTCCAGAGATGGGACACCAAATCCCACAAGGAATGGTTAAAAGACCTAGGTATATTTATTTCTCAGAAGAGAATGGTTAGAGGGTAGATGATAGTTATTTTGGATGTATAAGTAGCAGTCACATTGTAGATGTTTTGGACTTCTCACTTGTGGGCTTACTTTTTCCAAAGGATAAGTATCAGCACTTTAAGGTAACCCAAACAAGGAAACCAAAGTTGTGAATGCTAATACTATTTTTACAGAAATTTGCAAGCCTGAATTTGGTCCTCTTCCCCCCTTGCTACTTTTATCTTATCAGAACTAGGGAGGGTCAAGTCTAAGACATTTTCTCAAATTACATTTCTCTTTTGGAGGCTCTTCTTTCTAGTTGTTCTCACAGCCAAAACAAGACTAGAACTAATGCACTGAATTTCAAGAATGTAAATACAGAATTGATTTTAAGAAGAATTTCTTAAAATTTGTCACTCAGTGGAATAGTTTACTCCATGGAATGGTTTTTTTCCTCTTCACTGGAGATTTTCAAATAAAGGCTGGATAGAGTTAAATCCTACAGTGTGCAGGAGATTGCATTTGATGACATCTTAAGTCCTTCCAAATTTATGAATCAATATTTTAATATATTTTCTTTTAAAATTTTATGACTTTTTATTTGTTTATTTAGGTTTTCATTTATACATTTTATTTCAATCAGGAATATGAGGTGACGTATAGCACTTTGTCCTCTAATTTTCCTATAGTTATAAATATTTAAAATAGATTTGTAACTAGATCTTTAAAACAGATTTGTAACTGTGAGAACTAATGATAGCTCCAAAGTCCTCTTGTGAACCTCTGTGGCTGCAGAGGGACTTGAAATAAAAACTTTCCAAGACCTGTATCAAAAATGTAACCATTATCTTTTCCTTAGGGATTATGCTACAACTGTCATGCATTCCCTACGTGATTGCAGGGGCAATCCATTGAGATGACTTACACTGGTCTAGTTTGTGTACCTCGTTTTTAATGGAGTTACTCCATTTTAGAAAAGCAGTAACATTGGGTGTGAATGGGCACACATGCTAAAATCTTGCCTGGAATAAATTCTTCATTTCACTCCCATTAAGAAATATTGAAAAAATGGAGATGCAAATTTGGTGTAAAGATTAAAAGTTATGTATCCTTTTGACCAATGTGTTTGTGTTCCTTCTTTGAACATAATGGTATTTGCAAGTTTTTTTTTACTATCTGTCGAAAGTATCCATCATATAATTGTTTCTTTCACACTTTGAATTATTTGTCCAATACAGTATGTTGTATGTCTTTCCACAACATGTGCCCAATAATAATTATAACATTTTATATTGTCATATGATGTGAAGTTATATAGATTTTTACAATAAGGACAGTGATGCTCATTTGTGTCTCAGTGACTATTAATGTATTTATCTACTCTTATAACTCCGTATAGCATTTTGTGGTTGAGAATACAAACAGCCCTTCCTTGAGCAGCTTTTCCTCTAAAAAATGGAAATAGAAGAAACAAATTTAGTTTGAGTAATAATTAACATTAGATTGAAATTAGGCTTGATGAGGTTTTGTAGTTCAGTGGCTGAATTTATCTATGATTTATTCAATTACCTGGGTTTACACAAACTATCCCAAGACAATGAATAACCATACTGGTGGATGTGTAGGAAAAAAATGGTAAGACAACAATTATCCTATTTCTTGATAAGATAGAAAAATGTGGGTTAGACAGCATCACCACCAGATGGATTCGTAGCTGGTTGACTGGCCATACTCAGCATGTAGTCCTCAATGGCAGGGCTTTTCAACCAGTGGTACTGGTACCACCTGTGGTACATTGGCACCTGGCAGGTGGTACGCGACCATCCCAGAAATGTGGTAGTGGGGAGGGGAATGAGCTGAACTGGTGGCAGCACCGCACAAGCCTGAGAGAGAGATGGCTGGAGCTGCAAGGGCTGTCAGGGCTCAGCGGAAGCGCCAGGATCAGTGCTTCTTTGGGACTGTCAGGGCTCAGTGGAAGCATCAGGATCAGTGCCAGGCTCCAGCTGGAGCTCAGCACTGATCCTGGCACTTCTGCTGAGCCCTGAAGAAGCACCAATCAGCTGGAATGTTGCAGCATCTCCAGGTCTTGTGATTTACATTCAGATGCTTGGCAACTGATTCATATTTAGGACGGTCACAGTGTCCCAGAGTCATGTGAAGTGACCAAAACCTGCTGCAACTACCCAGCAGACGGGGGGAATAAAAACCAAACACCCCCACCCCACCCCTGCTGCCAATCCTCAACAGAAATGCTCACAACAATGAAAACCTTGGATAGGAGGGAGAGCAGGCACTAAGTGAACTGTTTTAAGTCAAGGACTACCTGTACTTCATCACTTTTTTCCTCTTTTTTTTGGTTATCAAGTTTTTGGCACCTTGCTAGGTAACTGGTGGTACTCGGATATTGCCATATTCTAAAAGTGGTACAATGGGTGAAAAGATTGAAAAGCCCTGCTTTTCTGGAACTGCATTGAGCAGGGGGGAGGCAAGTGAGCAGTGGGGTGCCCCAGGGCTCTGTTCTGGACTTAGTGCTCTTCAATGTCTTCATCAATGATTTGGATGAGGGGATAGATGGGGAACTTATCAAATTTGCAGATGACACCAAGCTGGCAGGAATAGCCAACACTCCAGAAGACAGGCTTAAGATACAGGAGGATCTTGACAGACTTGAACATTGGGCACTATCTAACAAAATGAAATTCAATGGTGAAAAAAGTAAGGTTCTACATTTAAGCAAGAAAAACCAGTGCACCAATATAGTTTAGGAGGTACCTTGCTCAATAGTAGTAACTGTGAGAGGGATCTCGGAGTCCTAATGGACAATCACTTAAATATGAGCCAGTAGTGTGCTGCAGCTGTCAAAAAAGCCAACACAGTGCTAGGCTTTTTTTTTTTTAATGTAAATTTTTTTTTATTAAAACAATCAACATTAAACATAAGATCATATTAAGAAGCAATCATCATATAACCTGAAATACAACACTAAGTATTAGTCTTTGTAAATGTCTGGTTTGGTAAACATTCCTCACTCCTTACGTCAAGCCTCAACTATACGCCTGATACATTTTATTTGATTGGTGTTTCTCTTATATATAGTCTATCCACTGTTTCTAGTCTATCACATATTGTTCATTCGAGCGATCCTTCAAATATGCCCAAATTTTCGCTATTTCTGCCAAATGTATTACTTTCAGAGTCCAATCTTCAATAGGTGGTATTTCTGGCTTCTTCCAGTATTGTCCCACCAGCAGTCTAGCTGCTGTGACCAAATTCAGAATTAAATTCGTCTCAGTAGTAGTGCAATCTTTTATGATCCCTAACAAAAGATCCTGAGGTAGAAATTCAATAACCTGAGGTAGAAATTCAGTACGCTTTTTCAATATTAAAGCAATCAACATTAAACATAAGATCATATTAAGAAGCAATCATCATAAAACATAAAAATACAACATTAGGTATTAGTCTTTGTAAACGTCTGATTTGGTAAACATTCTTCACTCCTCACGTCAAGCCTCAACTATACGCCAGATACATTTTATTTGATTGGTGTTTCTCTTGTATATAGTCTATCCACTGTTTCCAGTCTATCATATATTGTTCATTTGAGCGATCCTTCAAATATGCCAAAATTTTCGTCATTTCTGCCAAATGTATTACTTTCAAAGTCCAATCTTCAATAGGTGGTATTTCTGGCTTCTTCCAGTATTGTCCCACGAGCAGCCTAGCTGCTGTGATCAAATTCAGAATTAAGTTCGTCTCGGTGGTAGTGCAGTCTTTTATGATCCCTAACAAAAAAACCTGAGGTAGAAATTCAATACGCTTTTTTAAAATGGTTTGGAGTGTCCACCATATCTTCCTCCAGAAGGCTTTAATTTTTCTACATGTCCACCATACATGAAAATATGTAGCCTCCCCGTTGCCACACCTCCAACATTTAGGTTGGGTGTCTGGGTAGATGTATGATAGTTTTTTCGGATCTAGATGCCACCTATAGAACATCTTGTAGAAATTTTCCCTTAGATGTTGCGCTTTCGTGAATTCTACATTTCTCACCCAGATTTCCACCCACATTTCCATCGTGATAGGATGCCCAAAATCTCGTTCCCAATTTACCATACAGGTCTTGATTAGCACAGTTTCAGAGTCCATTTCTATCAGAGCACCGTACACTCGTTTGATATGCATGATCCCCTGCTCTCTAATTTGTTCAATTAAGTTCTCATCTGTCAGGGATAAGCCCTTCCTCATGTCTTTTTGCCACCTAGACTGCAGTTGCAGATATGATAGCCAGGTACCCCCTATTCCTTCTTCTGCTAGTGTATTTGGTGGCTTTAATGAAAACCCATTTTCTTCTTCTAATACAAGTTTACTATAGGGCACCACTTCCTGCCCTTGAGATGTATTTATGTCCCCTATTGCGTGCCCAGGTATCGTCCAGATGGGGATCTTATCGTGTAGAAGGTACTTATATTTCATCCAGACCCACAACAATGGGGTTCGTAGGGGGTTCTCCCTGAAGTTCGTATCAGCCTTTTTGTCATACACCAGGTATGCGTGCCATCCAAATAGTAGACCATGCCCTTCAATATTCAGTATTCGTTTGTTTGTCATGTTGATCCAGTCACTCAGCACCACCAATGCCGCAGCGTAGTAATATAACTTTAGATTGGGCATTTTTAATCCCCCTCTCTTCCTTGTGTCTTGGATGATTTTTAATTTAACTCTCAGTTTCTTGCCATCCCAAATAAATCTGTTGATGCTCTTCTGCCAGTCGTCCAGTTCCACATCCTTTTTGAGTATGGGTAGCATTTGAAAGAGAAATAGAAATCTTGGCAATACGTTCATTTTTACAGCCGCTATCCTGCCCAGCAGGGACAATTGTAGTGTTTTCCACCTGTCCAGGTCTGTTTGTATCTTGTTCCACAGCGCCTCGTAGTTATTTTTGTATAATTTCGCATTCGTTGCTTCTATTTCCACTCCTAAGTATTTAACTTTTTTAACTATTTCACAACCCGTTATTCTTTCCAAGTCCTGTTTTGCTTTGTTGTCTAGATTTTTAACTAGCATCTTCGTCTTAGATTTGTTTACTTTGAAGCCTGATACCCTACCATAGTCTTTCATTATCTCCATCAGTCTCTTTGCTGATTGTACTGGCTGTGACACTGTCACCAGCAGGTCGTCTGTGAAGGCACATAGTCTGTAGTCTTGTTGTCTAATCTGTATGCCCTTTATATCTTCTGCTGCTCTTATCTTGTTCAGTAGAGTCTCTAATGTTAGAACAAATAGCAAGGGTGACAGCGGGCAGCCCTGTCTCGTGCCTCTTTCTATGTTGAATGAGTCTGTTAGGTCACCATTCACAATGATCTGGCCTGTTTGTTTCTGGTAAATTGCCACTATGGAGTTGAGAAACTGCTCTCCCATTTTCATCCCCCGGACCAGGTTTGTCAGAAACGGCCAGTTCAATCTGTCGAAGGCTTTCTCTGCATCCACAAACATGAGAGTGGCGGGTACCTGGTTATGCCTTTCCAAGTACTCTATTATGTTCAACAGCTGTCTCACGTTAGTTTTCATCTGACGTCCTTGTATAAATCCTGTTTGATCCGGGTGAATTATTTTTTGTAGTACAGTCATTAGTCTGGTGGCCAAAACTTTTGTAAAGATTTTCTAATCTGTGTTCAGTAGTGAGATGGGTCTGTAATTTGCAGGTTGTGTATTATCTTTTCCCTCTTTGGGGATTAGAGAAATGTAAGCTGTTTTCCAGGAGGGTGGGACTTGGTCCCCTTCTTGTATGTTGACAAATAGCTTTCTGAGGGGTTCTAACATTTCCTCTTGGAGATGCTTGTAGTAGGTAGCTGTTATCCCATCCGTCCCGGGCGATTTACCTTTTTTCAGTTGTTTGATCGCCGAGTGTATTTCCTCCTTTGTGATCAAGGCATTCAGGGCATTTCTTTGTTCATCGGTGATGGTCAGTAACTTTTCGTTTTGTAGAAACTTATCTATCTCCTTGACAGGTGTCTTCTCCTCGGCATATAGCTTTGAATAGAACTCGGTAAAAGCTTTCTTGATGGTTTCCTGTTGAAATTCTTCCTTGCCTTTGTACTGTATCTTTTCAATTATGCGGGATTTCTGCTTCTTCCTTATGGTATAGGCCATTCATCCACCCGGTTTGTTGGCATCACAGAATGTCTTGTGTTTTGCATATTGTATATTCCTTGCCACTTGTTCTGCCATCAACAAGTCAAATTGTTTTCTTAGAATCTTGATTCCTTCTTTGGTGACTTTGTCCTCCGGTCTTTTTATTAATAGCTGCTCCTTTTTACTTATCTCATCTTCTAACTCCTTTCTTTTTTGTTCTTGTTTACGATGGTGCCTGTTGTTCATGTTCATGAGAATCCCGTGCATGTATGCCTTGCTGGCGTCCCAAATCATTTCTATGGGTGTTTCATTTTTCATATTTATACTGAAGAATTCCTTCATAGCACTTTTGCATTCAGCCACCTTTTCTTCGTGTCTAAACAGGTTTTCATTAATTCTCCAGGATCTCCTCGATTTCCGATCATGTCTTAATTCCATCCCTACCAGGTTATGGTCTGTTAGCACTTTGGGTAGGATTTTCACAGCGTTTAGGCGAGCCAGCAAGTCGCTAGATGTTAGTATAAAGTCAATTCTGGAGAATAATTGATGTCTGTCAGAGAAAAAGGTGAATTCTTGCTCTTTGCCGTGCCTTTCCCTCCATACGTCTGTCAGTACAAGGTCCTCCTTCATGTCGAAGAAGGATTTAGGCAACTTGGAGTGCTTTTGCGGGTTAGGTTTAGTCTTCTTTTTGTCCAGGGCGATCTCTATGACACTGTTCCAGTCTCCCAATATAATACATGATCTGTAGTTAAGCTGTATTAACTTCTTGTGAATCCTTTTGTAGAATTTTCCTTGTCGTTGATTTGGTGCATATATGCCCATCACCAGAATCTTCTTGTCTTCCTGTGTTACTTCGATTGCTAGGTATCTACCTTGGGAGTCCAACTCTATTAGCTTAGCTATTACATGTTTCTTTACATATATAACAATCCCATTCTTCTTTCCTGGTGCCGCTGCAACAAATTGTGTGCCTAGTTTGTTGTTGATTAAATATTTCTGATCCGCCGCTCTGATGTGTGTTTCTTGTAGGCAAACTATATCATTTTTACCTTGATTCAGGTAGTGAAATATTTTCCTCCTTTTCTGTGGAGAGTTTAACCCATTAACGTTCCAAGTCAAATATTTACTTGCCATTATCGGTTTCAGCATACTCTTGCCAGACCGCTTCTGCCCTTTATCCTACTTTCTTCCTTGGTCTCGTTCCCATGGTATCCGGGTTGGTGCTCATATTGTTTTGTGGGGTCTTGTCTTGCTGGTCTGTGCGTTTGGTAGTGGATCTTAGTTGCCTTGACTCTATAGTCTGCCATGCTTCCTTGTTTTTGTTGCCCTCTGTTCTCCGTGTCATTGCATTTCGAGGTGGTCCATTCCCTTCTCCTCCTGCTGCAACGGTCTGTGCTTCTGAGTAGTTTGCTCTTTGTTCTAGATCCCTTCCGCTTTCAAGTGGACCATCTGCTTGGTCCCTCGTTGTGGGTTGAGGTCCTGCCACCTTCAGTTCCTTTTCAAGAAATTCTTTGGCTTTCTGGATCGTGTTCAGGTGGTACCTTTTACTTTTGTAGATTAGTGACATTCCCGTTGGGGCTTCCCAACGATATTGTAGAGCGCGTGATCTCAGTTCGTTGACCAGGAACTTGTAGTCTGTTCTGTCTCGTAGCATCGTCTGGGGGATCTCTTTCAGCACCTTCACCTCTTGCTCCTCAACATATAGTGTCTTGTTGTAGGACGTTGTGGAGATAAGGTCCCGGAACCCTTTTGTTACGAAGTGGATGACCACGTCCCTTGGTAGGTGCCTGTTTGTTGCCGTCCAAGAGTTAACTCTGTGGACTCTGTCAAATTGCCACGCAATATGTTTGTCTTCCCTTCCCAGAAATTTTGCCAGGGCCCTTACAAAGGTTCTGTGCAGGTCCTCTTGGGTTTCATTTGTTGTTTCTTTCCATCCCCTAAATCTGATTGCAGATGCCATTTGCCAATATTGCATCATAGTGGCTTGGTCCTGAGCCACACTTCTCATCTCTGTTATCTGCCCCTCCATGTGGCTCTCCACCTCTTCCATCCTCCTTTCCACACTCTCCCTGATCTCTTTGAGACTTTTCTCCATTTCATCCCTCATTCTCTTGTTGTGTATTTGCATTGCTCCCTTAATCTGATCTAGGTCTGCGGTCACAGCTCTCCGTTGTTCTTCCCACTTTCTCTCTAGATCTCTGCCTTGGTCCTCCAGCTTCTGTGTCATATCTTTGCACCTTTCCTCCAGCTTCTGTTCTACATCTTTCCTCCAGCTTCTGTTCTACATCTTTGCACCTTCTCTCCAGCCTGTTGCCCACATCCTCACTTGTTATCCAGTCCCTCCATCCTTTTTCCCAGTGTCTCCATCATCTCTTTTAATTCTTGCATCATGTATGATGTTGGACAGGCCTGGGTTAACAGATGGGTCTGGGTGTCTGTGGTTGGATGGGAGGGTGTGAGGATGGGTTGGGTGTTCCCTGGTGTTTTAGTAAGTTGAGCTGGGGAGGATGCAGCTCCCTTGGAGGGTATCAGTTTAGTCTGCTTGGTATTCATCTTGAGCTTAGCCTCCTGTTGGACAGGCTTTTCTTTGGTTTTCAAATTAGTCCAAATTAGAGGGTTTCCGGTTCCGGTCACGCGGACCGGAGCCATCCTTCAAGAGCTCCGGGACGGCGCGCTTTTTAAAATAAAATCAACGGGCCGTCAGGGAAGTGAATCACCGGAGGAGAAGAAAAGACCGAAGAGGACCCCCGGCCCGATCCGGCAAGGTGAAAATCGCCGCCGAGGGGTCTGGGAGAGCTGCGGAAGGGGCCGAGGAAGCCGGTGGCGGCCGGCCGGCTGGCCAGCAGGCAGGCCCGAAGACACCGCGCCGCCGCGCTGCTGGGGAGAACTGGCACGAGCGGGGACAAGAAGAAGGAGGAAAGGGCCGAGGAGGCCGGCGGTGTCTGGCCGGACGGCAGGCCCGAAGAAGCCGAGAAGCCGAGAAGCCGAGAGCCCACGCAGCCGCAGCCGAGGACAGCCGAGGAGAGCCGGCTGGAGCGGGAAGAAGACGGCGGAAGGCACCGGTAAGACCAGCGGGGGCCGATTAAAGCACCGAGGGACAGTAGACGCAGGGGGAGCCCAGCAGTAGGGGGAGGACCCTCACAAGACCCCCAGAAGACCCCCCCAGACCACAAAAAGTCTAGTAGTACTGCACCTGGAGAAAAGGGCCATCGGCGCAGGCCTCAAGCCACAGATCCTTTCTCCTTGCATCATCCCTGCCAGCACAGCGAAGCGTACTTGAAAGCAAATAGCACCCTCTAGTGGACAATTTTTTTTTCTTTGCTGTCAAAATATAAGCTGTGGGCAACCCACCAGGGAGAAAGGTGGGCATAGGAGGAAGACAAAAAGGCATCCTGGGCTGCTGTGGAGGGAAGGCAGAAGGGACCTGGAATACCAGACAGGCAGAGGCACTGAATAGACTCCCTGAACACGGACAGACCTTCCTGCCCACAGGCCCCTAGACCTGCAATGCCTGAACCCTGAAGCCTCCCCTCCCACTGAAAGGTCAGGCTACTGGACCAGCACCAGATCACAGTCTAGTGCCTAACCTGGTCCAAGTTAGAAACCAAACCAGTGCCAGAACAACAGGAAGACAAGCTCAAGATGGCCTCCAAACAGACCACACTGACACAAACGAAGGGAGTTGTATCCTCCCCAGCTCAGCGTACCAAACCATCAGGACTTACTTTACCCGCCCCCACACCCTCCCATCCAAATACAGGCCCCCAGACCCATCCACCCCACAGGCCAGCTCAACAACACACATGTTACAAAAATTACAAGAGGTAATAGAAAAGATGGGGTTGAAAGGATGGATGGAATGGATAAAAAGCTGGTGGAAATGGACGCAAAGAGGGAGAGGAGGTGTGTAGAGGCAGAACAAAAGACGGAGAAAAGATACAACGATTTAAAACAAATGCTGAAAGAACAAGGTAAAGAACTAGAGAGAAAATGGGAGGAGCAACGCAAGGCGATGGCTGCAGATTTGGAGCAAATGAAGGAGGCAATGCAAACATACTACAAGGAAATAGGGGAGGAAATAGAGAAGAACTTCCAAGAAATCAGAGAGAAGGTGGACAAGCGGATGGAGAAAGTGGAGAACCAAGTAGAAGGCCAGACAGCAGAGATAGCAGAGATGAAAGGGGTGGCCCAAGACCAATCCTCCATGATACAGTACTGGCAACTGGCGTCAGCAATCAGGTTTAAAGGCTTGAAAGAGACATCAGACGAAACCCAAGGGGGCCTGATCAGAACCTTCATAGAGGCCCTGGCAGCATTCCTGGGAAAGCCAATCCCAGTTATCGAATGGCAAATCGACAGAATCTACAGAGCGGGCGCACAGACGACAACAAACAGACACCAACCAAGGGACGTGGTCACCCACTTTGCGACGCAGGGATTCCGGAATCTCGTCTCAGCCACATCTTACAACAAGAGTTTATACATAAAGGGGCAAGAAGTGAAAGTACTGAAAGAGATCCCCCAGACGATGCTGCGAGACAGAAAGGAATACAAGTTCCTGGTCGACGAACTGAGATCACGTGCTCTGCGATACAGATGGGAGACCCCCACGGGGATGACACTTTCCTATAAAAATAAAAGATACCGCCTGAATTCGGTCCAACAAGCCAGAGAATTCCTGGAAAAGGAACTGACGCTGGAGGGACCCCAACACACCATGAGAGAAGACGCAGAAAGACCACCAGACCGACAGACCGATGCAGGAACACGAGAAAGGAAAGGACCAACTCGAGACACGACGACACAGAGACCAGGAAGCAACAACAACAACAAGGGAACAGGACAGACTGCAGAGGCCAGGATAACAAGATCCATCACCAAACGCACAGAGCAGCACGACACGACCCCTATATACAACTCGAACACAAACCTGAATACCATGGGAACGAGATCAAAGAAGACCACAAGAGATAGAATGGAAGCGGTCTCGGAAGAGTATCCTGAAATCGACAATGACGACTAAATACTTGACATGGAACGTCAATGGACTAAATTCCCCACAGAAAAGGAGGAAGATATTTCATTATCTGTTTCAAGGAGGAAACGACATAATTTGCCTACAAGAAACACACATCAGAGCAACAGACCAGAAATACTTAATCAACAACAGACTAGGTACACATTTTGTCGCAGTGGCACCATGAAAGAAGAACGGGATTGTTATATACGTGAAGAAACATGTAATAGCCAAGCTAATAGAGTCGGACTCCCAGGGTAGATACCTAGCAATCGAAGTGACACAGGACGACAAAAAAATTCTAGTGATGGGCATATATGCCCCACATCAACAACAAGGAAAATTCTACAAAAAGATACACAAGAAGTTAACACAATTTAACTACAGATCATGTATTATACTGGGAGATTGGAACGGGGTCATAGAGATTGCCTTAGACAAGAAGAAGACAAAACCTAAACCACAAAAGCACTCCAAGCTGCCTAAATCTTTCTACAACATGAAGGAAGACCTTGTACTGACAGACATCTGGAGGGAACGGCACGGCAAAGAGCAAGAATTCACCTTTTTCTCCGACAGGCACCAGCTGTTGTCAAGAATTGATTTCATCCTGACATCTAGTGACTTGCTAACTCGCCTAAACGCCGTGTCAATCCTACCCAAAGTACTAACAGACCATAACCCAGTAAGGATGGAATTAAGACAAGATCGGAAATCGAGGAGATCCTGGAGGATCAATGAAAACCTGCTTAGACACGAGAAATGGGTGGCGGAATGCAAAAGTGCCATGAAGGAATTCTTCAGTATAAATATGAACAATGAAACACCCATTGAAATGATTTGGGACGCTAGCAAGGCATACTTGTGCGGGATCCTCATGAACATGAACGCCAGGCACCATCGTACACAAGAACAAAAAAGAAAGGAGCTAGAGGAGGAGATAAAGAAACAGGAGCTATTATTAATAAAAAGACCAGAGGACAAAGCCACAAAAGAAGGAATTAAGATACTAAGAAAACAATTCGACCTGCTGATGGCAGATCAAGTAGCAAGGAATTTACAATATGCAAAACATAAGACATTCTGCAGTGCCAACAAACCGGGGCGGTGGCTGGCTTATACCTTAAGAAAGAAACAGAAAGCCCGCATAATTGAAAAGATAGAGTACAAAGGCAAGGAGGAATTCAAACAAGAAATCATCAAGAAAGCCTTCACCGAGTTCTACTCAAAACTATACGCCGAGGAAAAGATACAGGACAAAGAGATAGAAAAGTTTCTACAAAATGAAAACTTAATAGTACTCACCGATACACAACGAGATGCCCTGAATGCCCCAATCACTAAGGAGGAAATACACTCAGCAATCAAACAACTGAAAGCAGGAAAGTCACCCGGGACGGATGGGATAACGGCTATCTATTACAAGTATCTCCAAGAGGAAATGATAGAACCCCTCAGAGAACTTTTTGTCAATATACAAGAAGGCGGCCAAGTCCCACCCTCCTGGAAAACAGCATACATCTCTCTAATTCCCAAAGAGGGAAAAGATAATGCGCAACCGGCGAACTATAGGCCCATCTCACTATTGAATACAGACTACAAAATCTTTACAAAGGTTCTGGCCAACAGACTAATGACTGTACTACAAAAAATAATTCACCCAAACGGGGTTTATACAAGGACGCCAGATGAAAACCAACGTGAGACAGCTGCTGAACATAATAGAGTACTTGGAAAGGCACAACCAGATACCTGCAACCCTCATGTTTGTGGACGCAGAAAAAGCCTTTGACAGACTGACTTGGCCATTCCTGACGAACCTAGCCCGGGGGATGAAAATGGGAAAGCAGTTCCTCAACTCCATAACAGCAATCTACCAGAAACAAACAAGCCAAATCATAGTGAATGGCGAACTAACAGACCCATTCAATATAGAAAGAGGCACGAGACAGGGCTGCCCGCTGTCACCACTGCTATTTGTCTTAACGATGGAGATTCTGCTGAACAAGATTAGAGCAGCAGAGGACGTAAAGGGCATACAGATTGGAAAACAGGACTACAGCCTGTGTGCCTTTGCAGACAACCTACTGGTGACAGTATCGCAACCAGTACAATCAACAAGGAGTCTGATGGAGATAATGAAAGACTATAGCAAGGTATCAGGTTTTAAAGTTAATATATCAAAAACGAAGATGCTAGTTAAAAATCTAGACAGCAAAGCAAAACAGGACTTGGAAAGAATAACGGGTTGTGAAATAGTCAAGAAAGTTAAATACCTGGGAGTGGAGATAGAAACAACGAATGCGAAATTATACAAAAATAACTACGAGGTGCTGTGGAGCAAGATACAAGGAGATCTGGAAAGGTGGAAAACACTACGACTATCCTTGCTGGGCAGGATAGCAGCAGTAAAGATGAACGTCCTGCCAAGATTTCTGTTTCTCTTCCAAACGCTACCCGCACTCAAAAAGGACGAGGACTTGGACAATTGGCAGAGGGGCATCACCAAATTTATTTGGGATGACAAGAGACCGAGGGTGAAACTAAAAATTATCCAAGACATAAGGAAGAGAGGGGGACTAAAAATGCCTAATCTAAAGCTATACTATTATGCAGCGACGTTGGTGGCGGTGAGTGACTGGATCAATATGACAAATGATAGAATACTGAATGTTGAAGGGCAAGGTCTACTATTTAGCTGGCACGCATACTTAGTATATGACAAAAAGGCAGACAGGAACTTCAAGGAGAACCCATTACGGATCCCATTGCTATGGGTCTGGAAGAAATATAAACACCTCCTACAAGACAAGATTCCCATCTGGACGATCCCCGGACACACAATAGGGGATACAAACACATCCCAGGGGCAAGAAGTGGTGCCCTACAGTAAACTGGTACTGGGAGAAGAAAATGGGTTCCTCTTGATACCCCAAGTAACGCTAGCAAACAGAGGAATAGGAGGTACCTGGCTATCATATGTACAACTGCAATCAAGGTGGCGTAAAGATAAAAAGAAGGGCTTCTCCCGAACCGACGAGAAACTAATTGAGCAGATTAGAGACCAGGGGATCATGCACATCAAACGAGTGTACAGCATTCTGATAGAAATGGACTCTGAAACCGAGCTAGTCAAGAACTGTATGGTGAGGTGGGCACAAGACTTTGGACACTCTATCGCCATGGACACGTGGGAGAAAATCTGGGTGAGGAACGTAGAATTCACGAAATCGCAACAATTAAGGGAAAACTTCTACAAGATGTTCTATAGGTGGCACCTTGACCCTAAAAAACTATCGCTCATCTACCCAGACTCCCAGCCCAAATGCTGGAGGTGTGGAGACGGGGAAGCTACCTACTTTCATATATGGTGGACATGCAGAAAAATCAAAGCCTTCTGGAGGAAGATATGGTGGACACTCCAAATCATTTTCACAAAGCGTATAGAATTTCTACCTCAGGTTTTTTTGTTAGGGATTACAAAGGATATCACTACCTCAGAGACAAACTTATTTCTGAACTTGATTACAGCAGCGAGATTGTTGGTGGGACAATACTGGAAGAACCCAGAAATACCGCCTATGGAAGAATGGACTGTGAAAGTAACAAACCTGGTGGAAATGGCGAAAATATCAGCATACTTGAAGGGTCGTTCCAATGAACAATATTTGATGGACTGGAAACAATGGATAGACTATATCCAAGAGAAACACCAATCAAACAAAATGCATCTGGCGTTTGGCTGAGGCTCGACGTGAGGAGGGAAGAATGTATAACAAACTAAATGTTTACAAAAACTAACACCTAATGTTGAATGTATATGTTCTAATATTTACCAAACCAGACGTTTACAAAGATTAATACTTAGTGTTATATGTGGTGTTCTATGATGACTGCTTATTAATATGATCTTATGGTTAATGTTGAACATTTTAACATTGAAAAAACAGACTGAATTTATACCTCTGGTTACTGAATTACTACCTCAGGACCTATTGGTAGGGATCATACAGGTTTAAAAAATGTAACAGGTGTATAGTAGAAGCTTGAAGTGAAAAGTGAAGAATGTCTACCTATTGTTGTATGTTATGTTCTACGATGATCGCTTCTTAATATGATTGCTTATTAATATGAGCTTATGTTTAAGGTTGAACACTTTAATATTGAAAAAGCAGACTGAATTTCCACCCCAGGTTACTGAATCTCTACCTCAGGATCTTTTGCTAGGGATCATAAAAGATAAAATACAACGGACATATAGTTGAGGCTGGAAGTGAGAAGTAAAGAATATTTACCAAATCAGACGTTTACAAAGATTAATACCTAGTGCTATATGTTGTGTTCTATGATGATTGATTATTAATGTGATCTTATATTTAATGTTTAACTACTACCTCAGGACCTATTGCTAGGGATCGTAGAGAATAAAAAATGTAACAAGTGTATAATAGAGGATTGAAGTGAGGAGTGAAAAATGTTTATCAAACCAGACGTTTACAAATTATAATACGTAGTGTTGTATATCAGATGCTATGATGCTTGATGCATACAAAGATTTTATGTACAATGTTGATGGTTTTAATAAAGGAATTTTTTATATTAAAAAAAATTAGTCCAAATTAATCACCAGACCGTGTTCTGGTGATGGTCCAGTATTCTGATCTTTCAGGGGGCAGGCTTGGGGTTCAGGCAGTTCAGGGCTAATAGCTAATATTCAGGCAGTTCTGTGGTCAGGGAGCCAGTTCAGTAGCTTTGCCTTGGCCTCCTCCATGCTATCATCTGCCAGTCTATTTCTTCCCTTCACCCTCTGCTGGCTCCTTCTTGCCCTGCTTTATTTTATTTTCCTGCCCACGTTCTGCTGTATTCTGTCCGCTTTTGGTTTCAAATCCCTTCAGCCTGCCCCTTACTGCTTCCCCTGTCATTCTCCTGTCTTCCGTCTCCCCTCCGTCACTCTCTCTTTTTTTTCTCCATCTCCCTCCTTCCTCCCTGTTAGTTTCTGGGCGCTGCTGTACCCCTGGGGCTCTGGTTCACTCACCGAGTCTCTCAGCCGTCCAGGGTACTTCTTTCTTGGGTCTTGGGTCTTCCCCAGCCATCTCCTTCCTTACTGTGTCTGTGTTTCTTCTTCCCTCGCCTCCATTGTTCGTGCTCGCTGTCCCAGTGCTAGGCTTATTAATAGAGGGATACAATCAAGATCATGTGAAGTGTTTTTTTTTTTAGATATATCCTTGGATAATTTATTCAGAATTTATTTATTTTAATATAAACAGTTAATTGTTTAATATTTTACACACAGCAAATTTTCACTTTTATATTCAAAGATACTCTCTGTACATATCACTGCTCGGCTCTTATACGAAAGCACTGAAAAAATAAATCAAGTGAGTATATTCTCTATTTTTTTTCAAAACCATGGCACATGTTGATCCTTTATTTTAAAACAAGAGGCTTTTTTTATATATAAAAACCCAACAATCAAAAACTGTGTTCTGTGATCATATACACACATAAACTAGGAAGAAGTTGACTGGCTTCTAAGGCAACATTTTTTTTGCTATGCCTACAAGAAGAGCAGAAATCCTCTCGGGAGGGTCAAATCTGCTCCTCCTCTCCTCCCTTCAAAGGCGCAAAGCACTGGCACATTCATGTGCTCAACCACAGGGATGCTAGTTCAAACTTCTCCATGTCAGGCTATCCAGTTGGATGATATAAAATTTCCTAGAAATGCTTGTTTTAGGATTTTAAGACAACTCATCAGTTTTTAATTTCCCATTTCCTTCCCCCCCACAATCAATAAAGCAATTATGTAGGTGAGATGATCACTCTCAAATGACCAGTGAACAATGTTTTGCTTCCAAAAAGAAAAATCTAGAAGCACTTCAGGATGAAATAGGGAAACGAAAAAGAGAAAATCCCTGGAGACCACCCTCGTTCTTCCATGCCAACTAATTGGGGAAAACAGATGGACTAAAATAAGAAGAGCTACACACCATCTCTGCTAGCCCGCAAGGCTTAGTTGCAAAACATTGACAAGTTCAAAAGTTTAAGGTTTTAACACAGATTGAAACCCAAACTCCTAAAATTTGCTTTTTTAAAAAAAATAATGATAACACGATCCTTTTGGTGTTTTTTTTTTTCATAAAAATTCACATTATAAGGAAAAAATTAAAAGCTTATGTAAAACTCAGGAAAACTAAGATAAAGAAAGCTTCTGGTGAGGTCCTTTTTCAGCAGATGAACAGATTCATCTTGCACTGAAGAGTACTTGAAATATGAAGTTGGAACTTCAGAGATATGAATGATTAAGAGGGAACCCAGACTTATTTTATGGGTCAGACTGGGGGAAAAGCCTGGGCAGGCAACAAAAAGGCTAAAGTGCACTGGAGGGTGGAGAGACATTGTCTGAAAACTAAATTCAGAAGCTTCTGAACTTCAAAACCTAGAGAGAAGTACTTACAAACACATAATTTATGCGGATGGGGATGGAGATACACAATCTACACTGATGGAGAAACTAACAACGATAGCATTGGCACACATGTAGAAAGATTACACCCTTTCTAACAGGTAAACTTTAAAGATATGCCATCCTTCTCTGCTTCCCTTTTTAAAATTCATCTTCTAGCAGTCTTTGGCTCTACAGGATTTTAAAAGTGGGCAAGATAAGTTCTTACCGGACTGCAGTATAGACCCTCCAAGCCCCCTATCCTCCAGAAGTAATTGTAGAGCATCAGTTGTTTTGGGACCAGCAAGGCTGCCTTTCCTTGGAGGTTACCAACTCGGGCACTGGTTGACACTGATAGAACAAGATGCTGGAACAGATAAAGCTCGGAAAAATCTTACTCTCTTCCACACAGTTCTTCCACAGAAGCTTGACTGCAAATCTGAGGAAGGTGCCTGCATTGCTTCTGTTATTTTATGCAAAGGTGTGCAAGTGAATTGAGGGTGGACAGGGTACCACTGGATAGTCACTCTCTGGCACTGTGCTTACTAAGCAGAAATGGTAGGAGAAAGCCAAGGGAAAAAACACAACCATTGACTCAAAGACTCTGTGTGGAGGTTCCAGAACTCTACACAATCACTTTGCTCCATGTAAGCAGAAGGAGTGGTTTTGATTTTTTTTTTCTCCCTTAGCTAGGACGTTTTCTAGTTGACAGATTAAGTAGCTCTTCTCTGGTCCGGGCACATACTGAAACGACCCCCACAAATTGGGAAGGGGAAGAGTAACAGAGTCCAGTAAAATGTAGGCAGGCTTCATGTAACTTTCAGAGCTAAGAGACCTCCGTCAGAACTGCTAAGGCTTGATTTCACCATTGGTGACCAACTGTTTCAGAATTTGCATCACGGTGAGTTGTGAAATATTTTGAAAAATTAATATGCACACGCCACTCTATTATTTGAACATTAAAGTACAGGTTTGTGCACTGTATCTCCTAGCGCTTAACTTGCCAGAATCAGTTTACACACTTAAGGCCCCTCAAAGACCAAACAAGCAAGCTCCTCCTCCTCCTCCTCCTCTTTTCCCCTCCTTAGGGCAAAAGCTAAACAAACAAACAAACAAACAAACAAACAAACAAAATCAAGGAAGGTGTCAATAATTTATATGGTGGTTCACTATCTATGATTTAAATATGTCACAACAAACATATACACTTAATGCTAACCAGACAGAGCTCCAGAGTCATGAGGCAGGTCGGTAAGACGAAGGGGAGAGAATTTGGCTTTGTTTTGCCTTGTTTAGTCTTGTAATGTCTCACAAAATCCTAAACAGAATATTGGCTACCACTTTGGCTACCTCGTTTCGCTGAATGGCAGAGGAGATGCAATCCCCCAGTTTCTTCAGTATAAAAATAATGTATTCAAAATTCATTCGTGTCAGAGGAATTTGGGCCAGGCAAGAAGGACAGGGACACCCTCTCACCTCTGTGGTTAGATAAAACTATTATGTACAAAAGGACTTATCCATTTTCACCTGTACCTCCACACACACACACACACTAAGGGCACACATACTAGTTAATCCATTAAGAAGAAAAGCAGCAGCTGTTGGTCAAATCAAAGGAAAAAGACAGACCACATTCCACACATCCTGAAGATCCTTCAGTCTTTTTAAAAAAATGTTAAAATCACAAAAGAGGTTCTTCAGAGAGGCTGGCAGAAGAGAAGAGCTTCAGGTTCGGCTTGGGAACGATCCAGTCCAAGGCTCCCTTCCCTGCAGTAGTAGAGAGAACCTGCAGTTCCTCTGCTCAGTACAAGGGGTAGACAGAAGTTCTCTTTTCCAATGTTGTTGTGTGAAATCACTTCCTACCTCAAAATCAGAGTTGCACGAGAGGAGATCAGCAGCCACAGAATTGTCCATTTGTTTCACAGATAAAGTCCGCTGACAGCAAGTGAATTGTTGCGCCAAAAAAAGAAGAATAGAAACACACAAGAAACCTTCCCCTACCCCAAATGGCCCTTCTATTTTGATGATTAAAAATCTGAATAGAAAGTAAGTCGGTGTGTCTCAAATGCTGTGCCAGCAATACTGCAAGTCCTGAGATTTGTATCATGAGGAAAAGCCAAGGGGACTTATTAGGATGGGCTTGAGTGAGGCATGGAGAGGATGCGGCCATTCTTCTTGCCACCATTCATGTGAGTGTAAGGGATGTGCTCCTCATAGTTCCCTTTGAACCCTAGAGAGGGCCCATTGTCCCGCCCTAGGATCTCATCCCGCTGAGAGTAAGAGGCTGGGTCAAGAGGGATGCTCTCCATGTTTTCAAAGTCCAGCTCATACTCTTCTGTCTCCGGTGGCTTATTCTCCTCGCTGTAGAAAAACGAGACTTCTCGGAAAGTCAGGTGAAGATCATCCTTCAGCATTTCAATGATCTCGATGAAGGCGGGGCGCATCTTGGGATTGTACTGCCAACACATCTGCATGAGGTTGTGGAGTCGCTCTGCACAGTTTTCTGGCCATTCAAGGCAGCCCCCATCCATGACAAACTTGAGGACCTGCTCATTGGAGAGTCCTTGGTAAGGCTGCTCTGCTAAACTGCTGATCTCCCAAAGGACAACGCCAAAAGACCACACATCTGAACAGGCCGTGAAGACACCATCCTTCAATGATTCTGGAGCCATCCAGCGCACAGGCAGCAGACCCTTTCCTCCTTTGCGGTAATAGTCTGTCTCATAGATATCTCTGGTCATGCCGAAGTCTCCGATTTTGACTGTGAAATCTTCAGCCACCATACAGTTTCGTGCTGCCAAATCTCTATGGACAAATTTCTTGGCGTTCAGATAAGCCATGCCGTCAGCAATCTCAGCAGCCATCTGAATCATCTCTTGGAGAGTTGGAGTGGGGCGGCCAGGGTTATTCTCTGCATCTGGCCGTAAAGACCTCAAATAGCTTTTCAGGTCTCCGTGAGCCATTAGCTCCATAACTACTAGTGTTGGTTGCCCTTTTGATACTACTCCTAGGAGACGAACCACATGGTGGCAGCTGAAACCTTTCATCACAGAAGCCTCGTTGAGGAACTCAATACGCTCACGCAGGCTGGCAGTTTCGTTTACTGTCTTGACTGCTACTCGTGTCTCCGCCTCGCCTTTCACAATGTCTTTGGCGATTCCCTCATAGACCATGCCAAAGGAGCCTTGTCCCAACTCTTGAAGCAGGGCAATTTTCTCCCGTGGGACCTCCCATTCATCAGGGATGTAAACATCACTGGCACTGAGATACTCTGGATTAGAAGATGCATAAAGTGGTCCTGTTGGTCCTTCTGTTTGCCTTTTTTTGATAAAGACATAACCTCCTCCAACAAACATGAATAAAAAGACAATAAAATGGTTGGAACAATGATGGCTACAAGATTGGTGGGAGCATTCAAATAATCAGAAATGTAAAAGTAGACGGGCTCTGTCCGTGACCCATTTCCAGCCAATGAAGTAGCTCGGATGCGCACACTATAGTTGCCAGGTTGCAGCCTTCGCAGCTTGCAGCCCTGTTCAATGGAAAACTCTCGACGAGATACACAAGAGCGTTGTTCCTCTGATTCTCCAAGGCGTCCATAATTTACTTCATAGAGGATGATCAGCACATTTGGCTCCTTTGGCTCCTGCCACTTTAAGTGGACTACATTTTTCTCTGTTAACACATGAGTCACAGGCCCAACAATGTCATCTGCTTTCACTTCTGGCATGGTCCTGGCACTGACGTAGGCTGCAACGCTGCATACTGTAAGAGCTTCACGATTACAGGCTTGGATCTCAATCCGGTACCCTGTGAAGTGTTGCAAGTTGGATATGACTACTGACTCCTTGAAAACCGTCATCTGAAAAGGCTTCGGTTCCTCTGGGGTCTCTGGTGTTGCCATAGACATGTTTAGCAAGCCCAGCGTGGTTGGAGCCACCATGGTGCTATTAGCAACTCTCCCAAGATCTCGCCGCCTCCTTGATCCTTCTGCTGGCCTCTGAACAAAGACTTCATTGTGGAGGTAATTCTCAAACGTCTTCCGGAAAGCAGATTCTTCCAACTCCTTCTGGATCTGAGAATCTGTTTTAGGGCAGGTACAACAAAATTCACTTTTTTTTTCATCCTCAGTCCCATTGTGCTTGATGTGGTCTTCTACTAGAGGGGGAGACCATGTCCAAGAGGGTAACTTCAAACCCTTCAGACAATAATCCAGTTCATAGAGTTCATTGTCTTCACTTTGTTGTTCCCAGGATACCATATAATGTGTAATATTCCCATTGGGATAAGAAGGTGGTTTCCACTTCAAAATGATCTGTGATGAAGAGTTGGAAACAGAAATTGGATCCTGGGGGACACTTGGCACAGAAGCGTTAGTTCGAATGTATATGATCTCGCTCTTTGCCCCATAGATTTTCTGCTCATCTGTATGAGTGACCAGTGTCTTCACAAAAATGGCATACTGAGTCCAGGCTTTCAGGCCCCGCATCAGATACCCAGGATCTTTGATTTTGGTCTCAGTCCGGGAAGGAGGATCAATATCCACCACTGTCCAGCTGTTGGAGCTACAAACATCCTGGCCATCGAATTCCGTCACGTTCCGGAAGGGAGCTTCCTTATAGAACACCATGAAGCCCAAAAGGTCACGGAAATCCAGTGGCCAGTATGGCTCCCATTTCAGTACAATTTTGTCACTGGATGTTTTTATCTTAGTAAACTTTAGCACTTCATTCTCACAAGAAGCCTGGTCACCGTTGGTCTTGACAGCAATGTCATTCTTCTCCTGGCGCCCTTTTGTTCCTGAGATCTCTTCCATCTTATGGATTTCTGACAGGCACAATTTGGGGTTGTAATAGAAGAATAGCTTCCCCCGGGCAATAGAGAGCTTGTGCTTGCTCCAGTCCCAAAGCTGGCGGAGATTCTGGTTGTCCAAGGCATAAAATGAATAATTTCCTACTTCCAAAGTCTGTCCTCTGATCAGGTGCAGCTTGCGGAAAAAAGAGAGAGAGACCAGGGCATAGGAGCGACGGATTTTCAAATAACCTGAGATTTCTTCAATCAAACCAAGGTTGGCTTCCAACTCAGCAGCAATGTTAGTTCCTCCACGAATGTTGATAACCAAACTTCCATTCACAACGGTGCAGCCTCGGAGCACCTGTGCAGCAGTAACTGAATCAATTATCTTTTCTTCACCCACATCACACGTTTTTGGACAAAGACCCGCACAGGGTGTGCAGAGCAAGTTGGTAGAGTTCAAGATGTAACCAGAAGGGCAATCAGAGACGCATTCGCCATTGTGGATAACATGGCATTCAGACTTGCGGGCCATCTTACATTTATTGTGCAGCTCCTGACAGAAGTCAAAAGTCACACACCGCCAGCCTTTGTAGCGATAGTAATTAGGTGGACATGTTTCTATACACTTGCCATCCAAAAAGAAATTCCGGCACGCCACACACTTCCGTGGATTGTTGGGCTCAAGGCAGTTGCCAAGGCACTCTGTATGGCAGCATTTGCCAGTTGGGGTACAGCCCTGAGACTTGCATGTGGGAGGACACACTCTCTGGCAATGGGCATGACTCCAACAACGCTCAGTAAAATCACCATTGACCACAGTTTGAGGACAGGTGCTTTTCCCTTGCATTATTCCTGGGCATACATCTCCACACTCGTTGTTATCTTTGTTATCAACAATATAATTATCTTCCACAGAGTCCAGAATCCGAGACCAGTCAATGGTTGACAAAAAGCACAGTTCGGGATTCTTCTCAATCCGTACGGACCCTCGGGTAATGTTTATCAGGCTGTAAAGACCAATCTCTTTCAAGTGAACCATCTCAAAGAGGACCAAAGCATAGTTGAAAAAGAGATGAGTCCCACGGATCACAGTAAGATTGGGGAAAAGCTTCCTGAAGCTCTCCACACCGTAGACCCGGAATAGCAAGATGTATTCGGTTACCATCGTCAGCCTAGGAAAGCTGAGATCTCGAAAATCCTCAGCCTTAGTTCTGAACAAGAGCAAGATCTGCAAATGTCCCTCAATCACAGTACAATTCTCAAGCATGCTGAAATTGGTCATGTTATTACGGATATCTATACTTGGACAAACCTTGGCCAGGCTCCAGGTGCCCATCCCAGCCAGAGTTATAGCCAAGGCCAAAGCCAGGGCCGGCCCCGACCACCACCGCGCGGGACGCATGGCGAGGAGGAGGAGGCGGCGGCTGTGGGCTGCGTTGTCAGGAGCAGTCGAGGCTCCGGGCCCGGTTCTGCGTCAGGTTCTGCAGGACCGCCGTTTGTGTTGCTGCCATTCGGCGGGGCCTTCTCATACCCGCCAGCGAGGGCAAGAAGGAACCCGCCTCCTACCCGCGCCAGTCACCGTCTGACAGGAGCGCTGAACGGCGTTGTTTGGGTCAGTCGGTGGGTCCGTCGGCGGTGAACAAACAGCCCCGCCGCGCCTCCTCCTGCAGCCAAGCGCGCCCAGCCATGCGTGGCCTTTCCTCCGCCTTCCTTTCCCTCGCGGATCACGGTGGACAAAAACCACGAAGCCTCCCACTGTAGCCAAAGCCACCCCCACTAAAGAAGCAGCAGCCGCGGTGGCGGCGGCGGCGGCGGAGCGTAGGGCGGAGAACCATGTGAAGTGTTAATACCACTTTACAATGCCTTGGTAAGGCCACACTTGGAATACTGCATCCAGTTTTGGTCACCACGATATAAAAAAGATGTTGAGACTCTAGAAAGAGTACAGAGAAGAACAACAAAGATGATCAGGGGATTGGAGGCTAAAACATATAAGAAACGGTTGCTGGAATTGGGTATGTCTAGTTTAATGAAGAGAAGGACAAGGGAGGACATGATAGTAGTGTTCCAATATCTCAGGGGCTGCCACAAAGAAGAGGGAGTCAAGCTATTCTCTAAAGCACCTGAAGGCAAGACAAGAAACAATGGATGGAAACTAACCAAAGAGAGAAGCAACATAGAACTAAGGAGAAACTTCCTGACAGTTAGAACAACCTGCTTCCATCAGCTGTGAATGCTCCAATACTGAAAAGTATTTAAGAAGAGATTGGACAGCCATTTGTCTGAAATGTTATAGGGTTTCCTGCCTGAGCAGGGGGTTGGACCAGAAGACCTCCAAGGTTCCTTCCAACATTATTATTATTATTATTATTATTATTATTATTATTATTATTATTATTATTATTATTATTATTATTATTATTATTATTATTATTATTATCCACTCTAGATGAGTTCCGATCACCAGGACTAGATGGTTTACATCCCAGAATTCTTAAGGAGCTGGAAGACATGTTCTCAAAACCATATCTTTCACAGATCTTAGAGCATGAGGAAATACTAGAGGAGGGGAAAAGAGCTGATGTGGTTCCCCCCCCCCAAAAAGGAAAAAAATGGAAACTAAAGATCTATCACCCTAACATCAATATCTGGGAAGATTCTACAAAAGTTAAGTTTTAAATAATTATCGTCCAGTCTACAACCTTCCCTTTTTGGGGAAGATTGTTGAGAAGGTGGTGGCACTCCAACTCCAGCGGTCCTTGAATGAAACTGATTATCTGGGCCCTTGGCAGTCTGGATTCAGGTCTGGTTACAGCACGGAAACTGCTTTGGTCGCACTGACCGATGATGTCTGGCGGGCCCGAGATAGAGGTTATTCCACTATCCTGGTGCTTCTTGACCTCTCAGCGGCTTTTGATACCATCGACCATGGTATCCTTCTGCGCCGGTTGGAGGGGCTTGGAGTGCAGGGCACCGTTCTACGGTGGTTCACCTCCTACCTCTCTGGCCGGTCGCAGTCGGTGTCTGCAGGAGGTCAGAGATCGGCTCCGAGGTCTCTTCCATGTGGAGTTCCTCAGGGGTCCGTTCTCTCACCTCTGCTTTTTAACATCTACATGAAGCCGTTGGGTGAGATCATCTGTCGACACAGGGTGAGTTATCATCAATATGCTGATGATATTCAGCTTTATATCTCTACCCCATGTCATTACAGTGAAGCAGTTGAAGTGATGAACCGGTGCCTGGAGGCTGTTGAGGTCTGGATGGGTGCCAACAGGGTCAGACTCAATCCTGACAAGACGGAGTGGCTATGGGCTCTGCCTCCCAAGGACAATTCCATCTGTCCGTCGATTACCCTGGGGGGAGAAGTTTTGTCCCCCTCGGAGAGGGTTCGCAACTTGGGTGTTCTCCTCGATCCACAGCTAAGTTTGGAACATCATTTTTCGGCTGTGGCGAGGGGAGCATTCGCCCAGGTTTGCCTGGTGCGCCAGTTGCGGCCCTATTTGGATCGGGAGTCACTCCTTACAGTCACCCATGCCCTTGTCACCTCGAGATTCGGCTACTGTAATGCTCTCTACATGGGGCAACCTTTGAAGAATGTCCGGAGACTGCAGGTAGTCCAGAATTCGGCCGCGCGAGCTGTCTTGGGTCTCCTAAGACATGCTCATATCACTCCAGCTCTTCATGAGCTGCACTGGCTACTAATTGGTCTCCGAACACAATTCAAAGTGTTGGTTATGACCTATAAAGCCCTTTATGGCAATGGACCAAGATACTTGCGGGATCGTCTCCTGCCTCATGAATCCCAGAGACTGGCTAGGGCACATAGAGTTGGCCTCCTACGAGTCCCGTCTGCTTAACAATGCCATCTGGCGGGACCTAGGGCAAGGGCCTTCTCCGTTGCTGCCCCTGCCCTCTGGAACCAGCTTCCCTCGAAGGTTCGTACTGCTTCCTCCCTCCTAGCTTTCCGGAAAGGGCTGAAGACACATCTATTTATTTATTTATTTTTATTTTATTTAAATCATATTTATATGCTGCCCCTCTCCAAAGACCCAAGGCGGCTCACAACAAAAAATACTACAATAATTTTAAAATTAACACATTCATACCACACACAAACTCAATCAATTCACATGCACTGATGGCAGGACACTCTTAGGGCCGAGGGGCAGAGCGCAGCTCACATGCCCCAAGCCTGCTGACATAGATGTGTCTTCAATCCTTTCCGGAAGGCTAGGAGGGAGGAAGCAGTACGAACCTCCGAGGGAAGCTGGTTCCAGAGGGCTGGGGCAGCAACAGAGAAGGCCCTTGCCCTAGGTCCCACCAGATGGCATTGTTTAATGGACAGGACTCGTAGGAGGCCAATCCTGTGCGCCCTAACCGGTCGCTTGGATTCATGAGGTGGGAGATGGTCCCGCAAGTATCTTGGTCCGTTGCCATAAAGGGCTTTATAGGTCATAACCAACACTTTGAATTGTGTTCGGAGACCAATTGGTAGCCAGTGCAGCTCACGGAGAGCTGGAGTGATCTATGCTGACAGGCTTGGGGCATATGAGCTGAGCTCTGCCCCTCGGCCCTAAGAGTGTCCCGCCATCAGTGCTTGTGAATTGATTGTGTTTGTGTGGGGTATGAATGTGGTTGATTTTAAATTGTTGTGTTTTTGTTGTGAGCCGCCCCGGGTCTTTGGAGAGGGGTGGCATATAAGTGCGAATAAACATAAACATAATCAAGCAATAGATCTGCAAACACTTAGAAATATGCGAAAATATTAGTAGAAGCCAACATGGATTTGTCAAAAACAGATCATGCCATGACATGGATTTGTCAAAAGCAGATCATGTTACTGAATTATTGGATAAAATGACTAAATTAATGTATCAGCAAAAAGCTATGGACATAGTATACTTGGGATTCCGTAAGGCCTTTGACAAAGTAGACTACAGTTTACTTTTTTGTAAGATACGAAAATGCAGGATAGACAGCATTACTACCAATGGCTTCATAACTGCCTAACCAATCACATTCAACATGTAGACCTCAATGGAACTACATCTACATGGAGGGAAGTATGCAATGGGATATTCCAAGATTCTGTCTTAGACCAAGTACTCTTCAACATCTTCATAAACAATTTAGATGAGGGGATAAAAAGAGAACTCATCAAATTTGCAGACAACACCAAACTAGGTGGAATAGCCAATACTTTAGAAGATAGGCCTGAGATCCAGAAAGATTTTGACAGATTTAAACACAGTGCTCTATCCAAGAAAATGCAAGTCAGTGGTGAGAAAGTAAGGTTTTACACTTAGGCAAGAGAAACCAAATGTACAGATATCTGGCTAAACAGCAGTAAGTGTAAGAGGGACCTAGGAGTCCTAATGGACAATCACTGAAGTGTGAGCTGTCAGTGTGCTGCAGTTGCTTAAAAAGACAATGCAGTCCTAGGCCTCAAAAATAGAATGATAGTATCAAGAGCACATGGTTAGTGCTGCTGTATTTTGCTTTGGTGAGACCACACTTGAAATATTGTGTTATGTTTTGGCCATGATAATACAAAAAAATATGTTGGTGAAAGTCTAGAAAGAGTGCAAAGAGCAACAAAGAGTATTAGGGGGATGGAGGCTAAAATATACATGAATATGAATGGTTGCAGCAGTTGAGAGTATGTCTAGTCAAATGAGAGAAGGACTAGGGGTGACATGATAGCAGCCTTCCAATATTTGAGGGGCTGTTACAGAGAACAGAGGGTCAACCTATTCTCCAAAACACCTGAAGGCAGGACAAGAAATAATGGATGGAAGCTTATCAAAGAGAGATCCAGCCTAGAACTAAAGAGAAATTTCCTGCTAGTGGGAATAATTAATCAGTGGAACAATTTGCCTCTAGAACAGCGGTTCTCAAGATGCGCGGCGCGGGGGTCCGCATCGTGCATGCATGGTGCTACCCCACGCATGCGCGGTGCTGCCCCCTGCGTCGGCCGAGGCGTAGGCCGCCGCCCATTCAGGGCGGCGGCAGGCAGGCCCAGGTGCTCAGGTGCTCCTGGGCGGCTGTGGCGGCGACGGCGCAGGGCGACCACGGGTTGGGCCACCAGCTGGCCCAGCCCAAGGGAGGTAAGCCACCCGCCAGGCCCCACGTGTGCCAAAAACCCTCCCTGCGCCCGCCGGCCTCCCACCTCCCACCCCTGGCCCTCTTTTACTTACAGTTTTAGTAGTTCTCAGCAGGGAGGAGTGGAAACTTCCGGAGAGCTCGCCTTCGCTGCAGACAACTTGCAGCCCCGTTTGCAGACTGGGACTTTTGGTGGGCTCAGCAGGGCAGAGACAGCCTGGACAATTCCTATTGGCTTTTGAAAGCCAATAGAATTAGACTCTATGCAAGGGAGTCTATTCTATTGGCTTTCAAAAGCCAATAGAATAAGAGGGAGTAGCATAGCTAAGGAAAAGGGAAAAAATGGCATAGCACAGCTAAGGAAAAGGGGAAAAAATGGCGGACTGCGTTGTTTGGCGACCCCTGTGAAATGGTTGTTCGACCCCAAATGGGGTCGCGACCCACAGGTTGAGAACCACTGCTCTAGAAGTTGTGGGTGCTCCATCATTGGAGGTTTTTAACAAGAGATTGGGCATCATTTGTCAGAATGGTATAGGACAGAAGTCCCCAACCTTTTGGCACCAGGGACCAGTTCCTTGGAGAGAGGTTTTTCCGTGAACAGGAGGGTAATTTTGTGTGCTACCTGCATCTTGCAGATGGGGCTTTGCTTGTTTGTGCAGACCAATTGCTGGCATGCCACGGCCCGGTACTGGTCCACGGACCAGGGATTGAGGACCCCTAGTATAGGGCTTCTTGCTTGGGTAATGGTTGGACTAGAAAATCTCCAAGATCCCTCCATCTCTGTTATTCTACATTCTGTATTACAGAATATAGAATTACAGAATAATTCTTCTCTTCCTTTGGTGCTTCCCTCTAGAGAGCAACAGTCAGATCCAACCAAGTTCACTTTTGAAGGCAAAGCCTTTGGGCTCCAACAGTTCAGCTGAGGTAGGGGTTAGCTATGTAGGCAAGATCACTGGGCTCATTCATATAACTAAATGCAGCACAAAGACAATTCACTGTTTTTAAAGGACATAGTATATGATATTCCTTTCATCTCATCTACTCCCAACCCGTTAAAGATGCAGTTTAAATTGATAGATAGCTGGTCCAATTTTTCTCTTTTGTATGTTGCTATCTTTCCATACAAGGTTCTATAATGTCTTGTTAATGATGTTGTTGATGATAAAGTTGGGGGGGTGTCATTTGAGGGTGTTGTGAGCATCACTCTTTTTCTCTGATTATAGGTACTGACTGTTATAATAATTTTGGCTTGGAGTGGAGGAGAGACTGGACAACTGGTTTCTGTCAAGAAATATATCCAAGTAATAATTCCAAATCACCTCTCAGGTCTTAGACTGGATCCTTGTGTACATGCATTTATCATTATTTTGAAAGGCTGCTTCATGGGATTAGGGGCTCCTGGATTATACTAATCCAGAAGGCTGATTTTAAAGCGAAAAAGAGCTGATTTTTTTTCTAGCTTTGTGATGAAGGTTTGGCTTTAATTATATACATGGTGCATTCTCTGCAGCTTCTACTGAGCAAGGTGTTAGGGATTACCTTTTACTCTTTTTATTATTTTTATGAAGGAAAGGCCATTTTGCTTACTTCACCAACTACTTCTAGATACTGCCAGGCACAGTGCTATTGGGTCAGTACTGTTGGGTCAGTGCTGTTATTCCCTGAGCACTTAGCAATTTGAGATAGGAATTAAAGTAAAATGGACAATAGTTCTGATGTTTGCTTTTTAGAACAGGGCAACAGAGAGTCATTTTGATGCCCAAAGTTCCTTGCAGTTCCTCTAGTGCAATTCCAGTGACCTGTGATTGAATCTATTTCTGAATATGTGTTTACCACTCTTCTGGAAGAGCACCAAATCTGCCCCAAAGTAGCCTGGGAAAGTGGTTGACGGCTAGAGGTATATGGAATGAAATGGGGGAGGAGGAGATTGTCGGATGTACTAGGAAGCTCCATCCCACCTCATCAGCACCTTTCTGCATTTCATCAATTTGTCAGCTATTTTTTGGCACTGGATTAAGTAACACTCTTCTAGAAGAATGGCAAACCTGTGTTCAGAAAGAGCAGAGTGACTTTGCAATGCAGAGAACCTCTGGGGTGGCAACTTGTCACTTGGATTTTTTTGAAAAGTATTCATTCAGGCACTTATGCTGACTGTGGTAATTGGTTCTCAGTGTGATAAGAAAGTCAGCAGCCATTTCAAAACAATTTTACATATGTGCCCACATCAGTATTATTGGTGAGTTGGGCAGCTAAAAAAATAATTAATTCAGTGTGTGGGTGCAGGATTGAGGTTTCCTCAAAAGAGGCAAGCATCCTCTCCCTTGAATCTAAGAGAGTGCAAGAGGGGGGAAATGGGGCTGCAAGTGTTTGGAATGATCTAGCTAGTTTATTCTAATAAATCCTCTTTCTCTCACTTCAGGGAGACTCATTAATCTTTTTGTTGTTAAAGATGTTTGACACCAAGCCCATAGTACATTAAGGACAGCAACTGGAGCTAGCTGTCCCCTGTCCTTTTCAGTCTCCCAAAAGTAAGCAATATGGGAGAGGAGGGAACAGAGCAGGGGAATCCACCAACTGCTATCTTTAAATGGTTCAGCTCTAAAGCTGTGAAGGCCACTAGTTTCCAGCTCATCACTCTGGAGCAACAATGACTTGATTGAAACTTTCCTCTGATTGAAAATTTGAAAACTCCACATTAATGCATCACTGAGAAAAAAAACCCTCGTTATGTTCTTTCTTGTCTTCTCTACTTTTGCTGCTACAGTTTAGCTTAAGACACAATCCTGTGAAACTCAAGCAAATAGCTTAAGTCTGTTCTTTTGTGGACATAACTGACAAGCCAGCCAAATGAGTGCCTGCCTTTTTTCGCGACCTGAAAAAGCAGGAATTGAGACAAGATTCTTTTATTGTTATATTATATTATTTAGCAATCATTCCATGGTTTCTTTGAAAAGGAAACTTTTTATTTTCTTAGCTAGGTTGGGTTTCCTGCACAACAGCTAACAGGCCTCCTGTGATGATGATCTAATCATTTGTCTTGGAAATGTTCCCATCTAAAATACACTTTAAAAAAAAAATAGACCCACTGTTTCGTAGAATGCAGTGTTCTGTGTATGTTTCCCGTTTGATCATCAACCAAATAGGTAACTTAAAGCTTCATGTCATTAATGGACACTTAATGGAGGAAAGGCTAGCTAGGAAGGAAGATTTAATAATGCTGGTGTTTTAATCCAGCATAACATCTGCGGAGGCTATTATATTTCTCATTATTTTTGAATTATAAAAAGTAGTCATTTTTAAAAATAATTAACAGCACTTTATTTGGAATTTTGTGTAACTGTACTCACGTCTATCTAAATGTCTTGTGAAATTCAATAGCAATTTTCCCCACAAAATAGGCAAAAGGTCTGACAATTTTAGTGCTAGAGGGTGCTAGTTTGTAACTTATTTACTTATGATGAGTGACGGTCATAGTAAGTAGAGCTGGATCATATAATGGGAGAGTACTTAGAAGCCTGCAGATCTCATTGTACATCTTTTTATTGAATGTCCTGCTCAATGATGGTTTGCTGTTGAAATTAATAGCACTATGGATATGGGAATGAATCTGAGAGCCTGATCACAAACTATCTGCTTGGGACATAGGGCAGACCACTTCATTAAGTTCATCTAGATCAGCAGTTCTCAACCTTTTTTAGGTCGCGACCCCCGATCTATCAAGCACCGCCCATGCGCGGTGCTACCTCCTGCTCCGTGCATGCACGGTGCTGCCCCCTGCGCCGGCCGAGGCGTAGGCCGCCACCCATTCGGGGCGGTGGCAGGCAGGCCCAGGCGCTCCTGGTTGGCCGCAGCAGCAACGTCGCAGGGTGACCACGGGCTGGGCCACCAGCTGGCCCAGCCCAAGGGAGGTAAGCCACCCGCCGGGCCCCACGCGTGCCAAAAACTCCCTGCGCCTGCCATTGCCCCGCTAGCCTTACCTTCGCTGCTGCCCATCCGGGGTGGTGGCAGGCAGGCCAGGCGCTCCTGGGCGGCCGGGGCAAGCAGCAGCGACAGCGCAGGGCGACCACCTGCTGGCCCACCAGCTGGCCCAGCCCAAGGGAGGTAAGGCACCTGCCGGGCCCCACACGTGCCAGCTGCCCTCCCTGCACCTGTCGGCCTCCCACCTCCCACCCCTGGCCCTCTTTTACTTACATTTTTAGTAGTTGCTCAGCAGGGAGGGGTGGAAAGTTCCGGACCGCTCGCCTTCGCTGCAGACAACTTGCAGCCCCGTTTGCAGACTGGGACTTTTGGAGGGCTCAGCAGGGCAGAGACAGCCTGGACAATTCCTATTGGCTTTTGAAAGCCAGTAGAATTAGACTCTATTCAAGAGAGTCTATTCGATTGGCTTTCAAAAGCCAATAGAATAAGAGGGAGTAGCACAGTTAAGGAAAAGGGGAAAAAATGGCGTAGCACAGCTAAGGAAAAGGGAAAAAATGGTGGATTGCGTTGTTTGGCGACCCCCGTGAAATGGTCATTCGACCCCAAATGGGGTCGCGACCCACAGGTTGAGAACCGCTGATCTAGATAAGCACTCTACAGATTGCTCATAAAGCACCCAGTGCAATACTGAACATATAATTTCAAAGCCCTATGGAATGAATGTATCATAAAAATATATATTCCTATCATTGGAGGAAAGAAGATTAAATCAGTATAGTAAAAACATAAATATACAATTAATTCCAATTGTGGTACTGAGATATACTCCCTCCTGACATTTCCATTTAAAACTAAGTATAGGATTTCTGTGAATGTCATTATTGTTGAAGTTCTCTCTGCTTTTGAGAGAATAATAATTGCAACTGATAGCAAAACTTCAGTTTAATGGACCTCATTATAGCAGATATTGGATACAATGGAGATTTATTTACTTTCATTCAGATCTAATAGAACTTTTCTATTTAGGAAGTAGGTGGGTGGAGGGAATGATGGATCATACCAACAGTGCAAGGTTTACCTCCTCCAGTTTAGATTGCTATTTTTTATAGCATTTTTTTTTTTTGCTGATGTGCAAACAAGAACAAGGAAACACTATATTTCAGTACGTGGCAAACCTGCACAGTGAGTCATAATGCACAATTGGACCTTGAGCCATTTCCAACAAAACATTGCCTGAGAACTATCACTAGTGATCTTTGTTTATTAACCACTGATTGATTTGAGCAGTTTATTTGCCAAACGACAGATAAAAGCCTCTAGTATGCAGCTTCCAGCATCAAAGGATCAGAACTAGAACAACTTATCTGAACTGAAGAAATTGGGTCTCTTTGGAGAGAGATACATCTGTCTACAATTTTAGTCTGCACCATCTAATTATTCATAGTACATCTCTGACTACTAACAGTATGACAGGATTTGAAATATATCTCTGCCTTGAAACTAAACTGAGCTGTGACTCAGCAAGAATCTGGACAAGAAGCAGCATCAACCAGAGCAGTTTTAAGGTCATACAAAATCCATGGGGTAAAGGTTTTAAATGACCAGTCTGACTCAAGTCTTATTTATGCTGATATCAGTTGCAAGAAAAATGTACTTTTGTGCACATAGAGATGAACTCAGTCAGCATATACAAAATTAATTTCAACTATTGACATTATTAATGAAAATAAAAAGTCTAATCCAAAATCCATTTCTTTTACCCTCCTCCCCCAGCATGGAAAGCTTTCCAAAGCTTTTCCTCAATCAGTCATCATAATAAAATAATTTCATTGGAAAAATATTAATGTCAGTTTACAATATAATAATTATTTTTATGCATTATATTTATGTCCTAATTTTACCTGAAAAATATTCTTATTTTATCATTATAGCAAAAACCCAGTGTAGTGGATTTGCTTTACAGTTAAATCTAAAACTGGTGGGTCTGAGCAATCTGTTGGAACACCTTTAAAATTACATGAAAAAATCCAGTCCACGGTCATAGGGACCTATGATGTTGGGAAAGTGTTTTTGTTTTGCTTCTGATATCAAGGTGATCCTTGCTCCATAAAAGGGAGTTCTTGTTAAACCTTATTGCTCAAGAGACAGTTGCAACAGAGAAGTCTGAGGAAAGGCAATCTTGGCTTCTTTCCCCCCATTATTTTTATCTAAGATAAAGGGGGCTAGAGCATGTGGCCAGCCTGGCTAGGAGCCTGCTGTGTATACAGGAAAAAGATTGGCTCATTCTGTCAAAAGAGTGAAAAACAAGGGCTGTGCTGCTGTGAGGCTGAGCGATTTTCTAGTTAATCTTCTGTATCTGTTGGATCCTAACTGTTCCAAACAATCAAAATAGTTCAAAAGTTGTATAAGACAAAGCTGGTATTGAACAATGTTTAACTTTAGTGAAAGACTCCAATAATTGTGGAGCAAGATAGCTGAAGACCAGATAAAGAGCTGCTTCTAAACAATACAGCTCTCTCCCTCAGGAAGCAAGGTCTTCTGGAAGGTTGATTAGCCAGGCATTCAGTTCAAGGACAGTGTAAATTTGTCATCTTAAAAGATTATCTACCTATCTTTCATTAGATCTTTGGGGGTTATATTTTAAGTTTTATTATTAAATTCATATTGTAAAAGATCTCAATTTTATAACAGCTTTAATGAATCTATCCTCAAAAATTCACTCCTTGAAAAAGTAAACAAAACTATTTATTCAATGATAAAATAGTGAAAGTCCAAAACTTCAGGGAATCTACCTCAGAGTATTTCTTGGGAATCCTTTTTTTAAAAAAAGATCATAATGCTTATATAATTACCGGTAGTTCATCTATTTTAATTTTAATTTTGTTTATAGAAAATATTGTTTCAATAAATTGCTAATTTTAACTACTAGTAATATCATAGAGAACTATTTACTCACTCTTATATTGTAGTCATTCCTCTTCTGCTTCCTGCTTAATATTCCAAGATTCCATGTCTCTTACGTGGAAATTAACAAATTATGAAATTGTTCCACAGTCATTAATACTGCATGCCTTTGTGTTGGTTTCAATAGATCCAGAAGTGAGGATCTATGATTTTTTTTTGTTTATTTAAAGATCTGTGGCACTTGTCGGGGAGAGTGGAGAGGGGACAACAGGGGATTCATTGTGCTTACTCCCTCTCTCTGCTATAGTGAGGGTGACTGAAAACTTTTGCCCATGCCTGGGATTCAGCCAGGAAGATTTGCATCTGAGAAGGCATGTTTTGGCTTGTGGTGTAGATCGTTACAAAATATTATTTTTTGATGCAACAACCATGCCTAATGAAGCTTCTGTAATTTTAATATTTCCTTCAGTTCTAAAAAACATATACTGCAATTTCAACTGTAAACATTTCCAGATCCAAGAACTATATGTAATAAGCTACATATTATATTTATACTTATTTTTCTTTCTCCTTTCTCATTCATTTGCATTTGTCTGTTCTTTTCTTGATTGATTTTCCCCCCAGAATTTAAGAAGGAATTCACTGATTTTTTTTTAAGACTACTAAACTGGAAGCCGCCTATTGTCAAAATCTCATTTCTTTTCTTGATTGATATGCTGACCATTAAATCTGACTCTCAATAGTCTTTCAAAGAATCAGATACAGTTGAGCCTACTACACATGTTATTTGTATAAAGCAACCATAGAATTAGAAATAAGAGTGCACCTTGGGCCTAGCTTCTTAAGATTTCTCATCTTCTGATTGTGTAGAATTCCAACCAACCAACATTTTAGGTTTCCCCATATACATGAGCTTGGGGAAAGCTATACATCAGGATAGCCAACTGTTTTGCACTACATTAAATATATATATATCTGGCTTTGAAGGACTGCAGGATTCCAAATGTCACTGGATTAAACAAAGTAAAAATATTGATCTTCTGGAATGATTTAATACGAGTTGGGATGAGAATTGGACTGGATGAAATGAAAGCCTAAAGTTTTCTAGATACTTAAGAATCTCCTATTTTGCCTTTATAGCCCCTCATGAACAAATCTGGCTATATTTATAGAGGTGGCTAGAGAAAAGGATTATAATACATTAAACAAATTTCAATAGTTTAACTGCTTTGCTCATTTGGTCATGCCAGAGATTTTCTAGATGCTCAGGGATCACAATAGTAGAGATTGAGGAAATGCACAAAGCTTATACTTTGTAGATTATTCATCTGCTATACTTAGTAGGATCTGAAGTAAACAATGTACCTATAAGTCTTTTTTTTTTTTTTGCTGTTTTGGACAAACAGTACATAAAGGAATAGATGGGAATTATAATTACAATTTATGGAAAAGAAACTGAAGCTAAGGATGAATAACTGCTTAAAGATCTTGCAATGAATTCAGAGCTACATGGGTTTATTGACATATGTTAATCTCTGGAATTCTAACACCTGCCCACACTAGATGTAAAGCTTGCATAACTATGGCTATATTTACAATTCCTATTAAATTCCACCCATGATGAATATATATAGCCCTATGATTATCTAATTACAGAAATTCCAAGACTTTAAAGAGAATTAGTAAGCAACTTGACTAGAATTAAAAATATAAGCATAATAATATTAGAACAAAGCTAAGAATGATTCATATATTGAGCTTTTCCTCATTATATATAAAGGTTAGAGCCCAGTGATGAATTATAAAATTAACATGGAAAATTTCTAGTCCAGTATCCAAAATCTCCATATTGAAGTCCAGATATTTTTACTTTGCAGAATAAGACAGACAGTACAGCCCAGTATTGCTGGCAGAAGATAAGAATAGTGAAGGGCAAAGTTGTGAGAATTTTACAGTTTGGTCCCTGAACTTCCTATTAGTTCACTGTCCTCAGGACCCAAGGAGAATGCTGTGCTGTTGCAAGTGTAACAACAAGATATAAAAGCTTGTTCAGGTGACTTAGGATGTAAAGTACATCATATTATCTTTTATCTCTGGAAGAAAAGCTTCTTACATAGCCCTGAAAATGCTTTCTGGGAAATAGTCCTTTCTGAAGCCTTTTTCCTGATTTGTGTTCTGATACCTGGGCACCCATGTTGGCTATTTATTTGGAGAAAATCAGGATGTTCAAGCTTGATACTTTTGCAGGAGGAAAAAGCAGCCACCATTACAGTCATTTGGTTCTTAACTAAATCAATGTATTATTATCAAGCTTTGGTGTAAAAAGGTGGAAAAACAATGCAAAAATATATTTAAGTGATCAAAACTTCAAATTATTTATTGAGTTTTGCCTTAAACATCATACCATTTTTGTTTCACAATTTCTCTCCTTTCTCCTGATCTTAGATTATACTCAGCATTTCCATCAAATTCTTGGAAGAAGTACTCATAACCTCTCCTGATAGTCTCCAGATTTGGACTAGGAATATGCAGAACATTCTATCTTGTTTCATTTGCACTCTTTCCAAAGCCTTTTTCCATCTGCAGGTTCCATAGCAACTTGTACATAATATGCTTTCAATTTCTTAGTTGAATATGATTTTTTATTATTTTATTTATAGTAAAAATAATGTTTTGCCCTAACAATAAAGTTGGTAGGCTTGATGTTCCTTTGAGCTTTTGAATTTCTATTGCAATGTCTGGAATTGGAAGGATTAATCCAGGAAGGGAGAAGCCAGAAAATTTGGTTCCAATACTTATTTGACTATGATTCCATGTATACATATAGTAGAAAATTTATGATGCTAAAGGAACTTAAAATAATTTCAGAGCAGGCAGAAACCCATATATTGTTTTCTTTCATACATTGTCCTCCCCTTCTATAAAGAGCAAAATAGCTTGAATATAGGGATAGGACCCAGTTCAAGTCATAAGGCAGAATAATGGAGTTGGAAGGGACCTTGGAAGTCTTCTAGTCCAACTTCCTGCTCAAGCAGGAGATTCTATACTATGTCAGACAAGTGACTGTCCAGTCTCTTCTTAAAAACCTCCAGTGAGGTTTTTCTGAAGGCAAGCTGTTCCACTGGTTAGTTGTTCTCACTCTGATATCTACAATTCTTTCATTCCTGGCCAGCATAATTCTGTTATTTTCTGCACTTGCTTGCTTTAGAATTGCTTTTCTCTTCACAATACTAATATATTCAATTTCTTATAATCTATTTATATCTAACCTGTAAATTCTTACAATCATAATCTAAGCTGGCTTTCTGCCTGCATGAGGATATCTATCAACAAATTGGATATTCAAGTTAGCTTCCTCTGAAAGTGGACTCATGAATATTCCTTATATGTCATTGCTTACTCTCACTTGAAAATCATGCTGGCTTGCTGCACTATGTACTGTACATCTGACCACGCTATCTTTTATCTGGTTGGTGATGATTTCTACCCGGGATAATCCTTGACTGTTTTCAAAATTATTACTTTGTAGTTATCTCATTTTCTTGTTCCTAGATGATTCTCTTCTGGGGAAAAAATGCATTCCCAAATTACTTGTCTGCTATGGCTGATTCTTAGAGCCATAATTCTCATGGGCACCCATTAGTTTCTGATAAGCAGCAATTTAATAAAACAAACTTTTAGAGAAAGAGAAGTTCTGATCCTTTAAAGTTTCATGAAGAAAGGCCCTAATTATTAAATCAATTCTTAAGCAGCAAAGGATAGTTTATCCATTGTGAGCAGTCGGACAATAGTTTATTCCTGTTGCAATTTTTTATTATTGAATTGTAAAGGTTGTTCTTGATATGAATTGTCAGGTTGAAAACTATCACTCCTCAGTGCCATTCCTCTCCCCATGTCACCCCCAAAATATGCTGAATTTCAGTTCCTACTATGTCAGCTATTGAAAGCATTGCTTAATAGGAAATGATGAGAAGTGAAATACCACCCATCTGAAATATAATGAGTTGGATTGGGTTGCTTAAAACTGTTAAGAAGCAGACCAAGGCCAAATTTTGATCAGTTTCAACAAAGTGGGAGCATTAAATTTAGTATAAGTAGTCCTTGATGTAAGACCAAAACTGAGCCCAAGATTTCTGTTATTAAGCAAAACAGTAAGTTTTGTCCCATTTTATGACCTTTCTTGCCACAGTCTTGCCACAATTGTTAAGCTAGTAACATGGTTGTTAATTGAATCTGGCTTTCTTATTTGTTGCTTGTCAGAAGATCACAAAAGATGATCTCATGATCCCAGGACACTGCAACCATCAAAAATATGAACCAATTTCCAAGCATCCAAATTTTGTTCACATGGTCATGGGGATGCCACAGTGATCATAAGTGTGAAAAATGATCAAAGGTCACTTTTTTCAGTGCTGTTGTAACTTCAAATGGTCACTAAATGAATGGTGTAATTTGATTACCTGTATTCTTTTCTTTTAGTATAAGATAATACAAATTGTGCAAACCAAAAGTTACACTTAGCTAATAAATAGTATACGATGCTTTAATCCCATTAGCATTTAAACTAATCAGTATGCTATATATTAATCAGATATATTAAGTCAGTTAATGGCTGATTGACTAAATCAACTTTAATTTTGAATAGGGATTTAACTCGGGATCTTTTCAATGGTACTTTAATCACTATGTTCCTGTTGATCTGAATTTGTTATTCAAGCTACCAGGATTGTCACAAGGAAGAATATACGATTGTTTTAAAGGCCAATAGGCCAATAGGAACATCTAGCGTGACATTGCAATAGAATTTATATGCTTACAATCCTATGATTACAATAATAACCAGCCTGTCATTTATTCTAACAAATGCAAAATGGGTCTAAATCAGCGGTTCTCAACCTGTGGGTCGCGACCCCATTTGGGGTCGAACGACCATTTCACAGGGGTCGCCAAATAATGCAGTCTGCCATTTTTTCCCCTTTTCCTTAGCTGTGCTACGCCATTTCCCCCCTTTTCCTTAGCTGTGCTACTCCGTCTTATTCTGTTGGCTTTTGAAAGCCAATCGAATAGACTCTCTTGAATAGAGTCTAATTCTATTGGCTTTCAAAAGCCAATAGGAATTGTCCAGGCTGTCTCTGCCCTACTGAGCCCGCCAAAAGTCCCAGTCTGCAAACAGGGCTGCAAGTTGTCTGCAGCGAAGGCGAGTGGTCCGGAACTTTCCACCCCTCCCTGCTGAGCAACTACTAAAAATGTAAGTAAAAGAGGGCCAGGGGTGGGAGGTGGGAGGCCGGCAGGCGCAGGGAGGGCAGCTGGCGTGCGTGGGGCCCGGCAGGTGCCTTACCTCCCTTGGGCTGGGCCAGCTGGTGGCCCAGCAGGTGGTCACCCTGCGCTGTCACTGCTGCTTGCCGCAGCCGCCCAGAAGCACCTGGGCCTGCCTGCCACCGCCCCAAACGGGAGGCAGCGAAGGCAAGGCTAGCGGGGCAGCGGCGGGCGCAGGGAGAGTTTTTGGCGTGCGTGGGGCCCGGCGGGTGGCTTACCTCACTTGGGCTGGGCCAGCTGGTGGCCCAGCCCGTGGTCGCCCTGCGCCGTCACTGTTGCGGCCGCCCAGGAGCGCCTGGGCCTGCCTGCCGCTGCCCTGAATGGGCGGCAGCCTATGCCTCGGCCGGTGCAGGGGGCAGCACCATGCATGCGCTGCTCAGGAGGCAGCACCACGCATGCGCGGCGCAGGAGGTAGCACCGTGCATGCGCGGCACTTCACAGATTGGAGGTTGCGACCTAAAAAAGGTTGAGAACCACTGGTCTAAATATATGGCTGTATTCCGTGATATTGCCTCCAGCAGGAGTACCTGAGCAGTCACTGATTGTGATTTGCTTTGTGACAATGAAGACAGGTGATGGAGATGAATAATCTGCAAGGCTGCATCACTGTTCCTGCTGCCTTTATTTTCATTGAGAGGCAGATATTTGGGGGGGGTTGGAGGGCTCTGTAGTGTCAACAGCAATTCAGTTCCTGCCTCTTTTGCTTTGCACTCAGCCTTTTCTTATTTGCATCTGAATCCATATCTTTACACCTGCCAGGCTGCATTTGACCTGCTAAAATGTGGGTTTCCTTAGTCTCTCAGTCATGTTCTTATACACAACAGCTAAATAATTCTGAGTATAAATGCCTTGTGGAAGGGAAAAAGACAAATGGAAATTCTCATATATGGCTTCTGCATTTAGCCAAGAAGCTAATGATATTTTTTGCCATGGGAAGATCTCCAATATTAAGAAAATTTATAGGGGGGGTACTGTTTAGTACATGATAGATATGTAGAAACCTACTTCAGGGTAATAGTGAATTGAAAGTCAGGGTTCCCAATTGGTGATTACTGATATCAATATCTCTGGTGATAGTTTCATTGGCATCCATCATACTCCAAAAGGTACATAGCAGAAGAAAAGCACATACTTAATTTCCAAGACAGTCTCTGGATATTGTACAGACTATGGAGAGTAAGAATGGTGAATGGCTACAGTCTAGTTCTTTACCTTTCTGAAAGAAATAGAAGGAACTGAGTGACAGGCAGCATACTGATGTATTAGAGAAATGGGAGGCTATATCACAAAGGTTTTTTTATGGCTCGCCATACATTCTATGAAATCCATTTTACAATGATACACTTATTACATATTCTCAATATTTCAAATATAACCACTGGCTCAGAAAAATTTGGGACCTTGGCTTAGGACTTAGCTCATAAATATTTCTGCCATAATAAATTTGCTGAAGTGCACCTAGACATTTTCATTCTGTCTTTCCTAAATAAGTTAAATCTGGAACTTTCAGAACATCTTGCTCACTAGCTGATTATTCTGGATTTCAGCATTTGAGAGATTTCTACATTAAGGAAGAATGATTGAAATATTATCGGTTGTTTAAGTACTTTGAAATGGTTCTTTTTACAGGTCAATTGCTTCAGGATTGCATTTCATAAATCCCTGCCTCAAATTCAAACAAAGTCTACAAGTTTATTCCTCTATATTAAACCTTTTCACATACATTTTCCTTTTATACTTGTATGCATTTGTTTTGCTAAGTGTCAGGAGGGTAATGATCAGATGCCCAGTCAATTGGTTCTTTTGGATCCAGAGACGATAAACATTCCAATAAATAAAGGGATTTTATGTTTTATTATTATCTCACACAAACATATTTAAAAGCTTAACATCAAAAGCATACATAGTAAGTAAGATAATACCCAAATCTCTTACAAGCTACAGGATCCCCTTAATAATGGCAGCAGGGATATCCCTAACATGGACAGTTTCCACAGTACACAGCTTGGTTCTGTGCAGGAGTGCCAAACAAAATTCAACTGCCTCAATGTTTTTTTATCAGAACTTGGCACTATGGCTTCATGGCCCTGTTATGATCAGGAGACTGCAAGACCTGACCTTGACTGGGTGGCACAAGGGGATGGAAATTGGAAGTCTGAGACTTTCACTGTGAGAAAAGCTTTGAAACTATGTGAAGCTTCCCACCCTCTCCTTATTCATTAAGCAAGAGAGAAAAGAACTATAAAGGCTAGCTGAGCTTGAGCTTTAGATTTCTAGACTTTTCTTAATATGGAGAAATCAAAATATGTCATTTGGTTTTCTGCACTGCCACTACAACATTAAATGCTAGACTGGCATTATGCTTTGGATTGGGAAAGTAGGGATTGGCAATTTGAAAGTCCCCTTTTACAGAAATGAATCCCATGATTCTACTAATGGAAATTAAAATGTGCAATGTTAAAAAGAAATCAAGAAATCAAAAGCAACATTACAAAGAATTGCTACACAGCATCTTAGGCTGTACCCTGTATAGAAAAGGGCAGAGGAAATGCCTTTGTGAAAGAGGAAAGGTTCTATTTCCAATAGCATAGCCTGATGGTTTAGCTAGCAGCTTCAGCTGGGGCAGGGGACAAGCAGGACTGAATCATCCTTATATGATATGAATGGAGGAAGAATAAAACAGAGAGGCTTAAAAGAAGAAAGCAAATGGATGGAAGCTGGCCTACAGAATTATGGGAGGACTGGTTTTCTAGCAGGAGCAAAATTGTTACATCCATTCCAGGGATTTAAGCAGGTAGCCATATGTCTTTTTTTAAGCCTGGGGAAAGAGGAAGAAAACACTATAACCAAAGCCCTGATTTATTGGTGCCTTCCTAATATTGTTTTTCTTCCCACTGTACAGTCAATGGAAAAAGGCCTGTTTTGTTTCTTTAGAACTGAGTGTGACAATTCTACAAACTATTGGAAGAAGGCCATAGAGAAGTGCCAGTTAAATAAAAATGTATTGAGAATGGTGGCCATTCCTCACCATTGAAGTTTTTTGGATGAGAAGTAAAACGTTTTCAAAGAAAAAAAACACACAAGTAAGTTCGGTTGCCTATTGAACATCATGGGACAGCCAAGATCTGGAAGACTGAGAATCTGCATAGACACTTCTCAGCCTTACCATGGATAGACAGAATATATCCATCTTACTAGATCTTTCAGTAGCATTTGATATGTCTGCCCATGGTATGTTTTTTTGTTTTGCCATGACTCTATTCTAACTATCATTAAAGAAGGAAGAAAGCTCGAACTGTTGAGCACTTACAGGTGGATATCCTAGGAATTGGCTCCTTCTCTGTTTTCTTTAGAAATGTATATGAAACTATTCAGAGAGGAAATCTCTTTGCTTGGGTGAAGTACTGTTGGAAGAAAAGTCTTCATCATGGTTCATACAAGCTGAGAATAAACATGGCAACTGCTTTGGGAAGAAGGTTGTAGTTTATTGGAGAGGAGAGCCAGACAGGAAGATGGTTCTGGCAGCAAGGGAAGTGAAAAAAAGGGCTGAGCTCATGTAGGAAGTAGGTTTTTATACCCTCTGGAGCCTTTTGTTTGGAGTTGTTCCTGTGGCATGAACTTTGACCTGAGTCTGAGTGTGCCTTTCTGGTATTCTGATGGTGATGGGTCAATCTTATTATGTCCAAAGGTCATATCCTGCTTCCCTGGGGCTGATAACTCTTAGAGTTTGGATGGAGTATGTAGATTTTAGGTCTTTGTCTTCTTAATCTCCTAGCTTCCTGGATTTACATCTCCATCTCTATAGAACTGGTTTCTGCTTGGGGAAGGGAGACCTGGGGCTATAAGAAAACTGGGCATGCTTTCCTGCTTCTTTAAGATCCCAGGCAGAAGCAGGATATACAGTAAAAGTCCTTACCTGGAGCCTGAAGAAAGTCCTGATGGGATGGCACAAGCTTAGAATGAATCCTAACAAGATGCAATTGTTTGTTCAGAAACTTTCTAATTGTAGGAAATGATACTTGATTTGGGGTCCTCCTGGACTCATTTTATATTAATTGGTTATCCATGTATATTGGATCAGGTGTAAGTACAGCAGCTCATACCTGTGCTATTCCTGATTAAACTACTGCACATCACTGAAAGTGCTGCCACTGAAGATAAGTCAGAAGCTACAGTGGGTGTAGATTGTGGTTGATTACCTGCTAATTAATGCAAACTAGCAAATGACGTTAATATTGTAGGACAGCACTGATTACAGTTCCTAGATGGACAAGTAAGAGTGTGGGGTGAAACAGTAGGCAGCCAAAGCCCAACTTTCTGAGTGTTTACATTGCTCTAGAATAGCTTCCTGCAAATCCAGGATGGGCAATGTTTGGTTATTATTCATGAAAGTAATTAAGACTAACCTTTTCTTAAGAGTTTTTGGGAACAATGCAATTCAACACATTTGGGGAGGGGCAAGCTGTTTGCTTGCTATGACGAGAGTACTATTAAATAGTTATACTACTGCTTTCACTGTTTTAGAATTGTAAGGTTCTTAAAATAGCTTTGAAAATATATTCAACTCTCCTCTGATTTCTTATAGATCATGTTTTATTACATTACATTCTACACTAATGTGCTTATAGTATAGTAGGAGTGTCAAACTCGCAACGTCACTTGATGTGTTGTGACATATCGGGCCTTTTTTTACCATTGCCAGCAATGGGGTAGGCGTGGTTTCAGCATGACACATCCGGCACATGGGCCAGCAGTTTGACACCCTGCTATACAGTATTGTATTCTGCTTTGGGAATTGTTTTTCAGCCTGGTATGGTGTAGAACATGGTTTTAGTGTGATATAATTTATGTCTTTATTATTTTTTAATAATTAACATTCACTCCTTTTCTTACCATTTTGTAATATTTCTTATTGTGCAACTTCAAAGAATAGGACATTTTCTCTTACAACTTGAATTACTTCAAGAATATCTCTGAGGATCTCTATGATGTCTGCAGGATAACATATTTTTCTGAAAAGATTAAAATGTTGCTTAACACAGCTGTTCTTCTGAACTGATAAAAGGCAACTGGAAAAATCCTTAAATTTTCAAATTCTAGTTTGCTTGATAACTGATCTGCATCTGACAAGTTCAGACAAGTTAAATTCATTATTCATGCTTTTCATTCTCTCAATAAGTGATTATTTTTCATTCGGCTTTTCAATAAGAGTTCTTAAAATTATTCTCCATTCACTGACTTATGCAAGAAAAAATGGAAATGTAATCATTTTGATAATATCCTTTTCTATTCTTTTATGAAGATACTGAAGAAAATAAAGTTTATTTAATTCATATTCAAAACAGAATTGGAACTTGCAGCTCCAATGTATTTACTACCACCTAATGTGCTAAGATAAAAATCAACAAACCACATGGGATGATTTTTTTTAAAAAAAGAAAAATATCTCAAGATTAATGCTATCATTGTAGTAAGGAAGCCAATGTAGCAATTTAGTTTTAAATTCTCAATCCTTTGAAGGAAAAAAAAAACAAATAACAAATTACTGCATTTTATATTTTTTTTGCTAATTGACAGGTGCTTGTTAGTTGGTCTATGCATAGTAACCTATCTTCTGCTTGGTTCCTTAGGGCAAGTGACCCTTGAAAATATCTGTACATGCTGCTTCGAATAGGCTTTAGTTATCACACTGACCAAGTGTAAATGAAACTGTCAAATGCTAGGTGTCACAAATTGCTACATTGGAACACAAGATCCAATGCATCCTCATAGAAGTGCAGTGTTGTAATATTAGGCCTCATAACTAAATCAACAAGTTAAGTGTATTACAGACAAATGCCAATGACTGAAATTGTTCCTCGATTTACTCTGTTGCTTGGTTTTATAGATTCAAACAGGATTTTTTTATAACCAATCTGCAGAATTTTGGAATTCAATCTTGAACAGTAGGCTCTTGTGTTATGGGCTCTGAGGGTGTACTCTGGCACTGGATGCAAATTCAGTGCTAAATCAATTCATCTAAAACTGCTGACCAAATTGATTTGTGCCTATTAGGTTATAAATATCAGTAGTATATGATTCATGCTTTTATTTTATTTACATTTATTTATTAGATTAATTTCCTTTTTTATCTTGGGAATGAAGATAGTGCATATAGGACTACTTCCTCCAATTTTTCCAAGAACAACAGTCCTGTGAGGTAGATTTGACTGAGAAGAATTGGCTGCTCATATATATTTAGTGAATATTGATGTATAGATTTGAACCTGATTTACTACAGCACCTTAACTATATCATGCCGAGACATTTTCTTTCATTATAAACTATTAATGTCAAATGAAGCCACCATTAATAAAACACTGATTGAACTGTATTGTATTAGTTCCATGAGACATCTTTCTTACCAGAATTTTTGCTATCCTAGTAATATAGAATCTATTTCTGTATTTTTATTTTATCTATTTAATCTTTATGTTTTGTCTTATTATTATCTCTCCATCCATTAGCATACTAATGAAAGATGATTTAATGTTTTCCTTGGGCATTCTACCAAAGATATAGCTCTGCAAAGGAATTTTTTGCCCAATTAAAAAGTCAAGATGGCAGCTGTGACTGCATGATTTACTCTTTGTAGATGCATGCAATGCCAATGCACATACAAAATACTTCATCTCTTAGTTGAAGTTACCACCTTGATTATTTTTGTCCAATGCAATGTACGGTAATAGAAAAAATATATATACCAATGACATTTGAACTCCATGAACAAATTACAGGATGGTTCTTTTGACCAACAACATACTTTAGAGCAGTGTTTCTCAACCTTGACAATTTTAAGGCATGTGGACTTCAACTCCCAGAATTCCACAGCCAGCATTGCTGGCTGTGGAATTCTGGGAGTTGAAGTCCACATGCCTTAAAATTGTCAAGGTTGAGAAACACTGCTTTAGAGAAAAGGGTTAGATTGACTCCCTTTTGTGCCATAGTCTGAAATTTTTGCTTTATTCCCTTTGCAGCAAATACTATTCTATGAAAATATTTTCCCAGGGGAATGTTTTGCATCAACTCTCACTTGTTTTGAATTAATAGTCTGGAAAGCTTTCATCTAATGAGCTGAAATACATTGCATTCTTCAATTTATAAATAAATAGCCATATATCTTGCATCTGGGCACTTCTATATCAGGAACAATGATTTGGCCTTCACTTCTCAATGCACTGAATCAGCAATGCAAACAAACAAGTGAAAGAATTGTGAATCATTCTGAAAAAACAACTGTACTAATTAAACTCATAAACGGTAAAGAGCCACACAGAGGAAAAAGTTGGGGCTTTGATAATATCCATCAAAAATCTTGACTAGTAAATTGAGAAAGAACACCAATCAGATGACCATCATCTTCTATTCTGAACTGATGCGTGCTTTTTTGTAGGTCTATATCTTCTGTCTATTTTGAGCGAAGCGCATTTATTATTTGTGGCCGTCTATCTATAAGCACCCTTTGGCTCCTAAATCCAGCACTGGTTTCTTCTATTCAAAACAAAAAGCCTGATATAAAGGAAAGAAAAAGTTTGTAAACCTTCTGCATTAGACCCATTTGGCTTGGCTTGTGAGCTACATGTAAATATGAAAAAAACAGAAATTGCAGCTGCTGTTTTTCTGAAAGCATCTGGTTCAACTGCAATTTTTTTTTGTCCCTGATAGGAAATTATAATTGTACTTTTGAAAGATGAGACTAAATTTGGCATTTGGCTAATAAAACAAAAAATGGGAACAAACATGTAAGAAAAACTGAACAGAAATATGCCAATATAGAATTACATTTCATATACTGTACTTCCTCTTTATGCATGCCCTATCTCTGGCTGTAGATTGAAATTCTCAAGCCATTTAGCTTGCAGTAGCTGTTCTGAAATGAACAGCATTGTTTAGAGTGTGCCGCTTTACAAATTGTATCTAAATAAGTGGATAAAAAGAACTCACTATCTACAAACAATGAAGCATAAATGATAATTAATCAAACAAGGTACAAATATATATATATAACATAAGTGTGTGAGTAATATGCAATTACATCACACTAAAAAGAATCTATTAGCTAAAGTGGCTCAATAGCTTGTGTGGTGTGTAAGATTGTATATAGAAAAGAATGTCACTGGATGTGGTACCTAATCATGTCTATTTTTGATTAAAGAAAGTCTCCCTACAGTCAATGTCAACTCCTGATGGCAACAAGGAGATGTCCATATTGTTTTCCTGGCTATAATACATAAATGTTTTGCCTTCAATTTCTCCTGAGATTGCCTAGTAAATTGCATCCTAATACAGATTTTTCAAGATCAGACTAATAATATAAATTCTGTTGCCTGTTGTAAGTTGATTTTAAAAAATAAGAAGCAGAAATGGGCTTTTAACATGTTACAGTAAATTTTTGCTTTGAACATTGAAGAGATCATATGGCCCATTAGCACATATGAATGAAAATTAATTGAATTTCATTTTTCCCAAATTCTCAGTTGAGAGAGCTAGATAAAAAGCATCAAATTTATTGATAGCACAGAAGTTGGCTACTGATCAGAGCATGGAATAGTGTATTAAGGTAATATTACAATAAATAAATGTGTATTTTGAACATGTCAACCAAGAATATATAATAAAACTTCTATATGACTGAAAATTGACACTTTTTGAAAAATGCTTAAACATTAAAATTATTTTTCTTACAGGCAATGTAATACTTTATTTTACATGAATCATTATACATTTTGCTCTGAGCAGTGACATGCAGGGATAGTTAATATTCTATCATTGCCAATTTTAAATTAATATAACTTTTTTATAACAATCAATGTCAGTACAGTGCAAAAGGCAAACGCTTATGACGATAGGAGAAAATTACATATTCATTTGAAATTGTTATTTGGCTAATGTGTTTTGAGTTAATCAAGGGGGATTTAAAAATGGGATTCAAATGGAGGAGATAATTTCTAAAACTGTAAGACATCTGTAATATTTTCTTTTAGCACTCTGAATGATAGCATGAATTGGACTTGCCTAATGACAGTGTGAAAGAGCCCTCTCTGGATGAATTTACACAAAGTGCTAATGAAGACAAAGTCTATTTAAATATAGCTGGACAGCCTCCATTCAGATAGCAGCTGGAATAATTGTCTTCAGTCAAAAGATAGAAGCAAGTGACAAATAACAGAATTCATGAAAATCTGAAATGACAATTGACTAAATTCTCATTAGTACTTCTTTTCTTCTTGGACAGCTATTATAATCACCTTGATTAGCATTAGTATTAGCTGTTTGTTACTGGCAGACACCAAAAAGTCAACATAAAAATCTATTGCAGATGGAAAGACAGCAGATCACTCAGAGAACTTGTGATGTAAAGTTGTCAGCCCTCATGGTTCTTGGAAGGATAAGAAGAAAGAAAAAACATTAAAGGAGATATGATAGTTGAGCTGCCTGAAGGCTGCATTATTTGTTTGGGATATAAAGCATATTAGCATTTTTAATCATGTGCTAATTTAATTATGGACTAAGCAGTTTTAGGCAGCCAAACAACTACTCTGTATTATCTCTGTAGTTTCTTGACTAATGTACTATCGCCATATGCTAAATAAATAAAATGTACAAATATACTTCCTTGTGGGATAAATAGTTCCAATATAGCTTGGAGAATTTGTAAAGGAAGGTGGACAGCTTTTAATAATTTGTTTTACCTATGGAAGTTTTGCCATTGAGCAGCTGAAAGCTACAGCAGATTTGTTTTCTCAGCAAATTAACATTTATTCATTTTTAAAAGTTAGGCTAAAAGTATTCAGTTTGATTTCTATAGAAACCAAACTATTGTAGGGCAACAGTGATCATTTGCTGTAAACAACAGTGTTCTGAGTGCATAAAGGGTGGAGAAAAATAAAATGCTCTTCTTCCAATTTGGGCTTGGCATCCTGAAAGTGCTAAGCCAGCCTACACTTGCTGGCTGGTAGTTTGAATCATTCTCATTATTGCTAATTTTTTGTATCTGTTTTTGTTTGTATAAGTACACTTAGGGTCATATTGTTTTTTTCTTCTTGGAAGATAACAGAAGGATAAATTACTGGCTAGTTTCTCACATCTCATTAAACCGTTATTTGATTTGTTTAATTTTGGCTTAGTGTACTATATGAATACAATTAATTGTGTTTTGTGATTCAACAAATCACAGTTAAAAGAAATGCATGACTTAGTGTTTTCTGTAGTGTCATGAATTAGAATAATAAAAATAATGTACACATAGTCCTTGACTTATGACCACAATTAAGCCCAAAATTTCTGCTGTTAAGTGAGTCAGTTGATAAGTGAATTTAGTCCCATTTTACAACCTTTCTTGCCACAGTTGTTAAGTGAATCACTGTAGTTAAGTTAGTAATATGGTTGATAAGTGAATCTGACTTCCCCATTGACTTTGCTTGTCAGAAAATAGCAAGATAGAAGATCACATGACCCCAGGACTCTACAACCATCATAAATATGAGTCACTTGCCAAGCATGTGAATTTTGATCATATGTCCATGGGGATGCTGCAATGGTTGTAAGTGTGAAAAATGGTCATAAATCACTTCTTTTCAGTGCCATTGTAAATTTGAATGGTCACTAAGCAAACTATTATAAGTCGAGGACTACCTGTATTATTTGACTTAGATTATTTTGGTATTTCGTCTTCCCCTCAGATACCTCATTAAGGTGGTGAGAATTCCATTTATAGCTTACAAACTGGGGGATTCTGCATACAGACTATCTGTTCATGATGTAAAACACACAATATGGACTTTTTCTCCCTTGAAATGCTGCTGGATCACAGACACTGAATCTAAAAACATCTATTGCTCCTGTAGTAGGCCTTTCTGAGGGAATACTTAGATCCTATTGTTTAGTGTAATGGTTAAAGAGTCAGAGTAGGAGGCCTTGAGTTCTAGTCTTGTCTCATTCACAAGGCCAGTTGGTGATTTTAGGGCAAGGGGAAGCAATTTCTGAAAATGCTGGCAAGAACATTGCAAGGGGAAGTTTCCTTGAGTCAAAACTGACTTGAAGAAACACATTTGAATTGAACTAAGGAAGGACATAAAGGATGTCTCAATTTAGATCTTTGCTTATTTTTTTTACTTAAAATATTTCTCTTTTGTTTCTTTTTTTTGTGCCTTCCTTATTTTCAAGAATCAGCATTTTTAATTTTTGTTAAGCCTACAAAACTAAAAATGCTGACCTTTCTGGCTCTTGGCAGAGTACTTAGGCTTGGTTTCTCCTATCCACAGAGACCTTATAAGAGGTTGTTACTAGGCATGAGTGACTTATATTCTGAAAATATTATAAGATAAAACTATAAATCTAAACACTTACTTCCAGGGCTTACATTTAACCAGGTGTGGCAGAAGGGGAGGAAAAAAGAGTCAGGTTACATGACTGATGGGAGACCTTGGCTTCCTCTGGAACTTTTTTTTAAAAAATAACAATGCTTTGGGGAAAAGATATTGGCTGGTTCGGATATGATAATATTATATTGCTTACATGGTGAGCAATAACAAGAAGCTATCCTTAGTGATATTATTTGAGCAGAGATCGTCTGCCAGAGTTAAAGTCCACTGAATTACACTTACCTCCTCTCAATCTTATCATGCCTGAATGAGCTCTTGAGCTTTTTGGTTAAAAATGTCATTTATAACTGTATCAAAAAAAAAGTTATATGTATATTTTCTCCTTAAAAAAATAAGAAAATAATTTTAAATTTAAACTTTGGTATCCTTTTATGATTGGGTGTGTTTCTTACTTAGAGGCACCTCCATAGAATTTGCAATTATCACTGATATTGGTAACCAGGATTATCCACATAATCACATGCACAATTCTCTGATTATTTCTTCTAAAAGGTAGGTATGCCTACAAATATCAGATTATTCTGTGAGAAACTCAAAAGATAAATAGGCAATTAAAAAAAATAATAAAAATGCACAGGCACTTAAATTAGTGTAACTCCTAAACACCTGCACCAATTTGTGGAATTGGGTTCCCAAATAATCACAGAGCTGGTTATTTCTTCTTTTACTCCTGATTTCTTTCTTTACTACAGTGTGTCAGTGATTAATATCTATACACGCATATCCATTTTCCTTCTCTTTTTAAAAACAAAAACTGAAATTTGTTGATGGCCTATTATCACTATTTTTTTATCTGCATATACAAAAGTTTATATTTAAGAAGTATAAATGTTCAGTAATTTGAACTTACTGTGTACAGAATTTTTTTTGGGAAATGGCATAAGAACAGTTCTTCCACTATGGGCCATTATTGGCTAAATTTTACTACTGTATGGCAAATAATCTCTATTTATTAATCTGACATATAGAATAACCTCTGTAGCCAGCTTTATTTCTAAGACTGAGTTGAATTGCAGTGATCAGAGAATTACTACCCACTCAATTATCATTTATGCCATATGGTAAGACCACATGATTCTTATTGTCCAAATTTACTACCTCTGAAAGTGACAAGAATTATATGCCAGCTGAAGTCCCAAACTCCAGCTTTTCTGAGAAGAGGTGAATTGGGGAGTCACAAGCAGGCCACAAATGCTTGCCTTCTTGTTTTATTTTGCTTAATCATTTCTGGATTTATGAAATATTTTACATTTCTCCTTGGGATAAGTTTGAAAGTAAAAGTGACTGTGATTCTAGTTTCCAAGCTAAGTGACAATGGTTTACCTTACCACTTACTATACTATGGGAACATTCATCATGTTTCTTTGCTGAAAAACTGCCTTGGAAATAACAGGGCTTTTTCTAAAATCTTCTTGGATCATCTGTGTAATGTATTGAATTAAAGTCTGAGAATTGAGATGCTGAGAACTGTGAAAAAACAGTTAGTAGGCCATGTGGCCAACAAGCCAGACTTTCTGTCTGCAGACTACTTATTATCATTTAAGCGGGAGAATACTGTGTTTCTATTGGCTGCCGCCTTTAGGCTGAATTCATAAGTCTGGGTGGAGCATTGGTTGTTAGTTTCTGTTTTGACCTTCAATAAAGAGAATTGTTTTTCACCTACTGCCTCTTCAATGCCACATCGAACAGAAAACATAATAATCTGGACTACAAAATTGATCTCAGACTAGGTATACATAGATGCCATCTTTAGAGATCTAACAAAACAAATATATTTTGAAAGAAAAATTATTGAATTTCTTGTTTCAAACAACAACAAACCCAAAAGCTGTGAAGAATTTTCCTAAATTAAGTTCCACTAAATGTAGTGGGACATCTAAAATAGGTTGTTCAATGTTTTGAAAAAATGTTTTATTTTCAGAAAGTCCATATGCAAGTACAGTATTGAAGCTGGTTCAGAAACAACATATCCCCTGATTCTAAACAGAAAGTTCAGTGTTTCAGTCTGTAATAGACAGCAGTCTATAGTATATACCATAAGTATATACAATGTATACAATATAGAACTCATTACCATAATGGCTTAAATATACTGAATTACTAAGGAGCAATTGACTATCACCATACAGTCAGCCTTGGGCGCTTATCTTCCTAGCCACTATATTGAACAGAATGCTGGATTAGATAGGTCTTTCGGCTGATCCTGCAAGTGTTTTTTTCTTTTTAATGTTCTCAGTCTTAAATTTATTCTTTTGGAAATTGAACTTTTTAAACAAAGAAATCCCATTCTCCCAGTGGGATTTATTTTTGAGTGGATTTCACTGAAGCTTATGAAAATGCTGTTTAATCATTGTAAAAATGCCCTGTCAGCTGGTTTTCTATTTCTCTTTTATGATTGTGAAAATACTGAATGCACGCACACACGCACAAACACACACACAGAGAGATAGAAAGAGAAACAAACCTACTCACATGCACACACATACATATATACACATATATGTATACGTATACATATACATACACACACATGTATGCATGTATGTATATAAACACACACACAAAACACCTGACTTTTTCCCCCTCCATTGCTCAATACATGACGAAGCATTGTCTTTTTCTCTGTGTGGTCTCATTTGATTATAAGGCAGGAGCACCTGGCTGAATTCCGTAGGTAATTAATTTGGTGTTAGATGGCAGGAAGACCAGCTTGGCTTCCAACACAGTGCTTGTTCCTATCTTTAGACTGTATTCCACCCTGCCAGCTGATAAATGAATGAAACCTTTCACAGTGAGTCTAATGGACCAGAAGAGTTGAATCACTGCCCTTGCCATCTCCCCAGTTAATCAAGTGACAAACAGGGGCTAGGCTTCTACTATTGACATGCTATTTAGGTCTTCTGTTTTCAGGGTAAATGGGATTTTAGTAAGACAATTACATTCCCCCCCACACACATACTTCATAAATGTGAAATATTCTTGTGAGATGGGGTGGGCTCTGGAGTCTCTTTAAAATTCAAATTGATTTTATCTATTGTTTAGAAATGGTTGCAGTGTGGGTGATGCAACACATGCAAGGATGAAAAATGAATATTAGGATCAAAACTCAGTTAAGCTAATTTAATCTAATATGTTCTCCATGTAGAATAGCTGTATGAAGGCAGTGAATAGCAGAAAGTACCAGAGTTTTTCCCCCCCCCCAAGTATTACTGGAACAACATTTCCTTCTCCTGGTAATTCCAGTTCAATTTTATAGGGTGAAGAAAACATTTCAAAATGTTTGTCAAAGGAAAACTATTTTCATGGAGAAGAGGGTGATGTTCTTATGACATTATGGCCAAAGGACATTTATTTTTTATTTTTATATTTTTATTTTGTATTTCTATTTCCCTTCAGAGTGCAAAATGTCCAGTCTTTCACTCTTCATTTCTTCAGCAACTTCCCTGGCTTCCAGTGTTTTAACTCCATCCTAAAGGAAAACATCAGTAGGAAACTCTCTCTCTCTCTCTCTCTCTCTCTCTCTCTCTCTCTCTCTCTCTCTCTCTCTCTCTCTCTCTCTCTCTCTCTCTCTCTCTCTCTCTCTCTCTCTCTCTCTCTCTCTCTCTTTCTCCTTCACCCCCTCTGTGTTCCAATTACAAGTTGTGTGTGTGTGTGTGTTTGTGTGTTCCAATTACAGTTCATAAATAGGGAGAGAGGCTCATGGAGATAGATAAAAAAGGGGGAAAATCCCCCCACAACTTCCACGATCCAGATTAAATATAAAATTTTATACCAAAATAAAGTTAAAGGCTTCCTTAGTATGATACTGAGAGCAGAAGTATTTTTGCATAAAATAGCAAAAGGGTCAAAAGATGCTATCAGATGTTTAGGATAAAAATGGGCCAGGTGAATGGAGCCTCATAGTGTGTTGTGATTAGCAGAACAGATTTAATTAATGTTAATTAAGGACATACTCAGTACTTTGCCCATTTAGCTGAAAATTTCCATTGGAGTCTTATGGAAAAGACATCATTTGATTTGTATGAGATGTTGCATTTTTTTGTTCCCAGATTAAAAAATATGTTTAGATCAGTCAGAAAAAATAGTCAATATAAAACCATTGCATTTTCATTAGTGTGATAAATTGGAATAATTATTAACTTATATATGTCTAAGATACTGAGATATTTGTTGTGTTCTGAGCCTGTGGAAGCTGGCTCGGGATGCTGCAACAGTCCCGGGTAGTTGCATAAGCTGCCCGGGGCCAGACGGAGTGGTGCCGGCTCTGTGCGCATGCTCAGGGCGGGAAAGCACTCCATGAATGTAACAATTCTGCCCGGGGTTTTTGGGCTTGCTAGTTAAGAGAGGCCTGCATGCCTCACAGGAGCTGTCTTCAATCCTGTAAGGTTAATAAATATTGTGTTGAAGAATGAACCTCGTCACGCCTCATTTCCTCGAAGGACATAAAAGTGGTGACGAAGGTGGGATCATCTTACAAACAGAAGAAAAGAAAGCTATAAAGAACTCACTTTGAAGTCCTTGAAGAGGGGAAGTTGGCTTTGGAAGTCAGCGTCTCGGGCCTGCCAGTACAACTTCGCTGGAGGGTGAGATCAGCTGAAAACAAACCCTTTCCCCCCCATTTAAAGTGTAGAGGAGTGAGTGGAAGAGTTAACTGCAGAATGGCGAAGATTGGTTGTATTTCTGAGTTTGATATCTCCCACCCAGAAAAATGGGACTCTTATGTTGCAAGGGTGGAGAATTACTTAAGGGTAAACCAGATATGGGAAGATGGCTTGAAGGCTGCAAAACTACTGTGTGTTTGTGGTCAAGAAGCATTTGAAATAGCAGAGAACCTGGTAGCTGCTGCATCTCTAGAGACAATCATGTTTGCTGACTTAAAAAAATTACTAAAAGAGCATTTTCAGCCTAAAATGTCTGTGATTGCATGGAGACATTTGTTTGAGGAGAGGGATCAGAGGGCAGGTGAATCTGCTAAGGACTTTATTGCAGCTTTAAGAAGAGCAGCAAAGCCATGTGAATTCAAAGATCTGGAAGAGAAGTTGCGAGATCGCTTCATTTGCAGACTGAGGAACAGAGACTTGCAGCAAAAGATGTTTGCTAGAGAGGATGTCACATTCCAAGATGCCCTGAGAGAAGTGACAGCTGAAGAAGCAGCAGGGGGGGCTATAAGGTCCTATCAAGAACCTATCAAGAACCTTCCAGAGGCAGTTACAGTCCATCGAGAGGACGCCATAGATGGAGAAGACCCGGATCCTGAAGAAGAGGTGAATAAACTTTACCAGCCAACAGGAAGGAAGCCGAAGGAACGGCAGGACAAGGTCCCCGCTGCCTTCAAATGCTTTGGATGTGGAGGAAGCCACAAGAGAGCTGAGTGCAGATTCTGTTCCGCCATATGCAGAGAGTGGGGGAAGCGAGGCCACATCGCAGCCGTCTGTTTGAGTCACCAGAAGGTACAACTTCAGGAAGAATTGCATCTGAAAGGTACCAGGGTCCCCAGCCAAAATAGGGTGGGCTTCTGCGCATCACACAGGAATATTTTAAGAATAGGTACACTCAAGTCTTTAAAGAAAAAATTGTCCCTTAAGGCATGGTTGCAAGGGGTGCCCATTGCCATGGAGTTGGACACTGGGTCCACTCTCTCTATTATTTCTAACAGTACATTTAGAAAGATTTGTGGAAGTAGTGGCTTTCGAGCCAAACTAAGACCATCCAGCATAATACTTACAGACTTTCAAAATTCCAAAGTGTGTGTTAAAGGGAAGGCCACCCTTAATATACAGCACAAGGATTTTGAAGGTCCCCTGGATGTGTTGGTTGTGGGGGGGGAACACACGAGTCTCATTGGACTCAATTGGTTTGAGGCCCTGGGAATCCAGGTCACGGGGCTACACAATGTGCAAACACAGAGCCTAGCAGAAGTTTGCAGATGTGTTTAGTCCAGAACTGGGATCCTTCAAGGGGCCTCCAGTCTCACTAAGGTTAGATCCAATCATAACGCCCATCAGGGTTAAGCCAAGGAGGGTTCCTTTCGCCCTAAAGGCCAAGATTGATGCTGAACTGGACAAATTGCTCCAGCAAGGAATTTTAGAACCTGTAGACTCAAGCCCATGGGAAACCCCCATAGTAATGCCTTTAAAGGCTAATGGGGATATACGTATATGTGCAGATTACAAGTGCACACTAAATAAGGCACTTCAACAGCATGCTTACCACATTCTGGCCTCCCTTAAAGGGGCCCACATATTTGCAAAGCTTGACCTGGCACAGGCTTATCAACAGCTGCCTGTTGATGATGCAGCTGCAGAGGCTCAAATTATTGCAACTCACAGAGGGGCATTTAAAGTCAAGAGACTGCAATTTGGGGTAAACGTAGCCCCTGGCATATTCCAGAGCATCATGGAAAGCATGCTTCGAGGCATTCCTGGAGTCTGTCCCTATTTTAATGATGTCCTCATTGCAGGAGAGTCAGTTCAAAATTTAGCTGAGAGATTAAGTGCTGTCTTGCTTTGATTCAAAAGAGCAGGCCTTAAACTAAAAAAGGAAAAATGCAAAATAGGAGCCAATTCCACTGACTTTTTGGGATTCAGGATAGATGCCCAAGGCATTCACCCCTCAGAATCAAAACTACAGGCCATCCAGAAGGCACCTAGTCCTAAGTCCAAGGGTGAATTACAGGCATTCCTGGGCCTACTAAATTTCTATCATGCTTTCCTGTCTCACAAGGCCGCTGTAGCAGAGCCCTTACATAGACTCTTAGACAAGCAGGCTCCTTGGCTATGGACAAAGGTCCACGAAAAAAGCTTTAATGAAGTTAAGGCCTTACTCACCTCTAATACAGTACTAGCTCATTTTAATGAGAAATTGCCTGTTCGCATCGCTTGCGATGCTTCTCCATACAGTGTTGGAGCCATTCTTAGTCACCTAAGGGCAGATGGGACCCAGGTCCCTGTAGCCTATTATTCCAGAACTCTGTCGTCTGCTGAGCGAAATTACGCCCAGATTGACAGAGAGGCCTTGGCAATAGTGGCTGGCATTAAGAAATTTCACGATTTCTTAATAGGCTGCAAATTTACAGTCTTTACTGACCATAAGCCACTTCTGGGGTTGTTTACTATGAACAAACAAACCCCACACATCATTTCTCCTCATATGCTGAGATGGTCCATTTTTCTGTCAGCATATGATTTCACATTGATTCACAAACCTGGCAAGGACATGGGCCATGCTGATGGCCTGAGTAGATTGCCCCTGCAGCATTTGGAGCCTGCTCCTGCTCCTGCAGTTCATATTCTGTCTATTCAAGACTTACCTGAGTGTCCCATCAATGCTAGAGATGTGGCTGCTGCATCCGCATCTGATCACGTGTGTTGTCCTGGGTATTGTCAGGATGGCCTGACCAGTGCCCAGATGCTGTGTTCCAAAGTTTCTGGAAAAAGAAGCATGAGCTATCCACTTTCAAAGGTTGCCTACTATGGGGCTAGCAGAGTTGTGATTCCGACCTCATTGAGGTCTAGAATCTTGACCTCCTTACATGATGGACATCCTGGTATCATCAGGATGAAAGCGCTTGCATGTAGCCATCTGTGGTTGCTGGGTCTGGATAAGGATATCGAGGCCCAGGTGCATGGTTGCCAAGCGTGTGAACAATCTCGCCCTGAAGTGCCTCAAGCCCCAGTACACAGGTGGGAGGAAACCCAGTTCCCATGGTCTAGGGTTCACATAGATTACGTTGGTCCCTTTCAGGGACAATTCTTCCTGATTGTTGTGGACAGCCATTCCGTATAGCTAGAGGTTGTTCCTGTTTCATCAACAACTACTGCCAGGACCACCCAGGTGCTGTGAGGAATCTTTGCATCACACGGCCTTCCAGATGTACTGGTTTCAGACAATGGTCCCCAATTTACTTCTTCTGAGTTCCAGGTCTTCCTGCAATCTAACATGATCTGGCATGCAACTTTGGCTCCTTTCCACCCGTCGTCCAACGGAATGGCTGAACAAATGATGCGCACTACCAAGGATGCCCTCCAGAAATTGACTTACAGTAACTGGCATCACAGGTTAGCAGATTTCCTTCTTGCACACCACACCACACCTTGCACTTCAACCAGGAAGTCTCCTACTGAACTTCGTTGGGGCCATCGCCTCATTACTAAGCTGGACAGGATGCACCCTGATAGGGTGGCTCCACAGGTGTCTCATCCGATGGCTCCAAGAAGACTGCAAGTGGGAGATGCAGTTTGGGCGCGTAACTATGGGCCGGGTCACTCCTGGGTACCAGCTATGGTTTGCAAGGTCTCAGGGCCTTTATCATATGAAGTGACACTGTGGGACAGCCGTGTCCTTCGCCAGCACATAGATCAGCTACGTGCTAGTCGGGTTTCACACCCTTCTGCTCCTGGCTTTGTTCTGGGGCGGGAGGATTAGAATATGCATTCTGAGGATCTAATGCAACAGTCTGTCCAAAGTCCTAACAGTGGCTTGGGCAGGATTTTAGGGATGGGGAATCACCCCATACATCCACGTTCACTACAGAAAGGAGTTCACACAGGGGGTATCCTAACTTTTCACAACTGACAGATAATGCTCCAGACAGGGAGACTGACCAGGGGCATTCCAACAATTCACAAGACTCTAGGGAACTAGAATTCAGAGGGGAACCCAGGCCCAATTGTGCAATTGCTCCCAAAAGAAAGTCAAGAGAACAAGAGGTAGCCTGGGAGGCATCTCCTGACTCTGACACCTGGGGCACATCCTTAGGGGGGTTGGGACAAGGAAGCAACCCAAATGCCTAGCACACTTCAGCTGAGGGCAGGGGATGCAAATACTGTCCTCCCCAAGAAAGGTCCATTGTGGAACTGGGAAAACCACCCAGCCACAGTATGCTGCCTGGGACGGAGAGGCCCCAGCCACTCCACAGAGGGGTGGGTCAACCAGGTCAGGGGAGCAGCAAAATCCTGGCCTACTGAGCCTGGTGGGCAAGCAGGTAGGCCAGGCAACAACTCCAGGGGCATCTGGAAATGTAAGGCAGCAACACCTGGACTCACCTAGCCTGGAGGGCGAGCAGATGGGTCCAGCATCATCGCCAGGTCCGAGAAGGACGCAGAGAACGAAATGGCCACCCACATACCTCTGGGACTTTGTTAACCTGTAGTCCAGTTTCGGGGAACGAAGTAGTGGGCCCCAGAGAAGAGGGGCCGTTTAACTTCTCATTATTATTATCATTTTTGTTTTGGATACATTTATGTCCAAAATGATAGTGGGTAATCCCACATTCCATACATTGTTGCTTGGGACTGAGACACTCTCATTAGGGCTGGGCATGTTCCCCTCTAGGGGGGAGGTGTGTTGTGTCCTGAGCCTGCGGAAGCAGGCTCGGGATGCTGCAACAGTCCCGGGCAGCTGCATAAGCTGCCCAGGACCAGATGGAGTGGCGCTGGCTCTGCGTGCATACGCAGGGCGGGAAAGCGCTCCATGAATGTAACAATTCTGCCTGGGGTTTTTGGGCTTGCTAGTTAAGAGAGGCCTGCGTGCCTCACAGGAGTTGTCTTTGATCCTGTAAGCTCAATAAAGACTGTGTTGAAGAATGAACCTCATCACTCCTCATTTCCTCGAAGGACATAAAAATATTTGTCTCTGCAGACCCCCAATGATGAAAAATTCAATAGGCCCCAACATTTTAATTGCTGAATTTGTTTCTTTGAAAAAAGCATTTCATTCTTGTACTAACAAGGATTTAATTATGTTTCCAAGTAAGAATTTTTCATCTCATTATACATGATAATATAATCTATTTTATCAACACTGTAATTATCAAACTGATTGGGTTGGTTTAGACCTTGGTTTCATAGGACCTAGCAGAACTAGAGATTATGTGTTGTGATATATAATGAAAAATAGAGATTAATAATTTCAGTTCTTTAACAATAGTGAAATGAATGTTAAATGTGAGTTACTGAACCCTTTCACTGGGTGTCTTCTCAATCTCAGGTCTTCTACTAGAAGCCAGGGAAGAATCATAGCTGTTCCTAACACTGCACTTTTCTGAACAGAAAGCTGTGAGGTTGTTCCTAGAATCTATTGGCACCACTCTCCCAGTTCAGGAGTCACAGCCCTAAGTGCTTTTACCACCACTGGGACGAGGTTGATTTTTACTTTCCATATTCTTGCTAATCTTCCTACAAGATCTGTATTTTTCCAAGCTTGTCTTACTCCTTTTTTCTGATATTGCTGCTTGTTAGCACCAGTACATCTATCATCACCACTGTCTTTCAGTCCTTGTCTACTATCATAATGTCTGATTGATTGGACAATACCTGTTTGTCTGTCTGGATCTAGAAGTCATACTTATTCTGCACAACCTTCTGTGGAATCTCCCATCATGACTTAGGAGGGTCCAGTCTTTGCTGGGATTGGATGTTACTGTCTTTCTTGCCTAATCATCATGGTTTCCATTTGACTGTGGGATATTAAGCTACTTTAGCTAGTCTAGAGTCTGCTATGTAACCTGCTGATAGTTCCACCCCATTAGTCATAGTTACCTTCCCTTTCTTTACTACCATCCAGCCACAATTTTCTGTCATCCACTTATGACATCCCAGTGTCCTCAGTGTAGATCTGTGTCAGATGCATCAGTAAATCTATGTCTCATTCATTATCCAGATGTATAGCAACTTTTGTTTCTTTGTTGTACTTGAAGGCTCCAAAGCCAGGAAAATTGGCATTTACCTATGTGCTCTGTTTGGACAATTCTACATTCTTAGTCAAGCAGAAGTTAATATTCTAAAGCTCCAAAGTTCTGTCCTTCCCTTCCAAAAACCCTAAGCAGACTGCAGGCCTAGAAAGAGAATTTTAGTCCACTGGTTTTGTGGATTCCTCAGAAGACTCAGCAAGATAAAATTTCTGTGCACAAAATTCCCTACTGAAATTACAGCTATCTCTCCCAAAAGACCATGTCTTTGTAACTTCCAACCTAGTTACTACATTTTTTTTCTTTTTATGGCCCTGTGATCTCTTGGTTTGGGGTGGAGTCTAGCAACTGAACAGAGCTGAGTATTTATGGCCAGATGCCCTTCCTGATGACTGCACAGAATTCACAGCAGATATTTTGTTTCCGCACCCTGATAGACAAACATCTGATGGTGCCTACGATTGAACTCTCAACTTTATGAGTGAGAGGTGACACCTCTAGGGCACATGCTGCTCCTAACTTAATTATTATATTACTAAGATAAAAAAAACCAGAGGAAAATTTTCAAGAGCTTCAGTACAGAGATTCATAGTAATGAAGTAATGGAGGGCAAGAAAGGAGAATCTAAAACTTGCAGTGTGAAATCATTATTATTCTGTGATCTATATCCAGGATGTTTCTCCTCTAATAGATACCAACGTAAATCATTCCAACAGGATTCTTTGGAACAATTATCTTTGGAAACTTGTACTCTATTTTGGAGAGGATTTCTGTCTCCAAAAATGTCTTCCTTACATTTTTATCCCAATCCCCTTAAAGTAGAGGCTTGGCAATGTCAATTGCATCAATGTGACAGCTATAACTGGGTGATTGTTGATGATGATGTGTACTACATATTAAAAAGAGCAGGGCTTTGATTGCCTGTTTTCACTTACAATTTTGATACTGTTAATCTTCCCTACAAACATCCTGTCTTGAAATATATCTCTATGTTTTCCCTTTCTTCTTTTGTATGTACTTTATTTTATATTTCAGCTTGAATTAGTAATTTCACACACACAAACACAAACACACACATTGAAAAGTGGTTGGCTTTAGTTGCACAGCTGACATCTTGACTTTTTTGCTCCCATTCTATTTTTCTGAAAGATAATTGTAGCAGTCAATTATCTTTGTTTTTGCTGCACAGGTAGGCTAGTTCTAGATTTACTATTTAATCAGTAGCTGTTTGGTTAGCTTGCTTTGTCAGAGAACTTAGGGCTCTTTGAAAACTAGGCATTTTTTTTTCACTATAAAAATTCTTTTATTAAAACAATCAACATTGAACATAAAAACATATTATGCAGCAATCATCATGGCACCTGATATACAACACTAAGTATTAGTCTTTGAAAACGTCTGAATTAGTAGGCCTTTTTCCCCTCCTCGTGTCTGGCCTCAACTATACTCCTGTTACACTTTATTTGTTTGGTGTTTCTCTTATCTGGTTCAGTATTAATGTGATCAACATTAAGCATAAGATCCTATTGCTAAGCAATCATCCTAGAACATAGCATACAACATTAGGTATTAATCTTTGTAAACATCTGTTTTAGTAAACGTTCTTCCCTCCTCCCTTCCATCTTCAAGTATACTCCGAATACATTTTGTTTGATTGGTGTTTCTCTTATATATGGTCTATCTACTGTATCTAATCTATCGCATATTGTTCGTTTGCGCTTCTGAATTGACTTCATCCCATTACTAGTGCAATCTTTTATAGTCTCTAACCAGAGATCCTGAGGTAAAAGTTTCATATCCTGAGGTAGAGATTCAGTCTGCTTTAACAATATTAAAGCAAACAACATTAGTCATAAGGTTATGTTAAGAGGCATTAGTTATAGAACATATACATTCAACATTGGGTGTTAGTTTTTGTAAACATTTGATTTGTTAACCCTTCTTCCCTCCTCCCATCGAGCCTCAGCTAAACGCCAGCTGCATTCTGTTTGATTGGTGTCTCTCTTGGATATAGTCTATCCACTGTTTCCAGTCCATCAAAAATTGTTCGTTGGAGGGATTTTTCAAGTATGCTTATATTTTCGCCATTTCCGCCAAATTTGTTACTTTCACAGTCCATTCTTCAATAGGCGGTATTTCCGGATTCTTCCAGTACTGTCCCACCAACAATCTTGCTGCTGTAATTAAGTTCAAAAATAAATTTGTCTCTGAGGTAGTGATATCCTTTGTGATCCCTAACAGAAAAGCCTGAGGTAGAAATTCTATACGCTTTTTGAAAATAGTTTGGAGTGTCCACCATATCTTCCTCCAGAATGCTTTGATTTTTCTGCATGTCCACCATATGTGAAAGTAAGTAGCCTCCCCGTCCCCGCACCTCCAGCATTTGGGCTGGGAGTCCGGGTAGATGAGTGATATTTTTTTCGGGTCTAGGTGCCATCTATAGAACATCTTGTAGAAGTTTTCCCTTAAGTGTTGCGATTTCGTGAATTCTACATTCCTCACCCAGATTTTCTCCCATGTGTCCAAGGTGATAGAGTGTCCGAAGTCTTGTGCCCACCTTATCATACAGTTCTTGACTAGCTCGGTTTCAGAGTCCATTTCTATCAGAATGCTGTACACTCGTTTGATGTGCATGATCCCCTGTTCTCTAATCTGTTTAATTAGATTCTCGTCGGTCTGGGAGAAGCCCTTCTTCTTATCTTTACGCCACCTTGATTGCAGTTGTGTATATGATAGCCAGGTACCTCCTATTCCTCTGTTTGCTAGCGTTGCTTGGGGTTTCAAGAGGAACCCATTTTCTTCTCCCAGTACAAGTTCACTGTAGGGCACCACTTCTTGCCCTTGGGATGTGTTCATATCCCCTGTTGCGTGTCCGGGGATCGTCCAGATGGGAATCTTGTCGTGTAGGAGGTGCTTATATTTCTTCCAGACCCATAACAATGGGATTCGTAGTGGGTTCTCCTTGAAGTTCCTATCTGCCTTTTTGTCGTATACTAAGTATGTGTGCCAGCCGAATAGTAGACCATGCCCCTCAACATTCAGAATTCTATCATTTGTCATGTTGATCCAGTCACTCACCGCCACCAACGTCGCTGCATAGTAGTAAAGCTTTAGATTAGGCATTTTGAGTCCCCCTCTCTCCCTTGCGTCTTGGATGATTTTTAGTTTCACCCTCGGTCTCTTGCCGTCCCAAATAAATCTGTTGATGCCCTTCTGCCAGTTGTCTAAGTCCGCATCCTTCTTGAGTATGGGTAGCATTTGAAAGAGAAATAAAAATCTGGGTAAGACGTTCATCTTTACTGCCGCTATCCTGCCCAGCAGGGACAGACGTAGTGATTTCCACCTTTCCAGGTCTGTTTGTATCTTATTCCACAGGACCTCGTAGTTGTTCTTGTATAATTTCGCATTTGTTGATTCTATTTCCACTCCTAAGTATTTGACTTTCTTGACTATTTCACAACCCGTTATTCTTTCCAGGTTCCGTTTTGCTTTGTTGTCTAGGTTTTTGACTAGCACCTTTGTTTTTTATATATTTACTTTGAAGCCTGACACCCTACCATAGTCTTCCATTATCTCCATCAATTTCCTTGCTGACTGTGTTGGTTGCGACATTGTCACCAGCAGGTCATCCGCAAAGGCACATAGTTTGTAGTCTTGCTGTTTGATCTGTATGCCCTGTACATCTTCTGCCGCTCTTATCCTGTTCAGTAAAATTTCCAGTGTTAGGACAAATAGCAGGGGTGACAGCGGGCACCCCTGTCTCGTGCCTCTCTCTATGTTGAATGGGTCTGTTAGGTCTCCGTTCACAATGATCTGGCCTGTTTGTTTCTGGTAATTTGCCCTTATGGAGTTGAGAAACTGTGCTCCCATTTTCATCTTCTGGATCAGGTTCGTCAGGAATGGCCAATTCAGTCTGTCGAAGGCTTTTTCTGCGTCCACAAACATAAGGGCGGCTGGTACCTGTTTGTGCCTGTCCAAGTACTCTATTATGTTCAACAGCTGTCTCACATTGGTTTTCATCTGGCGTCCTTGTATAAATCCCCTTTGGTCCGGGTGTATTGTTTTTCGTAGTACAGTCATTAGTCTATCGGCCAGAATTTTTGTGAATATTTTGTAGTCCGTGTTAAGTAGTGAGATGGGCCTGTAGTTTGCTGGTTGTGTAGTATCTTTCCCCTCCTTGGGGATTAATGAAATATAGGCTGTTTTCCAGGATGGTGGAACTTGGCCTCCTTCTTGTATATTGACAAATAGCTGTCTAAGGGGTTCTAACATCTCTTCCTGGAGACACTTGTAATAAGTCGCTGTTATCCCGTCCGTCCCGGGCGATTTTCCTGGTTTCAGCTGTTTGATCGCTGAGTGTATTTCCTCCTTTGTGATTGCGGCATTCAGGGCCTCTCTCTGTGTATCGGTGATTGCCTGTATCTTTTCGTTTTGTAGAAAAGTTTCTGTCTCTTTGTCCTGTGTCTTCTCCTCGGCGTATAGCTTCGAGTAGAATTCTGTGAAGGCTTTCTTAATGGTTACTTGTCGAAATTCCTCCTTGCCTTTATATTCTATCTTTTCAATTATGCGGGATTTCTGTTTCTTTCTTAGGATGTAGGCCAGCCATCGACCCGGTTTGTTGGCCTTGCAGAATGTCTTGTGTTTTGCGTATTGTATGTTCCTCGCAACTTGGTCTGCCATCAACATGTCAAACTGCTTTCTTAAGATCTTAATTCCTTCTTTGGTGATTTTGTCTTCTGGTCTTTTTATTAATAGCCTCTCTTTCTTGCTTATCTCCTCTTCTAGCTCTTTTCTTTTTCGTTCTTGTTGGCGGCGGTGCCTTTTATTCATGTCCATAAGAATCCCACGCATGATTGCTGCACAATATGTTTTTATGTTCAATGTTGATTGTTTTAATAAAAGAATTTTATATATTAAAAAAAGTAATACTGTAAAGATGGGGTAAAATTCTAATAAATAATATAACATGCTCTCTGAAAAAAAAAAAGAATCCGACGCATGTACGCCTTGCTGGCATCCCAGATCATTTCTATCGGTGTTTCATTGTTCATATTTATGCTGAAGAATTCCTTCATAGCATTTTTGCATTCTGCCACCTTTTCTCCATGTCTAAACAGGTTTTCATTAATTCTCCAGGATCTCTTCTGTCTCATGCCGTGTCTTAGTTCCATCTTCACCGGATTGTGATCTGTTAGCACTTTGGGCAGGATTTTCACCGCATTTAGATAAACTAACAGGTCGCTTGATGTTAATATAAAGTCAATTCTGGAGAATGACTGATGTCTGTCGGAGAAAAAGGTGAATTCTTGCTCTTTGCTGTGCCGTTCCCTCCAGACGTCTGTCAGTACAAGGTCTTCCTTCATGTCGAAGAAAGATTTAGGCAACTTGGAGTGCTTCTGTGGGTTAGGTTTTGTTTTCTTCTTGTCTAGGGCAATCTCTATGACCCCATTCCAATCTCCCAGAATAATACATGATTTGTAGTTGAGTTGTGTTAACTTCTTGTGTATCTTTTTGTAGAATTTTCCTTGTTGTTGATTTGGTGCATATATGCCCATCACTAGAATTTTCTTGTCATCCTGTGTCACTTCGATTGCTAGGTATCTACCCTGGGAGTCTGACTCTATTAGCTTGGCTATTACATGTTTCCTCACTTATATAACAATCCCATTCTTCTTTCGTGGCGCCGCTGCGACAAAATGTGTCCCTAGTCTGTTGTTGATTAAGTATTTCTGGTCCGCTGCTCTGATGTGTGTTTCTTGTAGGCAAATTATGTCGCTTCTTCCTTGAAACAGATAGTGAAATATCTTTCTCCTTTTCTGTGGGGAATTTAGTCCGTTAACGTTCCATGTCAAGTAATTAGTTGCCATTGTCGGTTTCAGGATACTCTTGCAAGACCGTTTCTGTTCCATCTCTTGTGGTCTTCTTTGGTCTCGTTCCCATGGTATCCAGGTTGGTGCTCATGTTGTGTAGAGGGGTCGTGCCTTGCTGCTCCATGCGTTTGGTAGTGGATCTTAGTATTCTGCTATCTGCCGCGTGTCCTGTTTCCTTGTTGTTGTTGTTGCTTTCTGTTCTCTGTGTCATCGTGTCTCGTGTCTCTGTGGTGCTCTTTCCCAGAAATGTTGCCAGGGCCTCTACAAAGGTTCCAAGCAGGTCTCCTTGAGCTTCGTTTGGTTCCTCTTTCCAGCCTCTAAACCTGATCGCAGACGCCATCTGCCAGTATTGCATCATGGTGGATTGGTCTTGAGCCACCCTTTTCAGTTCTGCTATCTGTCCCTCTACATGGTTCTCCCTTTTGTCCATCTGCTTGTCCACCTTCTCCCTGATCTCCTGGAAGTTTTTCTCCATTTCCTCCCTTATGCCCTTGTAGTGTGCTTGCATCTCCTCCTTCATTTGGACCAGGTCTGCGGTCATCGCCCTGCGCTGCTCGTCCCACTTTCTATCCAGCTCTCTACCCTGGTCCATCAGCATTTGTTTTAATTCTTTGCAATTTCCCTCCATCTTTTTTTCCATCCCATCCATCCTCACTACCAGCATCCCTATTACTTCCTTTAATTCTTGTATTATGTGTGCTGTTGAGCTGGCTTGTGTGCATTGATGGGTCTGGGGATCTGCCGTTGAATGGGAGGGTGCTTCCTGGTGGTTTAGTAGGCTGGGCATGGGAGGATACAATTCCCATCGTTTCTGTCAGTTTGGTCTGTTTGGAGGCCATTTTGAGGTTGTCCTCCTGTTGTCCTGGCACTGTTTTGGTTTCCAATTTGGACCAAATTGGACACTAGGTTGTGATCTGATGATGATCCAGTAATCTAGCCTTTCAAGGGGGGAGGCTTCAGGGTTTAGGCAGTGTAGGGGTAAGAGCCTATATTCAGGCAGTTCTGTGTTCAGGGAGCCTATTCAGTGCCTTTGCCTTGGCTTCCTCTTCACTCCCCTCTGCCAGCCTGTTCCTTCTCTTTGTTCTTTTCTGGCTCTTTCTTTCCCCTCTTTCTCTGCTTTCTTGCCCAGGTTGCTTTCTCCTGTCTTCTGGCAGCCTGTGTTTACAGATCCCTTCTTTATAGTGCTCCAGGGTGCCTTCCAGCTTTCTTCTTCCTCCCACCTTCTTCCCTGGTAAGTTCTGCCCTTTTCTGGGTCCCTGGGGCTCCCTTGCTGGTGGGTCTGGGGCGCAGCGTGTGGGGTAATACTCACCAGTCCCTCTGCTTGAGTCTTCCCCCGCTGTCTGCTTCTTAATCGCCTCCTTCTTTTCGATACTGCTCTCCGCCAGCTGTACTTGCCTCCTCCTTTGTTCTCCGGACCTGGCCCTCTCTTCCGCTCTTCAGGCTTTGTTCTGCCTGTGTCTCTGCGTCTCTGTGGTGCGTGCCAGTCTCCCTGAGATCTTCCCTTGGCCCTCTTCTCCTTAAACGATTCGTCGGAGGGTCCTCTTCCACCCGGTAGGCCCTCCCGGTGGCCCTCTCTCCTCGTTCGGGTATTTTTCTCCCCCTCCATTGCTCACGCCACTCGACTCTGCTCTCACCAACTTCCTTTCTTCCCGTCCTCGGGCCAGCTGACCAGCCGGCAGCCGCCGGCTTCTTCGGCCCCGCCTGGGGCTCCCTCGGATTTTCCCGCGGCTTTTTTAGGCTTTTTGGGTAAGTCTGGGGGCCCCCTTCCAGCTTGCCACTTCTCCCAGCGGCTCATGCTCCAGGGGATCCAGAAAATCGACAGTAAACCGGACCCCGTCTCGGAGCCCTCTAAAAGCTGCTCCGGTCCGCGTGACTGGAACCGGAACTCTCCTGAACCGTTTTTTCCCCCGGCATTTTTGAAGAAGTATAAAACCTGGTGTGAAATGACCTATCCTGCAGGTCAGCCAACTCCACCGTACATTGAATAGTTTGCAATATGTGTCAGTTTTCATACATCTACAAACTGCTGGGGGTTGCTACTTGCTTAAGGAAGAAAACTAGAACACTTAAGGATACCTTAAGATGGTGTTACTTACCAAAAGACTAAGGTGAGAGGCGAATGCCTACATAGTATGCTAACATCCCCAAGATGACCAATCTCACTTGGTCCAATCTCTGAAAATGAAGTAGGATCAGTTCTGTGGGAGACCATCATGGAATCCAAAATTTATAGGTTGAAATGGAAAGTTGAGAAAAGAACACAGAAGAAGGCAAATGCAAACTACTTCTATATGATAGCCAAAAGAATTGTATGGACATAATAGCTGTATACTCTATATGGATGCATCCAGGACTCATTATAATTTAAATTCAGTTCTATGGAGACTCTACTGTTTTTCTTTTATTTTGGACTTATATACCAGTAACAGATTTTGTTCCCAAACACTGTAAAATAATTCTTCTTCTTCTTTTTTTTTTTTGGTTAACTCTCAGGTCAACAAAATGAAAAAACATGCCAGGCTGGAAAACATGTGCCAGGATAGCTGCATATTTTTCTTAAACAGAATATTGCCATTTTTCCCCAGGGAATTTGTAGGTTTCATAATTTTTAACTCATTGTATGATTTTGTAGAAAACAAGTATCCTTGTTTTTTGAAACTTTTATAAAGCAGTGTGCTTAGAAGACCAAAATGCCAGATCAGAAGGGTTAAATCTTTTCTAGGTCAAAGATCATGTAGGCCCTTTGCTGAATTGAAGGTAGGAAGAGTTAGAAATGGTTTAATTTTTCCGACTTCCAAGTTCCAGAGCAATTTTTAAATGAGTTGTGGATGTTACAGTTCATAAGTAATCATAAAGAAGAGTAAATATCAAGGTAGTAAATATCAAGATTTTCTCCAAAGAAAGAACAAGAAGCACTGGTTGGAAACTAATCAAGTAGAGAAACAACCTAGAACTAAGGAGATATTTCCTGGCAGAACAATTAATCATTGGAACAAGCTGCCTCAAGAAGTTTTGGCTGCTCCAACACTGGAATTTTTAAGAAGAGATTGGACAACCATTTGTCTGAAATGGTACAGGATTTCCTGCTTCACTAGGAGTTGGACTAAAAGACCTCCAAGGTCCCTTCCTATTCTGTTTTTCTGTAAAAGATGGTGAACATGACGATGTAATTAAAGCTGCTGGCTTTTATTGCATTTTGAAAGCTGTATGTCCCTAACATACAACATACAACTTCTAGCATATTTTCCTCCTAAATAAATAATAAAAATATTATTTTCCATCTTATGCTGGCTCAAATGGTTTGCTAGTTGCATTTAACTATTGCATGAAAAAAACTTCTTTCCCCTTTCCAGCCCAAGTGAAAACCTTTTGGACCGTTTATGAAAGGAAATCAAGCATTAAGACTGATTTTACTATAAGATATATAATTTCATTTTAATGTACCATGTAAGAGGAGGTATAGTCATTATATAAAGTTCTAATCCTATAATAACTCTGTGTACAGGCAATCCACAATGAACCAAAATGGCTGGTCCATTATATATATATATAACTTCCCTGATCCATTTTTCAATTCAAAATAAATTTTGTTTTCCCTCTCACTGAGTCAGATTTCATTTTGCTATTTAAAAATAGCACAATAATGGGAAAAAGATGCTTTCACTTCTCCTTTTGCTCTTCCTCTTTCCCCCTAGCTTTAAAACAGAAAGTTTTCCATTTCGTCAGTATATAAAGAGCAAAAAAAATTATTCACTCTCATTGCTCCTTAGATTTCTGGGAAGTCACAGAACAAGGGACAGAGCAAGAAACCAAGGCGTGCTTGTTGGAAAAAGGAGTAAGTAATTGTTAAAAATTCGATGAGGTATGTTAGTTGTCATGGTTTTTAGAACTGCATCTGGGATGAAAAAAAGAAGAGTATAAATTTAATTCTCTGTTTATGAGCTTTTCTATTTGTATTTTTTTATATATATAAAAGAACATTCCTGATTCTTCTTGTTTACCAGTATATCCTGATGCTCTACTTCACTAACTAATGGGAATAGGTGAAGGTATTTACAAGTAAGCTTGGGGTCTTTTTAGATAATTTATTTCTTTTCATCCTGATCAAAACCCAGTAGTTTTTAAGTTATCGAAAATAGGTATTTCTCTAAATGAGGTGTATATGCTACAAACAAACTGAATTCTCAGATTATTTTAAGTTTAGAAAAATGTGATTTTGTCCTTTATTTATCATTTCTCCATTAGACTATAATTGACTTAACATGGGGCTGCCAGCATTAAATGATTCAGTAGGATAATACCTATGCTGATGGAGCTGCACTGATTGCTTACAGGATTTTGGGCCCAATTCAAGGTTTGGATCACCTTCCAGAAAGCTTATCCAAGAAGAATTTGCCTACCCTACACAGTCTAGCAGAGAAAAAGACTACCTTGATGATCTGCAAGAAATAGCTAGGACAGTTTTGTTTCAATAGCCATTCAGTTGCAAGGGCAGCAATACTTTTATGATTAGTATTGTTTTATTTATGAATTGTTTTTTGTGTTTCATGTATGTCAATGTTTTTATATATTATGAATAATGTAGAATTGCAGAATTCATTATGTAAGATATATTACATTAGCCAGCATATAAGTGTGGATAAACAAACATTGTATATATTTTAGGCCAAATAGATTCTTGCTGGACAGTGACTGAATTGATTTCCAAGTCTGTCTGTCTGTCTGTCTGTCTGTCTGTCTGTCTGTCAGGCTATTACTCCCAAATATTTGATATTTATGATGAAATATAATTCCATAATCTTTTCTAGATAATTAGCTGTTTTTCCCCTAAAGGATTTAATTGATTACCTCTTAATTGGATGTGAACCTTCTACATCTCAATGATATTAATTCTGGGATAAGTGATAGATTTTAACTGATGAGGAAAGAGTATCAGGCCTGTCTACATCTAGTCAGATAAGTGGTTATTTTGGGAAGCAGATATCTGGGCCATCAAAGTTTGTTCCATACTAAATTTAAAATAAAAAAAATCTGCAGAAAAATGCCCAAACCAAGTCATTTTTGCATTTGCTTTCTTCTCCATGATATTGCATATATGTATTAGAAAATAAGTGCAATTCCGTTCTACTCTCTCTGTATGTTATGTTCCCCTAGAGAAGAATAAAGCAGGAGAATATCTGATTGAAAATAAAACATTGCATACATTAATATATCACCATTAATATTTTGGAACATTTTTAAATTTTTAGGTGCTGTTGATTGAGAGCCAACATTAATAATCACATATAAGAGTTTTGTTTCCGTAACATTTGGAATCATGAAATTAGAAAAGGATTTTAAGATTTTTGATTGCAATAGCATCTGAGATTGCCAAGGCTTAGAAGCGAAATTCAGAGAAAGATATTAGAAAATCAAATGGAAGGTGTGGTTATCTCACTTCCTAATGATTTACCATAGAAACACAATACATGACATATTATGAAACCAGGAGGAGTTAGAATTTGGGACAACCATGGTATGACAACTGTGAAGCAAAACTATAGAAACATAGTTAGCAGAACATTTTGTTCTTTCATTTCAGGAATTCAAGAAGACCATGATGAGAGTTTATGTAGCTCTGGTTGCATTCTTCTCCTTCATATCTTGGACATCCACCTATGTTGTTCATTACGCAAGTTCAGGGAAAGTATGTACAAATACCTGTGGGTATCATGGTTATGGGTATACCTGGTGCAAGACAACGGGTGGCAGTTGGGGTTATTGTTCCTTAGAAGAAGGCCTGGCTGCTTCTGGTAAGAAATGTCACACACCTTGTGATTTATGGGGAGGTTCCTATCATTACTGTCACTTCAGAAATGGAAATTGGTATTATTGCAGCATGGTATTAGAGTGGGATTCCATGGAATATTCACTGAAAAACAACTCATGTAAAAACAGGTGCCAAGTATCCGGAAAACATTTCCAATGTGAGACTAACCATGGTGTTGAACACTGCTCTCCATTCCAAGATGTGACTCCCACAGGTTTGCCCTGCCACATTAACTATCAATGTGCCAAATACGGTGGTTCAGATTATCGCTGTCAAACTGGCGAGGAAGAACGTGACTGGGATCTCTGTAGACCGAAGGACAACGATGAGTGCACATGGAATGCTTCTATCACAGATTCTTACGTCACAGAGATTTGTACACTTGTTTATTCCCAAAATAAAAGTAATCTCTTTTTCCGCAGAGAAGTGCAAACAAAAATACTCCGTCCTACAAAAGAGCAATTCAAAGATGCTGTACATTTGATTGATAAAATAAATGCCACCAGAAATCTCTTTCATTCTTATACTCTGCCAAAAATGTATTTCTATAAGGAAAGTATCTTATGCAATGGGATCAATTATACCAGTGTGGAACTGTGGTCGGAACATAACACAAATAAAACCATTGCACATGTTATTTTTTCAGAGATCCTGACCGTGGTTAAGGTGTTGCGTTTAGCATTTTATACCAGCCTCCATAGTGCCTTTTATTCACCTGCTTATACCATTGTGGTGTCAGTTGGTGAACCAATGTTATGTTCCATTCATAATTAATGTATCTTTCCAACTTGTTGTATCAATACAACAATTATTGCTTTCCATTATATCTGTTTTGGGTGAGCCTGATATTTACTGTTTCTTATTATTTTATAAGTAATTCTAAATCTTTTAATGATTTGTGGGAAATCCAACCCAATTGTCTTTTAATCACAATTACCTTTTCATGGAATTAATGCTAATAAATATTATTTTGAATGACATTATATCTGCGAGATTTTACTGCATTTGTATACTCTTTGTAATCTTCCATAATTATATGTAATAATCTATACAGTTAATAAAATATGCTCTTGAAATATTATATAGTGGAGTCTGGAAAAATGATTTTAAAGATCTGCAATTCTGTGTTAAAAAATGTCTGAGATGGCGCTGCTCCTGCTGGTGCTGGTGCTGCTGGCGCTGGCAGCGCTGGGCGGGCTGGGGCTGCCGGCGGGGCTGCCGGCGGGGCGCTGGGCACGGGCACGGGCCGACCTGGCCTTCGTGGGCCGGGCGCTGGCGCTGGGCGGGCGGCTGCTGCTGGGCCCGGGCGGGCGGGCCAGCGTGGCGCAGCGCTGGGGGCGGCTGGCGGGGGCGGCGGGGGGCGCGGGCCGGCCCTTCCTGTGCTGTGAGGGGCGCAGCTTCAGCTACGGGCAGGCGGAGCGTGAGAGCAACCGGCTGGGCCAGGCCCTGCGCGGCGCCGGGCTGGGCGGGCGGACGGCGGCGCTGCTGGCCGACAACGAGCCCTTCTTCGTCTGGGCCTGGATCGGGCTGGCCAAGCTGGGCGCCCGGCCCGCCTTCCTGGGCACCGCGCTGCGCCCCGCCGCCCTCCTGCACTGCCTGCGCGTCTGCCGCGCCCGCGCCCTGCTGGCCACCCCGGAGCTGTTCGGAGCCGTGGAGCCCATCCTCCCCAGCCTGGAGGAGATGGGCATTGGGGTCTGGGTGATGGGAAAGGGGCCCTATCCACCGGGCGTGATCAGCCTGCAGGATCTGCTGGAGGACGCCTCCGAGGAGCCCCTGCCTTACGAGCTGTCCACGCCGCGCCACCTGATGGACACCTGCCTGTACATCTTCACTTCCGGGACAACAGGCCTCCCCAAGGCTGCCCGGGTCAGTCACTTCAAGACCATCCTCTGCTTAGGGTTTTACAAGCTGGTGGGGGCCTGCAGCTCGGACGTCATTTACCTGACCCTGCCCTTGTATCACATGTCCGGCAGCCTTCTGGGCATCCTTGGCACTTTCGGCCTGGGTGGCACCTGTGTGCTGAAGAAGAAGTTCTCAGCCAGCCAGTTTTGTCTGGACTGTCGGGCTCACGGGGTGACCGTCTTCCAATACATTGGAGAGCTTTGCCGGTACCTGGTCAACCAGCCACAGAGCCCGGTTGATCGGGAGCACTCGTTGCGGATGGCCATGGGCAGCGGGATGCGTCCGGACGTCTGGCGCGAATTTCTCCGCCGTTTTGGAAACATCAAAGTGGTGGAAACCTACGGCATGACGGAAGGGAACGTCACACTGTTCAACTACACCGGCAGGGTGGGGGCCATGGGGCGTGGCTCCTGGATTTATAAGTGCTTCAGTCCCTTTGAGTTGGTTCGTTTTGACGCTGTCCAAGGCGCTCCGCTTAGAGACAAGGCCGGGCGGTGCCAGCGGGTGGATATAGGGGAACCGGGCCTCCTGGTCTCGCCCGTCACCTTACGCAATCCCTTCCTCGGATACGCCGGCGGGCGCGAACTGACCGAGGCAAAGATGCTACGCGGCGTCTTTGCCGACGGGGATGTTTATTTCAACTCCGGGGACTTGATGGTGCAAGACGGCGAAGGGTTCGTCAGTTTTTGGGACCGTACGGGAGACACCTACCGTTGGAAAGGTGAAAATGTGGCCGCGACAGAAGTCGGGGAGACTTTGAGCAAGTTGGACAGTTTGAGGGAAGTCACGGTTTACGGTGTGATCGTCCCAGGACACGACGGCCGGGCAGGGATGGCCACCTTGGTGCTGCAGCCAGAGGCCGACTTCAGTGGCCCCCAAATCTACAAGCAAGTGGCCGAGCTGCTCCCTCCGTACGCCTGGCCTTGCTTCCTGCGAATCCAGGAGCAGCTGGAGATGACGGAGACCTTCAAGCAGAAACGGTTCCGCCTGGTGGAGGAAGGGTTTGACCCCACCCGGATCACGGACCCCCTGTTCGTGCTGGACGTTGCCGCGAGGACCTACGCGCCTCTCGCGCCGGAAATCTGGAAGAAGATCGCCGCGGGAGAGCTACGCCTGTAACGGACCCGCTCTCCATCCCCGGGCAAAATCTGGACTCTGTTGCACCGGACAATCCTGGCTGTGTGTGTGCATTACATATAGTCCTCGCCTTAGGACCGTAACAGAGTTGGGAATTTACTGGCTGAGCTGAGTTTGTGACATTTTTTCCGTGTCGGTCGTTAAAGCGAGCTCTGCCGTCATTGAATCTGTTGTCCACCGGGGCAGTTTGGGGCCCTGAAATCGGCATGGAAACCTCGGTTTCCAGGTACAAAAAGTCATAAATGGCGATCAGGAGGCATCATAACCTTGAAACGGGACCTTTTGGGAGATGCTTACGTCGTAACGTGGGACGCTGAGCAATTGGTCGTAAACTGAGAACTGTCTGTCTTCCTCTGCCTCCATTTTCACGCAACCTCGGTGAAGTGTCTTCCATGTAACGCAACCGTTTTTCCACTCACCTTGCGGTGGTCCTTACAATTTGGGGCTGGATTCTCCAATTTTTCTATTTTTTCTTTTCTTTTTTTTACGGGGTCTTTAAAACCTAACAAGTCTTCCTTTTTTTGTCTGAACCCCCCACTCCCATGGTCCCCCCCTCTCTCTGGGCTGGGTGGTTTTTTTCTCTGAAAAATCCCCATTTTCGGGGCGTCCCTGAAGCCGGGAACGATTGGAGCCCTCTGAATTTCCTCCATTTGTATTTAATTCCTGTTTGGGAAGTTCAGAGTCAGTTTTGGGGACTGAATAGATTTTAGACTTTTGTATATATAAATATATGTACAGTCAGATTTGTTGGCGTGAGATTGGACCCATCTTAAAGACTGAGGAAACTGAGGCCCAGATAGGAGTCATAAGCTAAGGGATCTGTTTTGTTTTGTTTTGTTTTTTTAGGGATGTGTGTCATGAATTTGTACTTAATCAGCTATCCAACTTGGGGGTATAAATTTGTTAACTATGGTTGATTCACTCTTAATAGCTATGCAAAAGTCAGGAACGGCTGACGTAAAGGAGCCCCCGTTTTCTCCCCACACACCAACAAAGCAATCAGTGGCCTACCTTGCAAGGCCAGTTTTCGTTGGGTTTTTTGTTTTTCAATTTTGCTGGTCAGACCAGATAAATCTATCCAGAGCTGCTCACCTTGATATATCGGATGGGGTGAATCGGTTTCAATTCCACGTGCCTTGGGGGAGAATTCAGATCTTTTAAACCAGCCATAATGTCTTGTTTCAAAGTTGGGGTTTTTTGTATTATTTTATTTTGGTGTATTTTGATGGAATAAAGAGACTTTTGACAAAAAAAAATGTCTGAGATAGCATTTATAACGCGTTTACATTATTTTATTTTTAAAAAGTCATTAACTCATTTTTTTATTCTGAGATCTTTATTTAGGTCAAATAATTAGCAGGGACTACCTATACCAAAAAGACCAAATCTTCTTTGCAGGAATCCAGATTAAACATTCAGCATTTGCTTGATTATATCCCAAAAACAAAAGAGTCAATTTGATGTAATGGTTAAGGCACCAGGCTAGCAACTGGGAGATGGGTGAGACCTAGTCCAACCTTATATATGAAAGTTGGCTGGGTGATCTATGCCAATCACTCTCTTTCAATCTATGTCATCACACCTATGTTGGAGGAGGGAGGGAGGACTATTTAGTATATTCAATGCCTTCAGTGATTTATACACATAAAAAGAGGGATAAATTTATTTATTTATTTATTTAAAAAAGAAAGTCAATCACCTTCTCAAAGTACTAACTGATTTCCATATGATTATCTATCCTTTCCCTTTGTTGTATATTGTAACTTGTGAGCCTCTAAGTCTATATGTGGTAGACATTATTTCTCTGACATATCCATATACAAATGATATAGGAAGCTAAATGTGTAAATGTATAAAAGTTTGTAAAACTAACCTAGAGCTTTAGGATTTCTGGTAATATTTGATCTAAGTAATTAAATAGATTCAACTTCTCTATGAGACCATAGAGAATAATATGTTTCCCCCCCTGTAGAATAGCGTTACTAATCCCTTTCCAAGACCTGTTTGCTGTCAAATATGTTAAATGAGAATTTTAGACATTGCAGACCTTACAAATCTGAAAAGTTCCAGGGCTGTGAAGATTAGAATAAAGAGTAAGATATTAACAGATTAAGGGCAATCTCACATTTTAAATCTCACTGGAGTTTGGAATCTGCTGTCCAACTCATCACTTACTAGAATTCTCACAGTATATTGGCCTGCAGTTCCTAAATCATTTTTGTACCGAGGGGTACCTACTAGCAACCACTTTGACATGTCACAATTGCTTGTCATTCAGTTTTTCATTGGCTCTTGAGTTCTTCTAATGCTTTCAATTTTATAATTGCACAAAATATTTAAATAATAACTGTTAGAAAGTTTGTAAAACAGGAAAAAAAAATAAAGTAGTCTCTTTGCTTATATTCATATTGGAATTATTCAGTCTGTTCACTGTAATTTCCAATATATGAAGAAAGCAAAGCAACAAAAGAAAAGAAAAGAAAAGAGAAAATTAAAAATAAAAATGCCATATGTCTGAAACTCTAGCCAAGTTCACTTTCCATGCCATGAATGGATGGTTCTTATGCTTCTTTAACCCTCCCTCTTCTACAGGGAATGCAAAAACCCATCACTTTCTTTCTATGAGGAAGATGAAGTTACCTTGGAGGCCATTGCAATGATAGTCTTCTTCTATGAGTCCCTTACCATGATTCCCCTTGTACAGCACTGCTAGATGGTTGCAGATAAGAAAAGAAACTACCACTTGTTGAAAAAACAAAAACAGCTGCTGTGACAGAAATGACCCCTCTTCTCCATAACTGGTTACTTCTTTTCACAGCCATTTTCTCCTGGACTGCCACATCATTAAAATCCGGACCTTCACACTCCTACATACCCATACATTCACCAATAGACCAGTGAGAGCATCATATAAGTAATCACAGTTCTGAAAATAGTAGTTTTGATGCATGGAGGAAAAATTGCTTCCCTATTGGGTTGGGGATGGATAAAAGCAACATCATGCATTCCTGATTTTAAGAGCCTATTAGTCACGTGCACTTGTGCTAGGATTAGATCTACTCTAGGAGAGAGATGTACACACAAGATCCTAGCAGATTCATACAGACCTGAAGTGAGTTTTGACACTCAACAAAATTATTGAGCTAGTTTTCCACAGCAAGGGAATTCTGGGAGTTCAACTTCATGCATCTTAAAGTTGCCCAGTTTAAGAAACATCAACCTATTGGAAGCAGTTAGGATTTGTTTTGATTGTTTTTCACCGCTATCATGGATAAGATCAGTTATCCTCTGTGTCATTACCAAGAAATGTTTGTTCATAGATATTGAGTTTCCTGGTATCTTATGTACAATCTAATCGGTAGATGAGATAATCCAAACCTTTCCAAATTTGCTACCACATTTGTCATTTTTAATAAACCAAATTATTTAAATCAAATTATTTATATAGCTGTTCATCTTGTGGAAAACAACCCTGGGCAGCTTGCAGAAATAATATAGCACCCAAAATAATGAAACCAAACTTCGACATCTCAACCAGCATTATCCAGTTCATCTAACAGTACAATTTCTGAGCTATCTCAATGCTTTCCAGAAAGCTAAAACAGTTTAATTGTAATTCTGCTTTGTTGATTCTCAAGGATGAATGCCCAGCCTCAAATCACCAACTGATATCAAATAAAACAGAAAGCTTTGTCTTTGATTATCACCTCAGGAAAATCAGAAGACAGTTTATAGTACTAGATTTGCTAGCTGTTTTCATAGAACAAGAATTCATGAATTTCTGGAAGAAGATCATTATTTCCTATAATCTCAGTGTACAACAGTAATGTAGGCATCTTAGAATGATTTACTATCAGGTTTTGTACAATTGTTTCTAACTTACTGTATGCATCTAAATAAATAATTTATGTCTCCTTCACTTGGTTTTATTGCATATTATAGTGGACACAAAATATTCATTCAGGACAATTGAATCCTCCTTAGTATTAAGTAACTTTTCACAGTGATTTAAAACAGAATCTTACTTAATCAACTTGCTCAGGATTCAGTACAAGCCTATTTTTCCAGTTGTATTTTAGAATGCAGCATATATCTAATTGTTTGTTTTAATTCAGCATTCATTGTTCATAGAAATTACACAAATTTCTACATTTACTGTAAAGAAAAAAAACATTTTCTTTTTAACTTTGCCCCTTTTAAAAGTTTTCATTTTCTTCACCCCCAACTCTGACAAAATTATATATGTGCTCTGACAGACAGTGGATAAAATCTCATTCAGGATGACTCATAACAGTGCTTTGCAATTTAATATGTTTTCTTTTTCATAACAATGTCATGTTGACCAGGAAGGAAACCTCTTAGCAGCAGCCAGTTGCTTTCCAATCATCTAGAAAGAATTTTGCCAAGTTTATTCTACGTGGCAGCTTCTCATTACTGTCTTGGTCCCAAAGTAATAGCAGAATTTTATGAGTGTTTTGCTTTATTTTTTTCTCATGAAAACATCTATCTCCAAAGTTAAAGATCACAATTATAATCAATCTAATTTTGAAAGATCATTTTCAACCACTATGCAATAAAACCCAGTCAACAATTATGCACTTAAAAATAAATCTATATTTCTTAAGTGCTGAGTTTTCGATGCAAATCTTCCATTTTTTCTGAAATTTAGAGCTGCATAGGAGACATACTTTTTTCCTTTGACGGCAAATATGAGTTTTGAGAGAAGAGTAAGGCTTCCAATTTATTCTAAGAGAAACATTGTATTATCAGAATATTATAAAATGTTGTTCTCCCATTAGAAAGAGATCAATTGATCAATTAATTTTGTTACGTTATTGTGGCCATGAAATGGGAGGCTGTTGTGACTGCAGTAACTTCTGAAAGGAGCCTTCATATTCAATGAAGAATTTTGCTACCCTCATCACAAAAAGAAAGAAAGAAAGAAAGAAAGAAAGAAAAATAAATAAAGAAAGAAAGAAAGAAAGAAAGAAAGAAAGAAAGAAAGAAAGAGAAAACAAAAACACAGCATTATGACATAGGGATGCAAATTTAGTCTATTTTGGAAAAGCACACAGTGCTGTAATACATCTAAGAAGGAAAGCTTGTATCATGGAACATAAAACATAGAATCATAGGGCTGATTATGTAGTCCAAAGCCTTGCTTGAGGCAGGAGATCTTATATTTTCTTGGACAAATAATTGTCTAGTCACAACTCTAGGAGGCAAACTAATCCACTGATTAATTTCTCACTGTTAATTCCCCCCCTCCTTACTTCTACTTTGGGATCTGTCCTTAACAAGCTTCTACCTATTACTTCTTGTCCTGCCCTCTGTTCCTTTGGAGACTAAGTCAATCCCCTCTTCTCTGGGACAGCCTTTACAACACTGCTTTTGTCTGTGAGACTCTCTAAAGACAACACAACACAACACAACACACACACACACACTTATGGCATTGTTTAGTTTAATATATTAGAAGCAAGAGGGATGCAATCAAATGGACTTTGTACCACTGTGGAAAAGGCCTCTAAAGTTAGTAAGTTTGGGCTGAGAGGGGCAGAATTTAGTACTGAGAGAAGTGGAAGCCTTCCGGTCCAAACAAATGCTACTGAAAAGGAATATGAGGGTCAAGACTGCAGTTGGAGTGGTGGGAGATGTACTCTGTTATAGTGATGAAGATTTAAAAAGGCAGCAGATATCAGAAGATTTTGAAACAAATTAGAACAGGAGACAAATGGCAATTAAAATAATCAAATTGATTACAGAGGAAGAATATTCCACAACTTCAGTTCTGGTTGCTAGAAGTTTGATTAATTTAGATAACTCTGTTCTTAGGGAAAGGTCACTGAGACCTGTAGTTGGAGAATACTCCCAAATAAAAGAAAAACACTTGAGAGGTGCCAAATACTGATTCTAATACAAGCTCTGTCATATCCCTCTCCAGAACCAGCCTTGTCTTTAATCTCTTATACTAGTCTCTTACATAGCTTTATTCTCATAGTTATAACACTGTACCAAGGAGACATGATGGCAATATGAAAGGCCATTGTCTTTTGCAGAGTTTAGTGAATATTTTGATTTCTCCTCATAGTTAGAAAAATTTAGAAATTTAGAGCTCACTCTGAGCTAATCTGCTTGTTTCTCACTCTCACTTGCTAAAAGAGAAGGGAAGGAATCTTCCTCTGATTTCAGAGTTTCAGTCCTATCTCAGATTCATAGGCCACCTACTCAAGATCAGGTCTTGCAGTCTCATGACTATAGAAAAAAGGCCATGAAGTTGTGGTGCCAGGTTTTGATAAAAAAAATTGGGTTATTGTTGGGAGCTAGGCACGTGCTAGGCACACAACCTAGCACTGGGTATTGAAAACTGGTAGTTTTAGGATATCTCTGCTATTGTTATTAAGGAGTTTCTAATAATAAAAGATTTGGGTACCATCTTGCTTGATAAGTCAATATATATAATCACTAATTACTAATATGAAAAATGCAAAAGGCCTTTTTAGCATCCTCAACAACCATATCAAATTGTCTCTTTCTATGATGGCAACTGACCACTAATTTAAAAAAAACAAAAAAAACCTCAGACCTCACACAGCATCTCTTTATTCACATCTCCATCCTTTGGTTAGATCAACAAAATAGCTCTTAATAGATTATCTTTAAAAAGAATAAAAATGTAAACTATGGATGTTTATCATTTATCTCTGTTCTTCATATTAGGGATTATATAGAATCCCAAATTATGCTAGTTTTCTTTTATTTGCTTTGTGTTGTTTGTTTCTTAATTTTCTTGTTCTTAAATACTTGGAAGGAGGTTTTGGCTGATTACTGTATGATTAAATTTAACAACTAGAAAAATATATTGTCCATAGGAAAGCAAATTTGCTTGCCATCTGGTAGGGATACCACTAAAAAGCATCTGCTCAAGACTGTGGCAAATGTGAGAAATGGAAATCTCATTATAATACTTTTTAATAATATATACACACGAGACAACTTGTTTCATATTGTTAAGGAAATAGAAAACAGCAATCTGCATTACTCCAGAACTCATAGACTCTAAACACATACACAAACACACATGTAGCCACCCACACAAAGGTTCCACAACTGTGCTAACAAACTATTTAATAACTTCTAAGGTGGGCCAAGCAAAGGCATGCAAATAATTAAACCCTGTACATTCTGTTGAAGATCAGCATGGAAATAAAACAGACCATCTGCAATGATATTGTGAACTATAAATAAATGGGATCAGTTGGCTGGAAAATTCTGAGCAGAAAAATATGTAAAGGCCACACTATATTAAGCTTTTCTCCAGTTAGCTGACTAAAAACATTTTATAGATAGGTCAGGCATTTATTAGGATACAAAGGGCTCCTTAGCTTCCACAGTTAGTAAATCAAGGCAGGGGAAATAATTCCAATCAGCCAAGAACATCTGAAGAATGTTTAGCTGGAATTGCCCTAAGGAGAGGCTCAAATAGGATGTCCTAACCCTTAGTTTTAAACTGCTTATCCCTGTTTTAAATAAGGTGATGCATTCTGCTAAGAAATCAGGCTTCAAAATGAAGCAAATCAAACCAGCAAAACTAACAACAAAATACAACATAAAACATAATGTAACATAACACAGCACATCATCATAATCTGGAGCTCTTTTGTGTCTGTGCTCTTTCTACTCTCTCTCTGCTCCCCCTTTAAAAAAGTCTGTGAATAGATTATGATTTGGAAGACAAAACATGGTGAACATGGGCACTATATATACACATTTTTTTTGTATTTATTGTTAGTCTTGGGTGGGCAATTATTACTGATTTATCTTATGAATCAGCCTGGATGGAATAGAGGAAGTGGCCCAGCTGGCCTGTGTGTGTAGTGCCATACACCCAAATTCCAGGAAATACGCATCTTCAGTGCATTGCTAAAATTGGAACATAAGTTGCTTTCATATTCACTATTTGCTCAAGGATATCCAGAAAGAGAACAAAAAGTTAAGTTACTTATGACTATATGATTGATGTTTAGCTCCTTTTTTATATGCACCACACTTAACGTATATTGAATGTGAAAAGGGAGCTGGGCTTTAATCGCATGGTTATTTGACATATTGAACCCCTTTTCTCATGGATGCAGGTGGCAGCCATGGCTAGGGAGCCTTTATACAGATTTGTCTAGTGTGACAATTGTGCTCTTTCTTAGTCATGGATGTCTTGCTAACTTCCCATTTTGATTACTGCAACACACTCTATATCGACCTTTGGAGATCACCTGGAATCTTAGCTGGACCAGAACATGACAGTGTTCACTGTGATGGGTGTCCTTAGGTTTCCCCATGTAACATTTCTGTTATGTGAACTGTACTGGCTTCCAGTTTCTTTCCAGGTGCAATTCAAAATGCTGACCATCATTTTTAAAATCCTGTATGACAAGGCCAGGTTACTTGTGAAGCTGTCTTTCCTTAAGGACATTATGAGAGTACAGCCTGGAACTGGATAGGAGATATATGAAGAGAGTAACGATAGCCATTCCATAGAAAGTATATCTCTTAGGGTAGGAGTAGTTTGGATTTACTTTGGCAAGATTCTGTTTATCATGTGTAAGCAAATGAAGAACTGAACTCTGCATGAATTGTTTTACATTGTTCTTGGGATTAGCCTGACAGACAATCGGTCCTACTAAATTAGTCCCTTCATTTAAACATTACTTCATTATGGGAGCTAGGACTCATGCTTTTTATGTAGCAGCTTCTGCCCTATGGGACACCCTTGTCTCTGAAGGTTGACAAGCCTCTACTCTACTAGCCTTTTGAAAACCATTGGAGATCTGGCTTTACCTCCAAGCTCTGGATAGGATGAGATTATTGCACATTGGAAATTAGACTTGACACCAAGTTTTTGTTTTTATACATTTGTTTTTAATAGTTTTAATATGGTTTTCATTTTATCTTAATTTTTGATTGAAAACTGTCCAGAGTTTCTTATAAAATGGGTGGTTAGATAAATATTTTAATCAATAGATAAATAAACCAACAAACTCTAGTTAAGGGAAGACTCTAGTATATATGGCTAAAGATAAAACTTTGTGTTTTCCTTCCCATTTGTTGTTTTTAGCGATTAGGAAGATAATGCGAGCCTGCTCTGTGGCAAACAGAACTGGTTAAGCAAGCATTTGTCACGTATACTTCAGGATTATTTTGTATTTATGTAGATTTTTCTAAGGCATTTAAGAATGGGCAAGTTGGGTTGTTTCCAAAATTTACTGTATGTATTACCTTCATATATCAGTTTATGTCATTCAGTCTAGCTTACACATAAACTAGGAAAATATTTGCTCAAATTCTAATTCAGCCATGAAGACATGAATTATGATTGCTCAAATTCTGCTGCTGAAACTCAGCTAATTCTCAAAATTATTTGAGAATATATACAAACACATATATATGCACATCACACATATATATTCATATGTACATGTGTGCATGTATGTACATACTCGGGTTTAAGTTTTTGAGTTCCTGCAGAAAGATGTAGTGTAAATTAACAAACAGATTAATACATAAATATTATTAAGTGCTCCTTAGATGAACAGAATGATAAAATCTATTAATGTTGCATAACTGTAACTATACACTGCTGGAAATCTCTCAAAAGAAAATGTTAGGTTTTATTAGTGATTTTCTGAAGCTTGTGTAAATGTGTTTATTATCAGATTGAATTCGGTCATAAAAATCTTAAGTGTGTGCTTTTTCAAGAATATTGTACAAGCATATAAATAATCCTTTTTGGGTGAATCAGAATGGGTTTAACTTGTTCCTTTTAAATATTTACATGCAAATTTTAGCCTGAACATATGAAATCAAGCCTGGGATAACACCGAAATTTGGCATTAAACAGAAGTTGAATTGTAAGGCATGTTCTATATATCACATCTCTGTTGGTTTTCTATATAAGTGCGACAGAATGAAAAGACATGTTGTTCTTACTCTTAAACTAAGATACTGCTATGACATTCATATGGCATAATAAACCTGTAAGCAATGTGAAATTGACAGTAGGCACCTGGATGGTGGCCTTAAGTTTAGTCATATTTTTGACAAGGACTATACATTATTTTTTTGCTGCTCAAAGTTTACTCAAAGAGCAACAGGTAAACACAAAAAGCTGAATAAACACCCTGGTGTTATAATATCAAAAGTAAGATGAAGCAAAACAGAAAGTCAACCTATGTTCCTAATCTTCAAATGTTTTCACATATAGCTGTTTAAAGTTATAGCCAAATGGTGTAGCAGCTGCATATTTCAGCAAGGTTTTTTTTTATATATAACTAAGACTTAATTCTAAAACCATTTGCTGCTTGCTTCATATCTGTTCCATAAGTGATGAAGTCTTGGGCAACAGAAGTAATAAATGATGAGTGACAACCTTATGTAAACTGGTTTCCATTCATGCTATTGCCTAGAGGGCATTAAGACATAACATGCTGTAACTGACCCATATATTCTCTCCTTTAAGTATAGCTGTCACAGGTATTAGTTAGAGTCATGGTTCTCTTGGGTCAAAAGAAAATTAGCTTCAGCAGTCAGTATTTCAATGTCTGGAGCTGCAAGATTTACAGCACCCTTCTCAGTCTTTAAAATGGTAGGACAAAGTTCAAGGAAATATTGATGCTGGTCAGTAAGATCAGAGGCAGGCAACTTTTGTGGATGTTGATGGATGCATTTGAGTCTTTCCAGAAAAGGGCTACCTTGAGGGATTGTCTTATAGTACAGTGTTTCTCAGTCTCAGTAACTTCAAGACACCTGGACTTCAACTCCCAGGATTCTGCTGTCAGCATGTTCACATATCTTAAATTTGCTAAACTTGTCTACATCTATAAAGACAGTGTTTCTCAATCACAAAGTATCCATTTACCAAAAGATAAACTGATCCCTTGTCATCCATTTACCTCTCCCAGGGTGCTCTCAATAGTTGTTGAAAAAAACAGACTTTGTACCTTAGAATCACAGAAGAGGTTTTCCACTTCAAAAATCGAAGAGAAAAACTACATCTAGAACATCTTTTGCAAGATTACAAAAGGACTTAATACAAAAGGTGTTTGGTGGGCAACATAAAAGAAATCTCGGGTTTCAGAAAGTTACTCTACTATACAATTTGTTGACCATTATTGAAAAATCTCTCTCCCTATCTAGCTTGCTTCAAATAGACCGAGAGGTAAGAATTTTTGACATCTGTATCTTTGCTTTGTATCTTTCTGGTAGCTGGGACCATATTCCAGAGGAGGTGGGTGTGAGATTTTTGGTATGCTGTGTGTGTTTTAGTGAATTTTATAGATTAAAGCACCTGCCCAGATCTTTATATCAAGTTTTTTCCAATTTCCTCTTAATTATCTCCAATTTAACTTTTGGTAGCAGTTGAATTTTTAAAAACAGCAGGGTATTTATTTATTTATTTCCCTCCTTTATTATTTTATTAATAATTCAAAGTATCAAACATATTTAATATTCCTTCCTCTTATTTTTCCCACAAAAACACCCCTGTGAGGTGGGTTGAGCTGAGAAAGAGTGACTAGTACAAAACTATCCAGCCAGCTTTCATGCCTAAAATAGGACTAGAGTTCAAATCTCCTTCTTTCTAACTTGGTGCCATAACCACTAGTCCAACTGGCTGTTAATTTCCTGAAACAGTTGCACTCCTCCAGATACAAAAGCATAGCTTCCAAATTGTTATTCTCTCTATTCTGAAGGGTTAGGGTGACTGCAAATGGAGAGCTGCTGTGCCATGTATTAGTGTTTTGATTCCAAATGGTATAATTCCTGGTTTTATTAACTTTTCAGGCTCATAACCTTCTACTGAACGGTAAAGAAGAATGGAAAATAAATGGCCACTCAGATATGAGTGGGTAAGTTCTCATCACTCCTCATCATTATGTGACTAGAACTAGTGGGAATTATCCTTTTCCACAGCCTTTTAGAAGTTAACAATCCTTTTCTTAGCAATGAAGTAATGGATAACCATCATGTCTTTTTAAGCAGCTTAGATCTTGGGTATGAAACACACACTATAGAAACACCCACACCCACCCACACACCCACACACACATTATCACTGAGCACATGGTTAATGCTTAACTTTAATCTGAGATATCAGGGCAGATAAATGTGTCCATTGCAAAATTCATTATTTTCCCCTGATAGTAAGAACAAAACATTTGGATTGCAAAGAAGTCAGAACAAAGATGTGATTAAAGCATTTACAGGAGCACAGCAGTAGCATCTTTGATTTCTTTTTTTTTTTATTACAAACATGCATTTTGAGTTTATTTACATATACAGTTTAATCAGGAAAATTGAAACATACAAGGTAATAATAACAAATTCCAACTATTGCATAACTATCTTAACTATTTTCTACAATTTCAGCAAGAGATTTTAAAACACATATGTACATATATATACACACACACAAAATCTATTAACAAACAGTAATACATAAGCACCTCAGTCCATATTTACAGATGCCACTTTGGTAGTAGATGTAACATCTTCCACTGGAAGAACCATCACTCAGTAATGAAAAAATTAAAATGTACATTACAATGTTCATACTTAATGATCATGTCAGTATAATTTTGCCTAGACTGCCCTAGATGGATAACCCCAAATTCCATATATAACCTGGATTAATTTAGGCCAATAATATATGTTATTTACCGTCCTCCCCAAATCTTAATGGAGAAAATTCTTTCACAGTGCAACAGAATTTGAAAAGAAACAGGACATGAATTAGTTGCTTAAACCTCTTGGCTCCTGCTGCATTTGACAGAATCTGGAAGGGACCCAAAAGCTTGAAAGTACATATATTGTATCTATTGACTCTTTATCATCATGGACATGTATTCTAGACTGTTCCCCTTCAAATTCTGATGTGAAACAAATAGGATCTGATCCTTGATCACTGAACATGTTTCAGAAATTGTGCTTTGTCACTACAATATACAAGTGATATCTTTTGAAGTAATTGTTCAGGGCACAAAGTTTTATAAGAAACAGGTATGTTTATCCTGAATGGCAAACTGTCAAATAAAACACTTGAACAAAGAAGCAGCTTTCTTCAGATTTATCCTGTCAGTCATGGGAGGAAATAATGAAGATTTTCAAAGATATGTCTCATGTCCTGTAGATATGTATTCACATTCAGAATTGGTTTCAAGACTGAGTTGAAGTAATTTCTCCTTTGCAGGATAGCTAAAAGCTTTCCTTGAATGTCCAGGTCATCTGGAAACAGCAGACTCACATCCTTGCTTGTGAACATTAGGCAGGCATTCCAGAGTCCCATAAATACAGCGACATAATTGGCATTCTTCTTGAGACCACTCACCATGTCCAAGGGAACCACAACTCCTGATCCTTGTATCATATTCACAGTATCTTCCACTGAAATGTTTTGGGCATATACAAAAAGTTCCCAGGAAACAAGTTCCTCCATTTTTGCAGCAGTGTTTGCTCAATTTGCTAGTGTCTGTGATCCCGATGAAAGGTACCGTATAACATTCCTCCTCTTTTCAGAATTAAGTTGATTGAGAACATTAAAGGTTTTCAAAGCATGATCCCGATTCCCCAAACTTGGGGCATCATTGTCACAGTCTTCACTTTCACAAGCGTATGCCATCTGGATTACATGTACTGACATGGTCATCACAAAAATGAAATAGAAGGATCTTAAAGTCTGCATGTTCTTTTTAGTAGTCTTCAGAGCGAACAGTCCTGCTGCAAAGTTTTCCTGTGGTCCAAAATACAAGCAACTCTACCATCTTTGATTTCTTAACCTAAGTGAACTAGTTTATAGTAAACTGTAGCAGGACAAGTTTCCTGCAAATCAACACTTGTTTTTCCCCTCTTAAAGTCATTCTACTTTTTGTCCTAGTTTAGGTCCTTGAGAAAAAAATGCTGCAGCTGGGTTTCCCCAAAGCTTTGGTGAATGTCTTGACAGCAGGACAGACAGTGTTGCTAATTGTAGATGCAATCACCAGGAGGGCTGGATGCAATTATAAAAGATGCTGGGAGATTGCACTGTCATCTTTTGTACCTGTGACTTTCCATGCTGTGCTTATTCCTTGGTTGATGGTTTCCAAGTTCCTCATTTGGGGAAAGAAAGAGCATTTAATAGGAGGACAGGGATTAATACTCAGGCCTGTCGCAGGAAATTATAATTATTAGCCAAATTACTCCATCAATATGCTCCAGAAGTATCTATGTGGTGTACATTACAAGTACCATAAAATATTTGGGGGGGGAGGGTAAGGGGGTAAGGAATTAATTAAACTCTTTTGCTTACAGGTTAGCCTAATGTTCTCCAGATATATGCTACCATCTCCAGCACCTTATCACAATGAAACCAGAAATCGTACACTAAACTATTTTGAAATGCTTCAGTGATAAAAAATGAAGTAAAAAATGAAGTCAAGCTAATATAAATGTCCTTGATGTTAAAGCAAAACATTCAACTATGAAATCTATTGGGAATGAATTTAGAGATGCTTTTCCCACTATATTCTGTAGGGGTGAGCATTAACATTCCAGTTAGTATTCACTTTTCAAAATAGAAAGTCTAGAATAAAGCAGTCCCCCCTCCAAGCTTCTGAAATGAAGCACGCTATTGAAAATTGCAATTATTTGACAGTAATTAATTGAATCAAATACTTTGCCACATAATGAGAAGAAAGGATTCACTGGAAAAGAGCCTAATGCTTGAGGGTAATAGAAGAAAGGGACGACAGAGAATGAAATGGCTGGATGGAGTCACTGAAGCAGTAGGTGTGAGCTTAAATGGACTCCAGAAGATGGTAGAGGACAGGAAGGCCTGGAAGAACATTGTCCATGGGGTTGTGATGAGTTGGACATGACTTCACAACTAACAACAACAACAAATTAATTGAAAGAATAGCTTATACCAGAAAACTTTATTCTTAAAAGTGTACCAAAAAAGCTTGATTATAAATGCAATAACTACATGTAGAACTACACCTTCTAAAAAAAATTTCATTGAGACCAAACTGTAGGCACACTGTCCTAAAAATCGAATGATTAATATATGTGCATTTCTGAGCCAGGACCAAAGGGGTCTACAGGAAAAGAGGTGAAAAAAAGTCAAGGTGGTGACCCACCCTTTTTTACATCCATTGTGACATATACAAAAAAGGTCAGGGCTTTGATCATATAATTGTGGTCTTCTATGATAAGTTGTAGTGTGCAAGATTTTTTGATACTGACAGATATTTTATGTATTGATTTTTGAGGGGAGGGGGTCGATGAAGTTTCTACATACAGCCAACAAATAAAGAACACACATGCTCCTTTTTTTAAATAATGAAATTGCTGACACGATATGTTGGCTTGTTTGAGTTCTTTTAGCAGCTTTGCTTTATGCTTTTATTGGCAAGTTTGCCCAAGCTGAGCATATAAACATTTTTCTTATATGCTATTTTTTTTCCACACAGGAAAAGTCTGCACAGGACACTCAGTTCTATGAGAGATCTTTGTTGTTTTTCCATGAAATGTAATATTAGTTGGCATTTTTTTTCTTTTTATTTAAACAGAGGCCAAAGACAAACAATTCAAGGCTGGAGCACTTGGATTGTTTGATCTTTTAATAATGGAATGAGTAATATAAAACTAGATGCCACAACTTTGCAAAGTTATATAATAAAAATGTGCAGGGAAAGCTCCTTCAAATTAAACTTTGCTCCTTGTGGCTATAGTAACATGGAGTTTTCTTGGCTACAGCACAAAAGTGCCTTCTTTCAGGGCATGCTTTTCAACCTCTTTGTCTAGCCTAAAGTTCTGGTATTTCCTGGTAGTCTCATATCTAAATACTAGACAGGTTTTATCCTGCTTAACCACTGCCCATTTTAGATAGTAGTCATCATCACCACCATGGAAAATAAGTACTGTAATGAAACAGCTACAAAAAAGTAATGTGGGCACTTACTGAGCTTTTCCAAGGAGAAAGAAAAAAGTTAAAATAAACAAAAATTGAACATTATAAAGATGTTGTAATGTAACTTGAGAGGAAGCACACCCAGATAAACAAATTCTGGTTTATTGTAGGATTACATTAATAGAATCTTGCAGGTCTGTGAAGGAAGTTAGCCCAGAGAAGGAAATATTAAAAGAGCAGAAAAATATATTTTCCCTCAAAAGGATTTTTTTTAAAACCAAACCTGGCCCCAGATCTATCTCTCTGCCCCAAGCAAGAGCTAGCCCCATACAAATGCAGATGTAGAACCATCAGAAAGCTGAAGCCAGGGCACTCAAGAAGACAAAGAGAAGATCTGCATGCCCCACCCAAACTCTAGGAGTGATTAACCCCATCACCTGGCAAGCAGGATAATAGGATTAAACCACAGATATCAAGTTCTAGAAAAACACTCAGAAATAGCTTCAAGGTTCATGCCATAGGAACAGGAAACTATTCCAAAGGCTAGAGGGGGTATAAAAACCTACTGCCCATGTGCTCAAGGTCTCTTTCCTCTCTGCTCCTTGCAAGGGCCATCTTTCTGCTTCTTCAATAAACTGTAACCTTCTTCCCAAAACAGTCGCCATTTTGCTTATTTATCCCGGCTTGGATGAACCAGGATGAAGACTTACTTCTAACATCTGAAAGTACATTTCTCCACCATCACCTTTACAACTCAAGAAACTAGCATAGGCCCCTTCTGAGATGTTTAAATTTGTACTCTACTGTATTGTACATATGGTAATCTAGACTAATGTTTTTCAGTTTTAGCAACTTTAAGATGTGTGGATACATCTTAAAATTGCTGCAGTTGAGAAATATTGATTTAGATCAGGGGTGTCTAATCTTGGCAACTTTAAGACTTGTAGATTTCCAATACCCCAAATTCCCCAGCATGAAATCTACAAGTCTTAAAGTTTATGTAGGCCAGGGGTAGGCAACTTTGGCTCTTTTATGACTCGTGGACTTCAACTCCCAGAATTCCTGAGCCAGCTATGTTATGCTGGCTCAGGAATTCTGGGAGTTGAAGTCCACGAGTCATAAAAAAGCCAAGGTTTTACATTCCTTCCTAATCAAAAGACTGGGATTTAGCCAATGCTGGTATTATATATATTTTGTCGGCTGTATCACTCAGAGAAACCATGATACATGTTCCTTATTATTCTTACACTTCTTGACCTCAAAAAAGACAACCCCATTTTGCCAAATCTGCTTTTGTGGCAGCTTTTTCAGAGAACCTCAGTCTGTGCATCTGTAAATATAAAATTTTTATGTAATAGTTGTAATAGTGAGACATGCAAGGGATGCTGTTCATAAATAGGTGTGTGCTATTTCTATGAGCTATAAAATCAACCAGGAATTAGAATATTAAGAGTGAGTTGGTTTGTGGTCTAGAATGTGAACTAATCAAGGGGAGATCACTTCCTTCTTGGTTTCCCACAAAGAATTAGTGTGGAGAAAAGGATTAAAAATTTAGACCAAAAACAAACCAGCCCTTCCCTTGTCATAAAAACGATTGCACTCAAAACATGAAGAGATAGTGTGAAATAGATACCATTCATGTAAATGTAATGCAACTGAACCTGGAGCTTTCTATGATATCTTTTTAAAAAAAAAAATTGGTCCGATAGAGGGAAAAGTGTATTTGGGGCTTGTTCTCAGTAATTAAAAAGTACTGGCTGGATCTGTTCTGATTCAGAAAACACAATATTCCTTTTTTGTATGTACCACGTGTTGTGGAAAAACCCAATGGAAAAGACAAGAGACAACAACACAAAACAATAATTCTTACTTTAAGATTCAGAGGTTTATTTTGATAATGATTTGGAACATAGCAAGCATAATAACACAACACCACTTACATTAATAACCCATTGCAATGAGGACCATATGGTGTAGCAGAATCCAATAGGACAGCTATAGGCCAATGGCAAATCAATCAGGTCTAATCCCAACCTTTTGTACCCTTTCTCGTTCTAAGACTGTAGTCAGATGGTCCGCTGACTTTTGCTGATGTCTGCTGACTTCTGCTGACTTTTTACTGACCTCCTGCTAACTTTCTGCTGAACATAACTTTCCCCATATCCCATGTACATTGGAACTCGCTACTTTCAGTTCCCCTTTTTCCCACAGTTACAAAACTCATGTTCCAAATATACATAGAACTATTTACTTTGTAATTTCATATTGCACAATGCATATTCACAATAATACATATTGTGAAACAATATAGAGTTCGAGTTAAAGCTTTGTTTTAAATAACTATTGTGAGGCCTATCTCAGGTTTACTCCAGCCTTATCTTGTTATATGAGGAGGGGACTATATTTTCATCTCCCACACAGGTATTGTCTGAAAAGCACATTCAGACAATGTGCTTTTCAGAAAGTTGTACATTGTACAACAGCACATTGTAATTGTGAAAGAGTCAGTTTGAGTATTTATTTTGCTCTGAAAGTTGCTTCTCAGAATAGCAATTCCTGGTCTTCCTTTATATTTTAGAATACATGCCCTGAACATCTGAGATCAGTTTTATTCTTTTGCCTCATTAATTTACTTTGATATTCCAACAGTGAGCTTCTATGTGCTTTGAAGCACATAATTATAACCAGGACATCCAAGTGGGTATTTTCAAGCACCTGTTTTATCAGAATCTGTTACTAAAAGATGGGTTAGAAATGTTTGGTATTTTACACTTCCTAATCAATATGAGAAGAAAACCCTATGGATTATGAAACGTGGAATATATTTGTGTCCTTTTTGGTAAATGCGATCTTCCATTTTATTTACTGTACAACATTTATATTCTCTGTTATCTTTTGGAGCTTCATGGTGTATACCATAGAAGTGTGGCTTTTGTTCATACTGCAGAGATTCAGGAACCCCGAAGATAAATCTTTTCATTGGTCAAATGTACAGTCACAGTGCAATTGTTATGGGCTCTAGGATCCAAAGTGATACTGTGATGAATTTTCTTTGGATCTAAATTCTGATACAAATGAGGGTTGGGGAAAAAGCAACTCCAAAGAGGAAATTTTTGTTGTGACACACTAAAAGCTTTCCTATGATAATTTTATCGCAGGCCTCATCAGGTGCCATTTTACCATGTAACTTTTAAAATCTTTCTCTATTTCCTGTCTATCCTTGTCTGGACTTGGAAGATAAGCAGAATTAGGCCTGGTTGGGATGCCATTAGGAATAGCGCAGCTATAATCTAAAAGGGAACTCCATGGACACATCCTTTTAGTTTCCTGGGCAACCTGATGGAACCACTAAGTAGACCTCGTTCCTCAAGTAAAATTGTACTTTTATCTTAAGCATTAAATTATTAATAGAAAAAGCTTTCTTTCAGGTAAATACAGGTAGTCCTCAACTTAAGATGGGTTGTTCAAAGTTATGACACATCTCCCCAGACCTATCTATAAATAAGTTTCAAAGTTCTGATGGTTGCCCCTCCATGGTCATGTGATTGCATTTTGGGTGCTTAGCAATTGGCAATTGTGGTCATGTGATCATGGGACCCTGCAAATGGCTGTAAATGCAGGCCAATTTACAGCCATTTGCAGTGTTCATTGATCACATAATCATAATTTATGCCTTTTTTGCTGAACTACAGCAAAGAATGTCCTTTGGATACAATGAGTTTATTTAATGACTGCTGTGTTCACATAACAATCATGGCATCCACTTAATGACTGCCTCAAAGAAGGTCATAAAATTGGGTATGGTCACATGATGACCTGCTTCAAGACCTCCATGATTTACGACCATAATTCTGGGCTTAATTATAGCCGTAAGTTGAAGATTACCTATACAATAGGTATCTAATGCCACACAAGAAATAATGCGGATAAAATCAATTTATCTTTTTTTCTTATCCTAATTTGGATAATCAATATATTCAAACATTTTAAATATATAGCACCTTTTCTGGAGAAAAGAAGTTGGTCTGGTCTCACTATGTCACATAGATCTGACACTGGTCAGTTATTTACAGCATGACCTATCTATTATATTAATCAGGACAGTCCTGGTTGTCTCTAAAATCCACTTTTCGTGTAGTATTCTTCTTGCACATGGACAATATTTAAAATAAACGAAACACATTTTTTTTTACATATGGGAAAGATTCACAAAACTATCTATTTGGACCAAATGAAATGCTAATTTGATTTTTGAGAGAGGAAGCCATATATCATTGCTTAGTGTGACACCTTTTGTAGAAAATAAATTACATCATCACCATTCAAACTTTGAAATTTGCTAATATCACAGGAAGATACAATATCTCTCGCATTCCACAAACACATGTTCATTGAAGTCATCAGTCTTCCTTTCCATCAATGTCCTGATGCAATTTGCCACATGCAGTGGAAAATGGTTTGCATGTGGTTCTTTTTAAGATCTGAGTCCCATATATCCAGCAGCTTTGGCCTAGAACAGTGATGGCGAACCTTTTAGAGACTGAGTGCCCAAACTGCAACACAAAACCCACTTATGCATCGTTGAGTGCCGACTGGGTGTGGCTCATTGGCTGGGTGTGGCCCATTGGCTGGGCGGGGCTGCAGTGGTAACGGCAGACTGGGTGGGACTAAAAAGTTCAATCAATCAATTCCAACTTTGCAAGATCTTTTTTTTTCTGCGAGAATTTGAAATTGACTGAACCCCCCCCTTTTTTTTTTGCACACAGCAGTGGAGGCCTAAAGCGAAAAGATTTTATAAAACCCAGCTGAAGGCCTAGGACTGAGGTGACAGCGCACGTGCCTACAGGGCTCTGAGTGCCGCCTCTGGCACCCATACCATAGGTTCGCCACCACTGGCCTAGAATACACAGGGTCTCTTACTCTGATCAATCTCACAGAAAGAAGAGTGTTTTGCTCACTAATTTATATTCCTGGATAAAAGATGTTTAAATAAACTAGATAACTAATATAAGGCAATGGAATCACAAATACACAAAATGGCCCCATATCTTTAGAATGGGTGTATATCAGAGTTATGCCTGGACTGCTCTTGCAGTCTTAAGCCTTAGAAAAAGTTCTGAAGATTTACTTGTTGCCTTTGCTCTTGTTCTGAAATTTAAATCCAATAGTGAACAAATCTTTCAGTATACAGGTAAAGCAATAGATGGGATAGTTATAATTCATTTTTATGTGCTTTTTTAGACTTAGTTTTTAATTGAGACTGCTTTTGTGTATTTATTTATTTTTATTAAGTATTGCATGTTGCCTGGAGTCACCTTCATGTAAGTTGGGTGACTATATAAATACAATTGATAAACAAATAAATAAACAAAAAGAATAAACTTTTCTTGCTCAGCCTTTTTCAGACCCTAGAACCTTAAACATTTTCAATAATGCATGCTGAAGGAGGCTAAATATTACAACAGTGTGGCTTTTAATCATGTGATAGCCCATAACAAAGAGTCCCTCAACATGATTGTATATCATTACAATATTATAGCTTAAATGAGATGAATGACTAAACAATAATTCATTTGAAGATATTGATACCATAGTAACATGAGACGAAATCTTGTGCATATTAAGATACCATCAGATTAGTCTGTGATTGAATCATAGTTTAGCAATCAATTGTTTGCTTGCCTTTAAGTATTGTTTCTTAGGGTACAAGAGAAAACCCACTGTTTTTGTTCCAATGTTTCCTTTATAATGGTATGTTTATGTGAGAAATGTCTAATAATAGCAAAATTTTCTGTTTTTTTAATCAGTTGTGATGCTGAGAAAAGAGGAAAGAAAAAGAAGAGAATGCAATGCTGATGGGTGAACTGGTGAAAGATTCGAAGGACCTGTTTAGAACTGATCATCATAGAGAAAATGTAAAGGGGTTTAGTTTATGAGGGCAATTAGGAACAGAACTGGTGTTGCTAAATGGCACAGTCATAATGTTACATGACCATTTCACTTAGTAATAGGAATTTCGGCTTTCCCAATTGCTGTCATCAAGCAAAGACTGAGTCATTATAGGTAGTCTTTAACTTTCAACTACAACTGGATCCTAACCTCCATCTATAAACGAAACAGTCATTAAGAAAGTCATGCTTGATTTTATGACTTTTTTGCCATAGATGTTAAGTGAATTACTGCAGTCATTAAGTGAATCCAATATTCATTAAGCAAAGGTGGCTTTTTCCATTGACTTTGCTTGTCAGAAATCAGCTGGAAAGGTTACAAATGGCAATCATGTAATTCTGGAGAACTTTCACCATCAAAAATGGTTACAGATTTTGATCATATGACCATGGAAATTCTGAAATAGTTATGAGTGCAAGTAATGGTTGTAATTCCCTTTTTTAAAGCACTGCTGTCATTAAAGCAGTGCTTTGATTTATGGCCTAAATGGATGACCATAAGTGGAAGACTACCTGTAAGTGAGGACAAATGACCATGACTATCAACTTCCTTTTGGCTTCTCATTGATTTTCTCATTGACTAAGTCCACAGATGACCATCAAACATAGTGCAAGGTATGAGGGACAAAACATATTAGGAGAGATTGGAGAAACTGAATACGCACAGCCTGGAGGGCAGGAGGGAAAGGAGAGACATGATTAAAACTTTTAAATATATTAAGGGTGTGAATAAGGTTCTCAAAGGCACCATTTTCAATATTAAGCAAACATCAAGAACACAGGACATAATCTCAAACCGACAGGAGGCAACTTCAAAAGTAATGTTAGAAAGTATTATTTCATAGAAAGAGTAGTGAAAGCTTGGAACCAACTTCCAGTGGAGATAGTAACAAGCAGTAACAGCATTTTTTTTGACAAAAATAAATAAATAACTAAAATATTAATTAAAATAATAAATAAATAGAAAAAAACAAGCAAAAACACAAAGGGCAGACTGAATGGATCACTGGGTCTTTTTCTGCCATCAGTTTTCTATGTTTCTAATTTCTAAGATAGATATTGATGCTATCTACTTTGAATCTAATAATGTCACTAATATGACAGAGTTCATTTGATTATTTTCAAATTCTTCTGTTAAAAACTAGCAATTATAGTTTTTAGAAATAGGGAAGCTGGTAAAATCTCATATTTGAAATAGCAGTATTCTAAAATGAGGAAACTTTGACCTTGGGATAGTTATTTTTGTGTTATAATTCCATTTTATTTCAATACAACAACCATTCTTCATCAACAGATTCAGTTCTAGAGATAAATAAAGGCAAAATAAAGGAATGTTATCATTCTACATGTTTTACTTAGCTCACAAGTGAATAAACACTGTTACCAATTAATTACCCCTGCTTGTATCTTCCGCATTTTCTTTCCCTTTGATCTCACTATTTATTCTTTTTTTTGCCACTCCTGCAAGCCCTGTTAGTTTTGTTTTGTTAGACCTGAATTCCATGCAACTGATGAACTGACCTATAATCCATGAAAGCATAAATATTATCATACTTTAACCATAGTTTTCTGTTATTTTTATACAGAAGGAAATGGATAAAAACTTACATTACAGTTCAAGTTTATAAGATATAAAATAATCTCAAGATTTTTTTTTTTAAAAAGGGAATGTCCTTCAGTCTCCATTCTGGCTCTATTTGTGTGCCTCAGATGTTCCTATTCAATTAATACCTCTACCCTATCTGCTGCAACTCTCTGTCATATGAAAAGAACAGATGGCTTTGGTCATCAAGTGGCTGATTTCCCTTTGAGGTGCTCACAAGATTCTTTAGGGTTTTTGCTGCAGTGAACTAATGTTTGTTTGTTTGTTTGTTTATTTAATAATTTTTAAAATAAATTTATATGGCCATCCAAGTCAATCACTCCAGGTGGCTTACAGGGATATGCTTATAAATCTGTATGTAGGCTTTATAACTATGCTCATGAAATTTTCTTAAATATAAAATTGAGGTGGTTTGTTATTTCATCTGAGATTTTTTTTCAGCTCCTCAATCTTGACTCCAATTCCTATTTCCTAGTGACTTGCTAACCAAGTACTAATTATATTTGAACCTGCTTAGCTTTTTAAATATCAGCCAGGGTCACGTAGGTGCTCCTATCTAATGTGAGAAGGAAAACCTGTCAGCAGTGTTAATAAGTAAACTAAGTATAGTTCAAACAACATTCCCTAAATCTTCACAGTTGAGGTTTGGCAAGCTGAGCTTTATTGAAGCCATGAATGCCTTTCAATTTATTTATTTAATTGTAGCCTAGCCTCTACAATTCCTGGTGAATTCTTAATAATGTGTTCATTAAAATTGCCCTTTTTATTTTGAATTTGTAAGGGATCTAGATGAGGAAGATCTAGGGCCGGGGTGGCGAACCTATGGCATGCTTGCCACAGGTGACACACAGAGCCCTCTCTGTGGGCACACGTGCTGTCGCCCCAGTCCTAGGCCTTCAGCTGGGTTTTATAAAATCTTTTCGCTTTAGGCCTCCGCCGCTGTGTGAAAAAAAAAGTTCAATCAATCAATTTCAACTTCTCGCAGGAAAAAAAAGATCTCGCAAAATTGGAATTGATTTTTTTTCCCACTTTCCATTTGTTTATTTCTAGTTACCAATGGCCTAGGAAACATGGAAGGAATATACAACTTACAGGCAATGAACCATGAGGTGAAAGCCTTAACAAAGCAGATGGCCCTCTAGAGCAGTAGTTTGCAGTGGAAAGAAAACAGGCCTTCAACTAGTTTACAGAGAGTAAAGACCAAAGCAGAAGTCCCTCTCACCTATATAGAGGAAGCAAATGAAGTATTGCTTTTATGAAGGAACACAATATTCATATATTGGCATCCACATTTAGCAGTAGAGGTGAATGAAAAAGCTGGGAAAAGGGACTGAAGGTAAGGCCATTTCACTTGCGTGCAAGTTATCTTTACAGTATTTCTCTTCCAACTAGGGTTGGTTCTCCCTCCAGCTTTTTTATTTCAGATTCTATAGATTTCACTGTTTTGCACTGATGATGGTTACAAATTCAGGCTTCAGGGAAGCCCCACCAACAAGGAAGCCATCTACATCATGTTGGGAGGCCAATTCTTTGCAGTTGGCACCAGTAACTGAACCTCCATAGATGATTCGAGTTGACTGTGCAACAGCTTCAGAAACATGGGTCTTCAGCCAGTTCCTCAACTTGTCATGAACTTCCTGGGCCTGCTGGGGAGTTGCAGTTTTACCAGTTCCAATGGCCCAAACTGGCTCATAGGCAAGAACCACTTTACTCCAGTCCTTCACATTGTCAGCAATAACCTCGGTCTGTTCTAATACCACCTTCTCTGTGATACCAGCCTCTCGCGCATCAAGTTTCTCTCCAATGCAAGCAATGACCCCAAGCCCTTCAGACAAGGCATGGGCCACCTTCTGTCCAATGAGCTCATCTGACTCGCTAAAGACATGCCTTCTCTCAGAGTGTCCTAAGATTACCCAGGTGACGCCAACATCTTTTATCATGGCTGGGCTGATTTCACCTGTAAAAGCTCCTCTGGGTACCTTGTAACAATTTTGTGCAGCCACCCCAATCTTGGCATCAAGTTTCTGACGGGCAAAGTCAAGGTAGATGGAAGGGGCACCACAAACCACCTCGGTCTCTGCAGGGACCTTAGCCTCATTGAGAGTGTGGATGAGCTCCGAAAGGCTTTTCTTATCGCCGTTCATTTTCCAATTCCCGCCCACGAAGAACTTCCTCGGTGCCATGATGGGGGTGTCTGGGCCGTCCGCTCACCAGCTTCAAAGGATATCCGAAGGTCAAAGAGCGCAGCGGCCGCAAAATTGGAATTGATTGATTGAACTTTTTAGTCCCACCCAGTCTGCCGTTACCACCGCAGCCATGCCCACCCAATTGGCCACACCCACCCAATGGGCCATGCCCACCTGGCACCCGATGATACATACGTGGGTTTTAGGTTGCAGTTGGGCACTCGGTCTCTAAAAGATTCGCCATCACTGATCTAGGGAATTTCCACAAATGAAATGATACCACAGATGAAAAAGGTCAGGTCCCTGTGGTATCAAACCAGTAAGAAAATAAGTGCTACACAAATTGGAACAGACTGAATGAGCTGAACCTTCAGCTGCTCCATTAATCTGGAGTAGCATTAGTCATCAAATTAATTAAATGTAATTACATTTTTTGGGGGGCCCTTTCAACTATTGTTCCTCTACTAAACTTTATTTGAAGATTTTTTTAGATCTTAATTGAAACAGGAAGAGAGAACTCTGAAAGAAAAGAAAGTGTGTGTGTGTTGAAAAATTATCTCAAGTTAACTGGCAGCCCTATCAGAATCATAAATGAGAACTATTATGGCACAACTTTGGGGAAATCAAGGCCTCTCATTTTATCTGTTGGGAATGGCACTTCTTAAATGAGTGTTTAACACAGTGCTGCTGACTGACCTTATAGAATAATCAGGTCATTAACATCCTATTTCTTTGTGGCTTGCAGGCTTTGGTCCAATTACTGGCATGCTGCAAAAGAGTGGCATAGATTCAGTTTGGAGAGAAGGGTTATAACTAGAGTGAAATCATTTTGCCTTTGCAAATCTTTCCAGGAGAACATGCATAGTTTTTCAAAAGGAAGATCAGTTGCCTGAACAACAGATGCTATGACATTTTTGATAGTCATCCAAATTTCTAGGCTATATCATAGAATGTAACAAAATTATTTAAGGAAATCTACACAGCTGCATTTGTTAATAGCCTATGATTAAAGTGTGCAAAATTAAAATAATTTGTAGCACATCATAGTCATCTCTTTGGATATAGTCCCTTTGTTCCTAATGCATTGAAATAAGTTCATTTTTATTCATTTTAATGCTGCTTGGAAGATTATTCCCATATGGTTGCAATGAGATCACACCTGATCTTGCTTTTAATTTCTGTAAATAATTCATTTGATATTCTACAGTTCCTGAAGCAAAGGTAGGGATATAAATTTATTGAATGGATGAATTTTGAAGACTTGAATAGATGCTGCTGACTTATATTGGCTGGACAGCCCACTCATTGTCACTCTCTTTTTAAAAACCTCTTTTCTAGCATCTTATCTCTTTTTTTCATTTCCTTCCCTCAATTGCCAGATTGCTCATTGATCACACATAACATATTCTGAAATTAAGCTTAAGGCCACATAAAGGTAGCCCAAGAAGTAAAGAAACCCTCAAGGATTAAAGGTGCTTATCCATATTATGAATTCAGATTACAGTCTAAGGATATAAACAATATGCATCTCAAAACATTTACAGGCTGTTTATGTGTAAAAGTTGCTTTCCTCTATTTTGAAAGAAACAGATCCGACAATGGTTAGTAACCATTATTTTTTGATCATTACATAGCAGTTTATCACATTTTAAAAAGGCTGACAAGATCTTGTCAAACTATCAGAATGGTTATTAGAGTGAAAAGATTTTGGGCACCTGCATTTGAATTTCATGACCATGAGCAAATCATTGTTAAAATATTGTCAACCAGACTGCTGACAGATGCTTATCATATTTTGGGGTTTTCTGGAGACCTTCAGCATAGCAGATTCTAATTTCAGCAGATGAATACTGTAGTACCATAGACTGGTGGGAATAAGAGCTATGAGCTACAGCTCTTCATTGCACATTTCAGCTTTTATTGTGGAAACCCCCAGAACTAGCTCATGCTTCCAGATGCAAGCTAGTACAATGGCTAATTATATAGTGCTAGGTCCTATTCTAAGGCTGTAAACTGTTTCTGAAGCATTAGTATATGTGTACATTGCACTTACATCAATACATCAGCAGATGCATATGTGGTAGTCATACTGCATTCTGCAGTACTGAAACAGTTTACTTTGAAAGTATCAATAAAGATGTTATGAAGGAAAAAAAAGCACCTTGATATTGATATTATCAATATCACCTGCTGTTATATTGTATTTCTATTTAAGAAGCTATAGTTAAATATAATTATAACCCGGTTAGCTTTTGTCCAGGCACTGCAGGCTGGCCGTTTCTCCAGACATTTGTGTTTGGGGATGGATTAACTCTGTTATTGATATCTGTAAGTGGGATCTGTTGGTTTGCTTTGGTAACAAGAATTATTAGGTGGGACTGTTGTTTTAATCATTTGTGTGATATAAATGATACAAAATCATTTTATACAATCACTTAAACGTGAGCCAGCAGTGTGGGGCAGCAGTCAAAAAGGCTAATACAATCCTTGGATGTATAAACAGAGGCATAGAATCAAAATCACGCAAAGCATTACTACTGCTTTATAAAGCCTTAGTAAGACCATGCTTGGAATACTGAATTCAGTTTTTGTCACTACCCTACAAAAAAGATGTTTAGACTTTGGGAAAAGAACAGCAACTAAGATGATTAAGGGCCTGGAAACAAAAATATATGAAGAACCATTGTAAGAATTGGGTATGGCCAGTCTAAAGAAAAGAAGGACTAGAGGTGACATGACAGCAGTATTTCAGTATTTGAGTGGCTTCCATAAAGAATAGGGTATCAATTTATTTTCCAAAGCACTAGAGGGCAGGACAAGAAACAATGGATGGAAATTAATCAAGGAGAGAAGCAACCTGGAATTAAGGAAAAACCTCCCAACAGTGAGAACAATTAACCAGTGGAAAGGCTTGCCTTCAGAAGTTATGGGTGCTTCATCACTGAAGGTTTTTAAAAAGAGACTGGACAGCTACTTGTCTGAAATGGTATAGAGTCTCCTGCTTGAGCAAGGAGTAGAAGACTAGAAGACCTCCAAGGTCCCTTCCAGCTCTATTATATTCTTCTTGATTTATATGATTGTCTAAATCACATAAAACAAAGTCTTTGGATGACCACAAATATCAAACTATCAATGGGAATGCACATGCAGCAGATATCTGGGATTATTATCAATAAAATTAGTAAAGAATTCACAAGAAAGAGTTTTTGTCTTTTGCAAACAGTTTATTGATGAATTTAAAGACAATTGTACACCAAGCTATAGAAAAGCAGGTCTAATAATTCTTTATTGTAGCCAAGGACAAAATCAATTAGTCCTGTAGCTGATTGACAATTTAAGTCAAGACTTATTATGACTTATTATTATCTCCATGGCATGTAAAGAGTGCCCAGTGCATTTGGTGATTGACCAGCACTCAGTGTCATATAAAGCAATTGGGTGTATCATTGTTTTATACACCTTTGATAGACTGGAATGCATCAATCACAGAAGACTCCAATGATCTCCTTTCATCATAGCCATGCTTTGTTCACTCTTGCACACACTTTGTTGTTAATGCTGCCATCACTTTGCAGATAGGATCCTAAGTAAAGAAGATATTGGTCCTCCCTAGATCTTCACTGCTGACTTGTATGGTGAAGGAATGCCTGACATATTTCTTTTAATATATTATGTATTGTCATGTTTCTGCTGTTTTATGGTATTCCCTAGAGGCATAGGAATCATATTTTAACAGCTTTAACAACTCTATATCTTAAATATAATATCTTAAATATGTAAAATGACTTTTAACTCATACAAACCTATTTTGAACTGACTCAGGCTTAGTGAATACTGAACAGACATTGATTGAATAAAATGACATACCATGTTTAATTGCCATGTTTTTTTTCCAGAGAGGCTCATCTGTCATCCAAGGTGCTTTTTTAATGTGCTTATATTTCATTCTGCTACAATATAATCTTTTTTGGCTTATAATGTATTTTTTTTGCACTTTACCACCAATGTTTCTTTAATAAATTATGTAAATAATTTTAAACAAAATAGATTTTTTTCTATAAATTGTATATAGATGTGGCAGGGAGTATATTTCCATAATTCCCACTAAAAGTTTCATTCAAAACCAGAAAGTTTTCTTTTAAAACTTTTATTTTTGCTTTTTTGTTCTCAGCACTACTGTAGTACAGTCTCCTTTTCTCTGGATGCACGGAATTATCGTCTACTTCCAAAATGTCTATCCAGAAAGTGTTTTTTAATGAACTGGGAATATCAATTTTTAAAAAAAATATAAATATGAATTTGATTTTAGATCTGAGTAAATTTGTGATTTTTTTTATAAAAAAGAATGATAAATATGATCCATGAGTTATAAGTGAATGGCAAGAAGAGGGGCTGTTCACTCCAAATTTTCAAATCAGGCACATGAAACACAAAATGACTTTTGCCACATCATGTCAGTATGCTTTTGCATGATTCCATTGGTAACATAGTGTGAAGTGCCTTCTTGACAGTAAATATTCTGTTGAAAACATTAGGGCTGTTGGATATTTTGAAAGGATTAAACACCTTTCCCACTAAAAAAAATGTTCCTTCATATTTTAATAAAGCTGAGCAGCTATGTCCTTCATCTTGCTTTCTTTGCAGACCTGCTGCAGAGTTCATGCTCCATAGTACAAATGAAAGCTGGAAGGAATATTCTTTGGCAAATCCATGGCGTGAAGGAGTCTTCTTGCTTCCAACTTTGGAATAGCTACAGAATTGCCCACAGTATAGTCTTAAAACACTGCCTAAAGTGTTAGAAAACCATTGCCAGTCAAGATAGAAAAATCATAGGCTAGAACCTAGCTAGACATAATCAGCCCCCAAATTAAGACTATTTCCTATACATTCAGCAACAATCTATTTTTGCTGGCTTATAAAAGAATATTAGAGAGCCAATTTGATGTAGTAGTTAAAGCTAGAAACTGAGTTGTGGAGTCCTGAGTGTTCTCTGAGCTTGTTTATTTATTTATTTTTTTCATTACCCAATTAGATAACATCATCAGTGCTAGAAGGGAGCTCTCTATTTATAAAGCTGGGGAGAACAGCGAAAACTTTAGGCTCAAGATCCAGAAGAATCTTGCCAGACTTGAACACTGGGCCCTATCCAACAAAATGCAATTCAGTGGTGAAAAAAGTAAGGTTTTACACCTAGGCAAGAAAAGCCAAATGCATGGGTATAGAATAAGTGGCATTTGGCTCAACAGCAGTAAATGTGAGAGGGATCTGGAAATTCTAGTGAACAATCACTTAAACATGAACCAACAGAATGCTGCAGCTGTGAAAAAGGCCAATCAATGGAGAGATAAAATCAAGTGAAGTGTTAGTACTCTTTATACTATCTTCACACTACCTTATACTACCTTTCCAATACTGCATCCAATTGTGATCATCATAAAACAAAAAAGAGGTTGAACTGTTTAGAAAGTGTGCAGAAAAGAGCAACAAATATGATTAGGGATCTGGAGACTAAACTGTACAATGAATGCAGTAATTGGGAATATCTAATGTAATAAAGAAAAGGACAAAGGGTGCATGAAAGTAGTCTTACAATATTTGAGGGTCTGTCACAGAGAAGAAGGTCACCTGAGGGCAAGGTTAGAAGTAACAGAAGCTTTTCAAAGAGACATCCAATGTAGAATTGAGGAGAAGTTTTGTGAGAGTGAGTACAATTGATCAGTGGAACAGCTTGGCTCCAAACTGGAGGTTTATAAGAATAAATTGTAAAGCCTACACAGAATGGTATAGGGCAGGGGTAGGCAACCTTGGCTCTTTTATGACTCATGGACTTCTGCTGGCTCAGGAATTCTGGGAATTGAAGTCCACGAGTCATAAAAGAGCCAAGGTTGCCTACCCCTGGTATAGAGCATAGGGTCTTCTGCATGAGCAAAGGGTTGGATTAGAAGACTTCCAAGGTCTCTTTCAATTCTGTTATTCTGTATTCTTACAGAATATTCTTATTCTGTATTCTTGCCAAGAAAACTGTAGAGACTTATTTAGGAAGTCTCTGAGAATCAGATATGATTCAGTGAAAGAAAAAGAAAATCCAGAATATTAGAAAATCCAGGGACCTGACACTCACCTTGCCATTTTAAAGATGAAGAGTGTTCAAATGATTAACCTCACAATAGATCTTGGTTCTACATACTCCAGATTGCACCTCAAATTTTTCAGCAGTTTGGCATTTTTAGTGGGAGGTAGAAAAGAAAGAATGCCCTGGATTTTGTATTTAATCAAGAAGGATTAAATATTTAAATCCTTTAAATATTTAAAGGATTAAATATTCTGGACAGATCCTAAAATAAAATAGATGTTGGGTTTTAAAAATAGAATTGCTCAACAACAAATTGCTCCCTGAACTGCAACAGTTGTAGCATGTAAAATGGTAGATTATGAATCTGAACCAGGGTCAGCTCAGAAAATTGAATGTATGGAATTGTCTTCTCACATCAGGTTTAACTTTTAGATAGTCACAAAAAGTGAAATCACTATAGTTGTTTTTGTTCACATTGTTATGAACACAGATAGCTGCCCATTAAGCATCTACATGTCTTCACAGTATTATGCATATGACTGTCTAGATTTCCCATTTCGTACATTTTCTAGCCTTAAATGAAGCCAGCAAATAAAGCCAAACTGGGCACACATGGGCTTGCAACTTGTCCACTAAATTTATGGATTGAAAAATAGAATGGATGATTTATCTGAATTTCCCACAGGAAAAAGAAATTCTTCAATACTTTCTCAACAGCACAAATCTTTCTTGCTTACCAGGGACAGTAGCACAGCTCTGAAAAAGCCCACAGGAAAGAATTCTCTCATTAAATCTTCCCTGGAGTTTAAATTAATATAGGAAGACAACTAGGCTGCAGGTCTCTAGAAAGATTATGAGAGACACACAACTCTTTTATCACTTAGGAGCTATTTATGTCCAACCATTCCATATTCTGTCCATGAGCAGAATCATTCTTAGAATTGCTTTGCCCTAACTGGCATTTTTTTATTGCATTCCTCTTCCTCTCTATTTAAAGATGTAATATTGAGTGAAAAATAATATATACTAATTTAAAAGAAAATAAATGTGATTAAATTAATAAGATGCTAAGTTTTATTTTAAACTTCATGGATAAAAAGAATTCTAGAATACATGTCAAGGAGACATAAGTTCTGTGGTTAGACAGATTAAAACAAAATTTTGTTTTTATTCTTTTTCTCATTTACCCTTAAATGACATGTAATTCTCACATTTATTTTTTACATTAACCTCCTGTGTAGTATAAAGTAATATTGTAGGTGAAAAACCTGCCTTGTTGGGTTTATGTTTCCCTTTTAACACACTGGGTCTTTTTAACTGTATCCTCAGTTCATTAACTAAGACTTGGATCCTCAAGGAACAGCCATTTTCACAATGGATAATGCTTATGCAGAGCAGGTATTCAGCAAACGGTTATTACTTATTTATTTATTGTATGAGATGCATCTGCTACCTAAATCCACCCAACACTCTTAGTTCAAGAATTAAATTCACTTACCTGCACTTCCAATCCTAAGTAGAGAAAGTTTCTGCATTCTCCCTTCATTCCTAATCTGAATAATTTTTGATGTATGTATGAATGAGGTTCTCACACACAAACCAACTCTGCTGCTTTCCCTATGTGACTCAGGTTGGCTGCTTTTCTAAGAATACAATTCTTCCCAAACTTTTAGAACAATGCCAGTTTGGTCACATTGGGAGTCTTGGCTCATTACACACCAAATTTAACTAAGGTTGAAAGGAAAAAGGTTTGGTTAATTGAGGAATACCAGGCAATATTTAAATAAGTGATAAAGAATTGGAGAATATCAGAAAGTACCAAAATCTGAAAATCAAAGTTGAAAGATTATGGCAAGATTGTGGTATTGCCCCAGACACACCTGGTGTGCAATCTGAAGATCCTACTGGATTTGTGGCTCCTGCACAAGTGGCAGCCATTAGGAGAGCCTTTGCATACATCCAAGTTGTGCACCAATTGCACTCATACCTGGATCGGGAGGTTCTGCTCACAGTAACTCATGGCCTTGTAACCTCCAAGTTAGACTATTATAACATGTTCTACATGGGGCTGCTATTCAAGACCATTTACAAACTCCAACTGGTGCAGAATGTGGCATTTGGGGATAAATGGTGCCAGATATATGACATGTGTAACACCACACCTGCTTGAGCTGCACTGGTTACTGGTATGTTTCCAAGTGTAATTCAAGGTGCTGGTGGTATAAAATATAAAACCATACATGGCTTGCAAAAGAGGTACCTGAAGCATCACATTTTTCTTTTTCTTTTTTTTATATAAAAATTCTTTTATTAAAACAATCAGCATTAAACATAAAATCTTAGTATGCATCAATCGTCATAGCACCTGATATACAACACTAAGTATTAATCTTTGTAAACATCTGGTTTGGTAAACATTTTCACTCCTCACATCAAGCCTCAACTATACGCCTGTTACACTTTATCCAATTGGTGTTTCTCTTTTCTATAGTCTATCCACAGTTTCTAGTCTATCACATATTATTCATCTCAGTATTAGTACAATCTTTTATGGTCCCCAACCAAAAATCCTGAGGTAAAAGTTTAATAACCTGAGGTGAATCTTATATATGGTCTATTTACTATATCTAGTCTATCACATATTGTTCATTCGCGCTTCTGAATTAACTTCGTCTCAGTAATAGTGCAATCTTTTATAGTCCCTAACCAAAGATCCTGAGGTAGAAGTTTCATAACCTGAGGTAGAAATTCAATCCGCTTTCTCAATATTAAAGCAAACAACATTAGGCATAAGCTCCTGTTAAGAGGCATTTGTCATAGAACATAAACATACAACATTAGGTGTTAGTTTTTGTAAACGTTTGATTTGGTAAACATTCTTCCCTCCTCACGTCGAGCCTCAACTAAACGCCAGATACATTTTGTTTGATTGGTGTTTCTCTTGTATATAGTCTATCCACTGTTTCCAGTCTGTCAAATATTGTTCATTGGAGCGATCCTTCAAGTATGCTGATATTTTCGCCATTTCCGCCAAATTTGTTACTTTCAAAGTCCATTCTTCCATAGGCGGTATTTCTGGATTCTTCCAGTATTGTCCCACTAACAGTCTTGCTGCTGTGATCAAGTTCAGAAATAAGTTCGTCTCTGAGGTAGTGCAATCTTTTGTGATCCCTAACAAAAAAACCTGAGGTAGAAATTCAATACGTTTTTTGAAAATGATTTGGAGTGTCCACCATATCTTCCTCCAGAAGGCTTTGATTTTTCTGCATGTCCACCATACATGAAAGTAGGTAGCCTCCCCATCACCACACCTCCAGCATTTGGGTTGGGAGTCTGGATAGATGAGTGATATTTTTTTCGGGTCTAGGTGCCATCTATAGAACATCTTGTAGAAGTTTACCCTTAAGTGTTGCGATTTCGTAAATTCTACATTTCTCACCCAGATTTTCTCCCACGTGTCCATGGTGATAGGATGCCCAAAGTCTTGTTCCCACTTTACCATACAGTTCTTGACTAGCACGGTTTCAAAGTCCATTTCTATCAGAATGCTGTACACTCGTTTGATGTGCATGATCCCCTGCTCTCTAATCTGTTTAATTAGATTCTCATCAGTCTGGGATAAACCCTTCTTCTTGTCTTTATGCCACTGTGATTGCAGTTGTAAATATGATAGCCAGGTACCTCCTATTCCTTCATCTGCTAGCGTTGTTTGGGGTTTCAAGGAGAACCCATTTTCTTCTTCCAGTACAAGTTTACTATAGGGCACCACTTCTTGCGCTTGGGATATGTTTACATCCCCTATTGCATGTCCGGGGATCGTCCAGATGGGGATCTTGTCTTGTAGAAGGTGTTTATATTTCTTCCAGATCCATAACAATGGGATTCGTAGTGGGTTCTCCTTGAAGTTCCTGTCTGCCTTTTTGTCGTATACCAAGTATGCGTGCCAGCCGAATAGTAGACCATGCCCTTCAACATTCAGTATTCTATCATTCGTCATATTGATCCAGTCCCTCAACGCCACCAACGTCGCTGCATAGTAGTATAGCTTTAGATTAGGCATTTTTAGTCCCCCTCTCTTCCTCGTGTCCTGGATGATTTTTAGTTTCACCCTCGGTCTCTTGTCATCCCAAATAAATCTGTTGATCCCCTTCTGCCAATTATCCAAGTCCACATCCTTTTTGAGTATGGGTGGCATTTGAAAGAGAAATAGAAATCTTGGCAAGACGTTCATCTTTACTGCTGCTATCCTGCCCAGCAAGGATAGTCGTAGTGTTTTCCACCTTTTCAGATCTGCTTGTATCTTGTTCCACAGCACCTCGTAGTTATTTTTGTATAATTTCGCATTCGTTGTTTCTATCTCCACTCCCAGGTATTTAACTTTCTTAACTATTTCACAACCCGTTATTCTTTCCAAGTCCTGTTTTGCTTTGTTGTCTAGATATTTTAACTAGCATCTTCGTTTTTGATATATTAACTTTAAAACCTGATACCTTGCCATAGTCTTTCATTATCTCCATCAAACTCCTTGCTGATTGTACTGGTTGTGATACTGTCACCAGCACGTCGTCTGTGAAGGCACACAGTCTGTAGTCCTGTTGTCCAATCTGTATGCCCTTTATGTCCTCTGCTGCTCTTATCTTGTTCAGCAGAATCTCCATCGTTAAGACAAATAACAGTGGTGACAGCGGACAGCCCTGTCTCGTGCCTCTTTCTATGTTGAATGGGTCTGTTAGTTCCCCGTTCACAATGATCTGGCCCGTTTGTTTCTGGTAGATTGCTATTATGGAGTTGAGGAACTGCTTTCCCATTTTCATCCCCCGGGCTAGGTTCGTCAGGAATGGCCAATTCAGTCTGTCAAAGGCTTTTTCTGCGTCCACAAACATGAGGGTAGCAGGTACCTGGTTGTGCCTTTCCAAGTACTCTATTATGTTCAACAGCTGTCTCACGTTGGTTTTCATCTGACGTCCTTGTATAAACCCCGTTTGATCCGGGTGAATTATTATTTGTAATACAGGCATTAATCTATTGGCCAGCACTTTTGTGAAGAGTTTGTAGTCTGTGTTCAATAGTGAGATGGGCCTATAGTTTGCCGGTTGTGCATTATCTTTTCCCTCTTTGGGGATTAGAGAAATGTAGGCTGTTTTCCAGGAGGGTGGAACTTGGCCTCCTTCTTGTATGTTGACAAATAGCTTTCTGAGGGGTTCTATCATTTCCTCTTGGAGATGCTTGTAATAGGTAGCCGTTATCCCATCCGTCCCGGGTGATTTTCCTTTTTTCAATTGTTTGATCGCTGAGTGTATTTCCTCCTTCGTGATTGGGGCGTTCAGGGCATCTCATTGTGTATCGGTGAGTACCATTAATTTTTCGTTTTGTAGAAACTTTTCTATCTCTTTGTCCTGTATCTTCTCCTTGGCGTATAGCTTTGAGTAGAACTCGGTGAAAGCTTTCTTAATGGTTTCCTGTTTGAATTCTTCCTTGCCTTTGTACTCTATCTTTTCAATTATGCGGGCTTTCTGTTTCTTTCTTATGGTGTAAGCCAGCCACTGACCCGGTTTGTTGGTGCTACAGAATGTCTTGTGTTTTGCACATTGTATATTCCATGCTACTTGATCCGCCATCAGCATGTCAAATTGTTTTCTTAGTATCTTAATTCCTTCTTTTGTGGCTTTGTCCTCCGGTCTTTTTATTAATAATTGTTCCTGTTTCTTTATCTCCTCCTCTAGTTCCTTTCTTTTTCGTTCTTGTTTGCGTCAGTGCCTGGCGTTCATGTTCATGAGGATCCCGCGCATAAATGCCTTGCTAGCATCCCAAATCATTTCAATGGGTGTTTCATTGTTCATATTTATACTAAAGAATTCCTTCATGGCACTTTTGCATTCAGCCACCTCTTTCTCGTGTCTAAACAGGTTTTCATTAATTCTCCAGGATCTCCTCGATTTCCAATCCTATCTTAATTCCATCCCTACCGGGTTATGGTCTGTTAGTACTTTGGGTAGGATTGACACAGTGTTTAGGTGGACTAGCAAGTCACTAGATGCCAGGATGAAGTCAATTCTGGAAAATAATTGATGCCTGTTGGAGAAAAAGGTGAATTCTTGCTCTTTGCCGTGCCGTTCCCTCCAGACGTCTGTCAGTACAAGGTCTTCCTTCATGTCGAAGAAAGATTTAGGCAACTTGGAGTGCTTCTGTGGGTTAGGTTTTGTTTTCTTCTTGTCTAGGGCAATCTCTATGACCCCGTTCCAATCTCCCAGAATAATACATGATCTGTAGTTGAGTTGTATTAACTTCTTGTGTATCTTTTTGTAGAATTTTCCTTGTTGTTGATTTGGTGCATATATGCCCATCACTAGAATTTTCTTGTCATCCTGTGTCACTTCGATTGCTAGGTATCTACCCTGGGAGTCCGACTCTATTAGCTTAGCTATTACATGTTTCTTCACGTATATAACAATCCCGTTCTTCTTTCATGGCGCCGCTGCTACAAAATGTGTACCTAGTCTGTTGTTGATTAAGTATTTCTGGTCCGCTGCTCTGATGTGTGTTTCTTCCTTGATACAGATAGTGAAATATCTTTCTTCTTTTCTGTGGGGAATTTAGTCCGTTAACGTTCCATGTCAAGTATTTAGTTGTCATTGTCGGTTTCAGGATACTCTTCCAAGACCGCTTCTGTTCTATCTCTTGTGTTCTTCTTTGGTCTCGTTCCCATGGTATCCAAGCTGGTGCTCATGTTGCATAGAGGGGTCGTGCCTTGCTGCTCCGTGCATTTGGTAGTGGATCTTAGTATTCTGCTCTCTGCATTCTGTCCTGTTTCCTTGTTGTTGTTGCTTTCTGTTCTCTGTGTCATCGTGTCTCGAGTTGGTCCTTTCCTTTCTCTTGCTACTGCGTCGGTCTGTATTTCTGGGTGGGTTGCTCGTTGTTCTCGATCCGTTCCGCGTTCCAGTGGCCCTTCTACGTCTTCTCTCGTGGCATGCTGAGGTCCATCCGACGTCAGTTCCTTTGCAAGGAATTCTCTGGCTTTCTGGACCGAGTTCAGGTAGTATCTTTTATTTTTATAGAAAAGTGACATCCCCGTTGGGGCTTCCCATCGGTATTGCAGAGCGCGTAGTCTCAGTTCGTCGACCAGGAACTTGTAGTTCTTTCTGTCTCGCAGCATCGTCTGGGGGATCTCTTTCAGTACTTTCACTTCCTGCCCCTCCATGTAAAATCTCTTGTTGTAAGATGTGACTGAGATGAGGTTCCTGAACCCCTGTGTCACAAAGTGGATGACCACATCCCTTGGTTGACGCCTGTTTGTTGCCGTCCGTGCGCCCACTCTGTAGATTCTGTCGAATTGCCATGCAATCTCTGGTATTTGCTTTCCCAGGAATGTTGCCAGGGCCTCTATAAAGGTTCCGAGCAGGCCCCCTTGGGTTTTGTTTGGTGACTCTTTCCAACCTCTAAACTTGATTGCGGACTCCATTTGCCAGTATGTTACGTGTCCCTCTTTCCATTTTTTGTACTTGTCCTTTTTGTCTTTCAGTTTGTCAGAAAGATCTTTGTGCAGCTATCTGGTTTCTTCTTGTATTTCTTGTTTTTCTTTTTCAGTGGTATTATGCTGGAATGGGCTTTTATGATCACATTTTTCAGAGTTTCCTACCCTTCTTGGTTTGTTTTCTCCATTAGGATTTTCATCCTATATGGAATCTTTCCTAGGTTCTCTGAGTTTGTTAAAATCAGCTCTTTTAAAATGTAAGATACTGGTTGGATTATTTTTTGTTGCCTGTGTTTGCATTATATTGAATTCCAGTATGAAGTGGTCACTTTCATCCAAGGTTCTGGCATCTTTGACTCCTTCTATCACTTCTTCTCTATTATTAAGAATTAGGTCCAGTATAGCTTTACTTCTAGTTCCCTCCTCTACCTTTTGGCTGACAAAGTTGTCAACTAAGTTGGTTAGGAATCTGTTTGACTCCTACTTGCTGGAGATTTTGTCTCCCAGTTGATATCTGGTTTTGTTGAAATCTCCTATTACTACTGTGGAATGCCTCCTACATACATTTGTTAACTGGTTGGCAAAGAGTTCATCTATTTCTTCTGATATACACCTATGGCAATGTCACTTTTTTCTCTTTTATATTGACCCATATACATTCTGGAGCGGTTTTATCTTTGATCATGTACATTTCTGGAGATATGTAGTATTCTCTTATATATAGCGCAACTCCACCTCCTCTTTTTGTAGATCTGTTTCTTTTGAACAATTTGTATCCATACATATATATATTGAGATGAAATAACAGATGGTATTTAATCAAGTGCTAAATAAAGTATTTTGATTACATTTGGAGTTCAGTACTACAGTCCCCTTTCAACAGAATACTAACCATTTATTCTCAAACGCTTTATGTTTGCTATAACTCTTCATTAAATCATGTTTACTTTATTCTAGTATGCCACAGTGGAAGGATGACTGATTGATCAGATTGAAATTACTTGAAAAGAGCGTATAATTAACCATATTGCTATCACTAGTAGATGGGTCTGACAGCTTTTCTTTCTTTTTAAGAACTCTGTAACAATGGCTAATTATTTTTCCAGTAATGTTACTTTGAAACTTAAAATAGGGTGTGATTTTTACTTTGGAGATCAGCTATCATCTTTACTTTTTAAGCAATTATAGATCCACTGTACAGATACCATATACTGTTTTTCATTTAAAAACAATATCAAGGTAAATATTGAAATTACTTCTTTTTTTTTTATAAAAATTCTTTTATTAAAACCATTAACATTGAACATAAAAACATATTATGCAGCAATCATCATGACACCTGGTGTACAATACTAAGTATTAGTCTTTGAAAACGTCTGAGTTAGTAAGCCTTTTTCCCCCACTCCTCGTGTCTAGCCTCAACTATACTCCTGTTACATTTTATTTTGATTGGTGTTTCCCCTATCCGTTTCACTATTAATGTGGTCAACATTAAACATAAGATCCTATTGCTAAGCAATCTTCCTAGAACATAGCATACAACACTAGGCATTAATCTCTGTAAACATCTGTTTTAGTAAACGTTCTTCCCTCCTCCCTTACATCTTCAAGTATACTCCGAATACATTTTGTTTGATTGGTGTTTCTCCTATATATGGTCTATCTACTGTATCTAATCTATTGCATATTGTGCGTTTGCGCTTCTGAGTTGACTTCATCCCATTACTAGTGCAATCTTTTATGGTCCCCAACCAGAGATCCTGAGGTAAAAGTTTCATATCCTGAGGTAGAGATTCAGTCTACTTGAACAATATTAAAGCAAATGTTAGTCACAAGGTTATGTTAAGAGGCATTAGTTATAGAACATATACATTCAACGTTGGGTGTTAGTTTTTGTAAGCATCTGATTTGTTAGCCCTTCATCCCTCCTCCCATCGATCCTTAGCTGGACACCAGCTGCATTCTGTTTGATTGGTGTCTCTCTTGGATATAGTCTATCCACTGTTTCCAGTCAGTCACAAATTGTTCATTGGAGCGGTTTTTCAAGTATGCTGATATTTTTGCCATTTCCGCCAAATTTGTTACTTTCACAGTCCATTCTTCAATAGGCGGGATTTCCGGATTCTTCCAGTACTGTCCCACCAACAATCTTGCTGCTGTAATTAAGTTCAAAAATAAATTTGTCTCTGAGGTAGTGATATCCTTTGTGATCCCTAACAGAAAAGCCTGAGGTAGAAATTCTATACGCTTTTTGAAAATAGTTTGGAGTGTCCACCATATCTTCCTCCAGAATGCTTTGATTTTTCTGCATGTCCACCATATATGAAAGTAAGTAGCATCCCCGTCCCCGCACCTCCAGCATTTAGGCTGGGAGTCCGGGTAGATGAGTGATATTTTTTTCGGGTCTAGGTGCCATCTATAGAACATCTTGTAGAAGTTTTCCCTTAAGTGTTGCGATTTCGTGAATTCTACATTCCTCACCCAGATTTTCTCCCACGTGTCCATAGTGATAGGGTGTCTGAAGTCTTGTGCCCACTTTATCATACAGTTCTTGACTAGCTCGGTTTCAGAGTCCATTTCTATCAGAATGCTGTACACTCGTTTGATGTGCATAATCCCCTGTTCTCTAATCTGTTTAATTAGATTCTCGTCGGTCTGGGAGAAGCCCTTCTTCTTGTCTTTACGCCACCTTGATTGTAGTTGTATATATGATAGCCAGTTACTTCCTATTCCTCTGTTTGCTAGCGTTGCTTGAGATTTCAAGAAGAACCCGTTTTCTTCTCCCAGTACAAGTTCACTGTAGGGCACCACTTCTTGCCCTTGGGATGTGTTCATATCCCCTGTTGCGTGTCCAGGGATCGTCCAGATGGGAATCTTGTCGTGTAGGAGGTGCTTATATTTCTTCCAGACCCATAGCAATGGGATTCGTAGTGGGTTCTCCTTGAAGTTCCTATCTGCCTTTTTGTCGTTAACTAGGTATGCGTGCCAGCCGAATCGTAGACCATGCCCCTCAACATTCAGAATTCTATCATTTGTCATGTTGATCCAGTCACTAACCGCCACCAACGTTGCTGCATAGTAATATAGCTTTAGATTAGGCATTTTGAGTCCCCCTCTCTCCCTTGCGTCTTGGATGATTTTTAGTTTCACCCTCGGTCTCTATAGACTTATTTATAGACTTATTTATAGACTTATTGAATTACTGTTGGTGTCCAAATTATTGCAAGTGAAATGGAAAGAGAATAATGACTTTCTCTTGAATTTGATTCATGAGAAATGAAGATATGTAGGAGACTTGATATCACACTAAAAATACATTACTTATTTCATTCATTGAGAATGAAACAAGTGCACACATAGTTCAAACAGTTCACCAAAAGCTGTTTTTCTTTTTCTTGACAATATTTTCCATACAAAAGAGGCCTTTTTTCACATGTCATTCTTAGCATGTTGTAACAGTTTTTAAAAGTTGTTTAAAACTTGCTTTACAAGGTGATGGAAGATGCTAATATTATTTTGCTAAGACCTTTCCAACGCTTGGCACTTTCAGATCTGAAGAAGTCATATGACAAGAATGTCCTCATTGTGTTTTCTTTGGGGATTTAATAAAAACCCAGGAAGGAAGAGACTGCAGACTGTTGGACAAGTGAATATACAATACATGACAGGATAGTCACACCCATCTCTCGGCCATTTTGTAACAAAAACAGCACACTTTTTTTCATGAGAATTGGTTAGATAAAATATTCCTTCTTTGACATTGAATGGATGGAAATAGTTAAAAAATGCAGAATACATTTCAGATATATCTTCACAATTTACATTTGTTTTTAGAATATGTGCATGCTCAGTACAAGAAATGTGTAATGCTGAGTTCCATCTTTATATGTTATCTTATTTTTAGCAAAATAGTGCTTTGCAGTTTCTATAACTTTGTCTTACATGAGCTAAGCATTCATCTGCCTTCTGCAACCTTTGTTAAGTAATGTTTCTTAATAGTTTCTACAGTGAGACTAGGTGCACAGAACACTCTAACTACATTGGAATAAAATTTTAATAATTCATAGTATGTCTGGTTATATGATTCAACCCATCACATTAAACCATAATATTTATATCTTATTTTACCATATTTTATCTAAGCATAATGTATTATGTTAATAGGAAATGGTGTTTTGTCAAGTCAAATCTACAGTTTAGCTTGTTGTATGAATCGAACCTTAAATATATAATGGTAATGTTCCAGAAAAATGCAAATATGTTTTGACATACCTTTCAGAAGATTCTTATATAATGGCATCTTCTTTGTTTAAATTACCATGGCATTTTGAGAAAAAAAAATACAAGCACAGAACACTCAGGGTGACTTAGTTGTGTTTTTTTTTTTAACTTCACCTTTCAAGGTCTTTTGTTGGTTCACACTTCTGCTTTGTTTAGTCCATGGAAATTTAGTGAAAGCAAACTGTCATTGTGCAATTTTGAAATTATCCTCCCCATCTCAGACCTATTAGTACTTGTCTTGGGTTGAATGCATGTAGAAATTAGAGGTGAGGAGATGAAATAACAGAGATAGGGTGTCATTAAATGTTCTCTCCACAATGTTAATTGAGAATGGCAGTTTAACAGCACAATGAGTTAAAATGGTGCCACTGCTAGACAGATAAGGATATAGTTACTGGTTAATTGGAAAAGGGCTGCCAAGAATGAAAGAAAATATAGATAAATAAGATAAATAATTCGAAAAGCAAAACTAGGCTAGCCTGTACCTAGATGCTGAAGACATTGAAAATGGTTCTTTTAAGCATAAATATTCCAAAGCACATAATGAAATAAATCTACCCATTGTGTTATGTTCTGGAATGGATAGAAGCACATTTTATTTGGTTATAAGTAAAATCGCTCATACTCAACTTCCTCATCAGAGTCAGACAATAAGCCTCAGGGTACAATTTTATGTTCCCTGGAATATTTCTGGATCTCAAATGAAATATTGTGACAAAATGGCCATTCAAAGCAGGGTCTGATATGCTTATTTTTTTTTTTTAAAAGCTCATCTACATGTAAAAAACAAACAAACAAACATTTTTACTGTGCTTTCCTTGTTCTTTGAAAATAAGAGAAAAAAGGATGGCTCTTGGAAAAAAGTTTGCCAGGCCTTTATAAGAAGGTTGATATCTTGCATATAATTTTTGCATGTTTGGATTCTTTGTCAAAATAAGAGATCAAGTAGACAAGTTCAAAACTCACTGATGTGCAGGCTTGGGTGGTTTTTTTCAGACCATTTTGAATGGATTGAAAATAGATGCATATGATTTTACTTCTCCACATATTTACAGAACAGGTAAATGCAAGGCAGGAACTGGGTTAAATCCACAGTATTCCGGATAGTTAGTTACCTGATACTTTCCTCTCCATCATTTGCCCAGTACTTAGATGCCAATACAAAATCCTATTGGAAGTGGGATTTGCCGTTCTCCAGAATATCTTAACTCAGTTGATTTGTAGCATAATTCTGGATGAGAGTGCTGGCATTTCTAGCCCAATTTATCTGCAGGACATCAGGACTGGAAGACAGATTTAATTAACATCTAATTCCTTTTGTTATCTTCTTCGACAGGGAGGGAAAAAAATCTTGAAAAATCAGCTGCCCATGCCTAATATTTTTGTACTAATTTTTATTACAAGTGAATGAAAGTGAAAGAGAATTATGATAGCAATGTCAAGCTTCTGTGGGCTCGACACTGACGGGAGGGGGGAGGGGCAAGAACGATGTCTGGGGGCATCCTGATTTGGCTTCCCTCTCCCTTTACCTGGACTGTTGATGGGCAGCACGTGGCAATGTGGCCCTTAGCTCCACTGTTGTCCCACCATACAGCTGACTGGCTCGACAGCCAGCCTGCTGAACAGCTTTTTGGCACAGGGAAGCACCAAGACCCAGAGGCCTGCAGCACAGCCCAACGAGCAGCTGATCAGTGCAGGGAAGCTCACAAGGCTGGGAGTCTGCAATGCGTCCTGCCTGGCTACTTTTATCACCTCACACACTGGATGCTGGTTAGGTGGGTGAGGGGTGGGGCCCAGTTGGGAAATGCATATGGAAGGTGCTGGAAGGTGATTGCTCCCAGCGCTGACTTTCTGTCAGAAATCCTTACCACATCCCTGGCTCCGAAGACAATGGTGGAACGGTACCTGCAGTACTACGTTTCCTAGCAACAGACGAACTGGGTTGACCTATTACCGTTCACCGAAATAGCATAAAATAACACAGTGCACAGCAGTACCGGATTCACCTCCTTCCAAGTGGTACATGGGGTAGAATTTGTCCTCATTCCAGAATGCCTGCAGGGTGCCTCTCCCCCTGTCACCCCCAGGACTGGATAAATCACATACGGGAGTCTGGGAGACTGTAAAAAGAGCCCTACTAAAATCAGAGGAGACCTCAAAGGTGCAGACCAATAAGAAATGGGTGCCACAAAAGCCCTTTCAGGTGGGGATATAGTGTACCTGTCAACCAAGTACCTGCAGATGAAAATACCCTGTAAAAAGTTAGGCCCAAAATTTATAGGCCCATTCCCAGTTATGCAGGTCATTAACCCAGTCACTGTATGGCTGGGAAAGGTGCACCCATCTTTCCTTGCAGCCTATTGAAGATAGTGGAGGGGTCCTCCTTTAGGTCCTTGAAACAGATACCGGGTCCTGTTGCAGGGGACCATTATCCAATGGGGTCATTTGCAGTACCTGGTATAGTAAAAGAGGTATCCTGTGATGGAGGCCTTTTGGGTGGGGGAAGCAGACATAACAGCCCCCCAGTTGTTGTGACATTTCCACTGACAGTGTCTGCCCCATAAGCCGGGGGGGCTTGTCTGTATCATCCACCACAGCCTATGATTAATCAAATGTTTCTCCTTGCCTTCCAGGTGGACCCCTGGTAGAGGGACTGCCTATCAAGCCTCTGTGGGCTTGGCGCTGATGGGGGGCAAGGACGGTGTCTGGGAGTGTCCTGATTTGGCGGAGGAGGCCAGCAACAAGACCAACATGACAGCCCTTCCCTCTCCCATTACCTGGACTGTCGATGGGCAGAGCATCGCGGTGTGGCCGTTGGCTCCATGGTCGTCCCACCGAACAGCTGACCAGCTCAACGGCAAGTCCACTGAACAGCTGATCAGTGCAGGGAAACTCACGAGGCTGGGAGTCTGCAGTGCATCCTGCCTGGCTACTCCTATCACCTCACACACCGGATGCTGGTTAGGTGGGTGGGGCCCAGTTGGAAAACGCATATGTAAGGTGTTGGGAGGCGATTGCTCCCTGGGCAGACTTTGTTTGTTACTTATATAACTAAACACATGCCAGAAGTTCCGTGATTAAAACCAGCCACCTGTGAACTAACCGACTTGTGTCTTGTTGAAGCCAGGGGTGTGGTAAGGATTTCTGACAAGCAAAAGAGAACAAGCATCAGATACTCTGAGAACTAAAATGTGTCCTTATATTGTAATAAGCATTCTTAGACCTTGATCATCTTTCCTGATTCCCGTACTACAATAACAGAACAGTTGAAAAAATAAAAAGGAAATGTGTTTAATCAAATCAGTTTTGACTCCTGGCAACTTCCTGGGCAAAATTTTAAAGTTTTCTAGGCAACATTTTAAGATGTAGTTTGCCATTGCCTTTTTTCTATGGCTGAGAGAGAGTGACAGGGTCAAGGTCACCCAGCTGCCTTTGTACCTTGCAATCTGATGTTTTCTAGCCTGATTCCTTTAACCAAATGATCAAAACAAAATAAAATGAATCAAGATGGAAACAATCCACATATGTTTTACAGATGCTAACTTGGAAAAAAAACTTTGTATCTTTAAAGATTAACAGAGTTAGTGGGTTTTAAACACTATTTACTGTGTGGAGTGCTTTTCACAACAGTTTGTTGATTACTGCTAAGCGTACTTTTCCATAAGCCAATAATGCCTTTAAATCTGAAAAGCATTTCAAGTTTTGAAAAGGTTGATTTGCCCTTATTGTGCAAGCTGATTTCATTAAAGCAAAAAAATTTATTCCTTTTTTTCCTGAACACTAGTTTTTTTTTTAGAAAGCTACTAAGTATAAGGCAGGGGTCTTCAAACTTGCCCCTTTTATGATTTGTGGACTTCAACTCCCAGAATTCCTCAGTCAGATTGCCTGGTTTGAAGACCCCTGGTATAAGGAAAAGAAAAATAAGACTTTAGTTCACAATGGCCCATAGATATGGATATAACAGGCAGAATTGTTTTCTAACCAATTTGTAAATCAAGAAATTGAGTAGGTGATTTGTCCAAAGTTTTCACTGTGACTGATAAATTCAACATTTTTTTCTTTTTTTCCCCATATATTTTATTGATTTAAAAAAAACATAAATCACTTAATAGTTGGTAAACAGTGTCTTTGCTGGGTTTACATTTGTAAAGAAAAATCATTAGCAATTGGTTTCTATAATCCATAATCCACATAGTGCATTTAGTTGATTTCCCCTTTTCGCCAAAATGTCATCTTTACAAATCTTGAAATAATATAGTTCTTATTATTTTGATAAATAACAGTTATGTATATGATTTTTTCACAATATTCCTAGAAACAATGATCACATCAATATAATATTTCTTTTCTATCTAATCATTCTGGTTGCCTCATCTTATATCCTGTTACAATGCTTATTTGGATTTGTTTATCCCATAAAATTTGAAGTATTCTTGCTGGTTAAGATTTTCTCAACAGTTAATTACAAGATTTAAAAGATTTAAATCCATTTTTCTCATATAAACCATCTCAATACTTTTACATTTCTTAAATAGGTAAAAACAGCAAAGAAAAGGAAAAAAAGGAAAAAAGAGCAAGAGTAAAGAAACATAAAAAGTAAAATACTACTTAAAATATATATTCCTCCTAAGCTAATATATGTTCATTCCCAAAATTTCTTATCTTTTTAACCATAATTAAAAATATATTTAATCTTTAAATATTCCATTTAATGTGTCTAGTCATCTAATCCTTTAACTCTTATTCAAAACATTTTTTCTTTTTTATACATTATAATTTCCCTAAATTCAAACACATTTAATTATCTAAAACATTTCCTTCATCTAAGCCATTTCAGCAGCATTATATTACTTATATCAAGAAATAAAACAAAAAAAGGGGGGGAAGCATACAGTATTATTTAAGAAATTCATCCCTCTTAGAATGACATATGTATTCAGAATCTTTTCCATTTCTTTAACCATATTCAAACTGTTAGAGAATTTTAATTTCTCTATTGGTGAAAAAATAAATCAGAAGCTCTCACAGTTTACTGCATTTAGCTGATTCAAATAAATTTCTTTGTCTTCATATCAAAATATTTACAATATCATACATTCTTCTTTACAGCAACATAGCTCAATGAAGACTTCTTACAGAGAGATACAGAGACAAACCTGAGACTGAAAATTCAGGTCCAAACTCAATACCCTTTTGCACAGACTCAGTAGCACTTTCTTCACATTGGCTGACTGAATTGTTATTATTACTACTACTACTACTACTACTACTACTACTACTACTACTACTACTACTACTACTACTACTACTACTACTACTACTACTATTATTATTTATTTGACTTCTATGCCACCCTATTCCGGAGAACTCAGGGCGGCTCACAACATAATAGAAATCAACATTTAAAAATACATGTATATAAAACCCCTTAATTTTAAAAAAAACCAATCATTCAACATACACACAGACATACACTGGCTTGGGGCAAGATGTTAACTGCCCCAGGCCTGCCAGCAGAGGTGTGTTTTAAGTAATTTACGAAAGGCGGAGAGGGTGGGGGCGACACGGATCTGCGGGGGAAGTTGGTTCCAGAGGGCCGGGGCCGCAACAGAGAAGGCTCTTCCCCTAGGCCCCGCCAGGTGACACTGTCTGGCTGATGGGACCTAGAGAAGGCCAACTCTGTGGGCCCTAACCGGCCGCTGGGACTCATGGGGCAGCAGACGGTTACCACATGACTCTTCTTGCTCATGAGTATTCCAACACAAACAAATGTTTCTTTTTTAAATATTCTCTCTGGTAGATCCCAACATCTATTTTCTTAATTTTCACTTTGGTCTTTTTCCTTTGACCTTGATCAATGTGTTTTGCTGAATCAAAAAGTTTTTCAATATATTCATGACTGTTGCTGTAGGTATAAGAAGTAAATAGAATAAAGTGTCTTTATGTGAGGCACTTTTTCCTTTCCATGTTTCTTGAAAATCTTTTTCTTTTTCTCCTTCTTTGCTTCTCTTATCACTTCCTTTCTCTCTGATGTTTTCAACATCTCTACATTCCATTTTATCCAATCTCTTTTTTTGTTCTCAGATTTGTTTTGTAGTCTTAAGGGATGAGTTGTTTTTTTCCATTTCTTATAAATTTTTCCCAATAGGATTAAATCATGTTTACTTGCTTTGTTAAGTTCCACCTTTGAGTCTTTATTTTCAATTTTATGTCCGCTTATTTGTTTTGCCTGCTCCTTCTTTGTTGTTGTTTCCTGGAAGGTTTTGTTGTTGTAAAGTTAACTTAGAGATAGATTGATTTGTATTTTCAAAGTTATTTTGGATTTCTTTGTGATTTAAACTGAGTGTTATTTGAATTAATTGCAGTATACTATATATCTTGTTCTGAGATGTATTTATGTTTTCTTGGTGTGTTCTGTCTACATGTCTCTGATCCATGATGGCCAAAAGTTGGAGTTTTCCTTCTTATATGCAAATAGCTTGATAGTCCCAGTTAAATAGATATTTGTAATCCGAAAAGTTCAAAAAAGATTTTTTATAAAGTTTATAATTCTCTCTTTGTCTGCAGCCCAGATTGTTGTCTTTTTTGTCACAGCTGTTCTTTATTATTAAAGCTTTGAAGATCACAAACACAGATTAGATTTTCCCAGGTTTTGGCAAGTTCTCTATGAAAATCATAGCTGTCATAATCTTCATCCAACACTAGGTGTCAGCATCTATTTAGTTTTCAATATGAATAATGGTCTTTAAAATGGGAATCTTAACCATTCAACAATTTTAAACTTGTCCAAAGTTAAATTTTAGCTTTCAAGTTTATAAATTTATTTATATATACTACCATATATTTTGATCCTCCATAGAAATTTTAACTCACCACTTCTGTTAGTATAAGGGTGGGGCGGAAGTCCCCCTCCTTCACTTTCAGAGGTATTTTGCTTCTTGGAGATCTTTTCCAGGAAATTAAGTGTAGAATAGAAAAGGGAAAATCAGATTCCCCACCCAGTTTCAAGCACGCTGTTTACTGTAGTGCTGGTAAGTTCTTTTGGACTCCAGTAGCTTGGTCTGATCGATGAAATACAGCCTTTCTCCTGTTCGGTTAAAAGGCTCTCCTGAAGACGAACGGAATGACTGCCGTCGTTGCAGAGTCGCCAAGGCACCCTTTTTTCTTTGCCCCTCTCCAGGGCAGCTTGGACACATAGGATCTCCAGGCAGGACAAAAGTTAGCCATAGGGGTATGGTGGTCCGCAAGCCTGAGACCAGTCACTACCGTGCAGGACCGGAAGTCTTTCAACAATTTTTTCAAAGACAAAATTCCCTAACAGAATTTAATCACCTAAGCACTGTTGCCTCCCAACCCCACTCTCACCCTCTTTTTCTTAAACACACAACATACAAACATTCATAAACACACAAACTCTCCACACACATATATGCATACTCTCTATTTAGAATTCATTGTTCTCTTGGATTATTTGTGCTGGTATTTTGATACATATCTCCTTAACTGGATGAAGAACTTTTCTTCCTCCACATCAATTTTTTTTTTACAGGATTAAGATGGCTCATATTACAATGCATTTTTTTCTTTTAAGCAATCATTTGCTCTTTCATTAAACCAACCCAGAGCACTCAATAAACACCTAGAATGCCAGCCATTCTAGCTAGTTCTCCCTGGGGACATATATATATATAAAGACCTGACAGATTACTTTATACAACTTCCCTTGATACTTCTAATATTTAGTGAACAAGTGAGATGGACTAATGGGCAAGATCTTAAGTATCATAAATCACAGGTTACAGCAAATGTTAAGCCTATATACTTAACTATAATGCTTACACAGTTCAATCTAAAACTGTCATTATACATTTTAATTCACTATCAGTTAAAACACGGTTCATAGGGAAAATACAAATAATCTCTTTTTTAGATTTCTAAGTTGCTGAGGCAACTTAGAAGAGGGATTTATCATTCCTATAGTTCTTTCAGCATTTTTTTTAAATATAAAATTCTTTTATTAAAACAATCAACATTGAACATAAAAACATATTGTGCAGCAATCATCATGGCACCTGATATACAATACTAAGTATTAGTCATTGAAAAGGTCTGAGTTAGTAAGCCTTGTTCCACCCCTCGCGTCTAGCCTCAACTATACTCCTGTTACACTTTGTTTGATTGGTGTTTCTCTTATCTGGTTCCATATTAATGTGATCAACATTAAACCAAAGATCCTATTGCTAAACAATCATCCTAGAACATAGCATACAACATTAGGTATTAATCTTTGTAAACATCTGTTTTAGTAAACGTTCTTCCCTCCTCCCTTCCCTCTTCAAGTATACTCCGAGTACCTTTTGTTTGTTTGGTGTTTCTCTTATATATGGTCTATCTGCTGTATCTAGTTTATTGCATATTGTTCGTTTGCGCTTCTGAGTTGACTTCATCCCATTACTAGTGCAAACTTTTATAGTCCCTAACCGGAGATCCTGAGGTAAAAGTTTCATATCCTGAGGTAGAGATTCAGTCCGCTTTAACAGTATTAAAGCAAACAACATTAGTCATAAGTTTATGTTAAGAGGCATTAGTTATAGAACATATACATTCAACATTGGGTGTTAGTTTTTGTAAACATTTGATTTGTTAACCCTTCTTCCCTCCTCCCATCGAGCCTCAGCTAAACGCCAGCTGCATTCTGTTTGATTGGTGTCTCTCTTGGATATAGTCTATCCACTGTTTCCAGTCCGTCAAAAATTGTTCATTGGAGCGATTTTTCAAGTATGCTGATATTTTCGCCATTTTCGCCAAATTTGTTACTTTCACAGTCCATTCTTCAATAGGCGGTATTTCCGGATTCTTCCAGTATTGTCCCACCAACAATCTTGCTGCTGTAATTAAGTTCAAAAATAAATTTGTCTCTGAGGTAGTGAAGTCCTTTGTGATCCCTAACAGAAAAGCCTGAGGTAGAAATTCTATACGCATTTTGAAAATAGTTTGGAGTGTCCACCATATCTTCCTCCAGAATGCTTTGATTTTTCTGCATGTCCACCATATGTGAAAGTAAGTAGCCTCCCCGTCCCCGCACCTCCAGCATTTGGGCTGGGAGTCCGGGTAGATGAGTGATATTTTTTTCAGGTCTAGGTGCCATCTATAGAACATCTTGTAGAAGTTTTCCCTTAAGTGTTGCGATTTCGTGAATTCTACATTCCTCACCCAGATTTTTTCCCACGTGTCCATGGCGATAGGATGTCCGAAGTCTTGTGCCCACTTTATCATACAGTTCTTGACTAGCTTGGTTTCAGAGTCCATTTCTATCAGAATGCTGTACACTCGTTTGATGTGCATAATCCCCTGTTCTCTAATCTGTTTAATTAGATTTTCGTCGGTCTGGGAGAAGCCCTTCTTCTTGTCTTTACGCCACCTTGATTGTAGTTGTATATATGATAGCCAGGTACTTCCTATTCCTCTGTTTGCTAGCGTTGCTTGAGGTTTCAAGAGGAACCCATTTTCTTCTCCCAGTATAAGTTCACTGTAGGGCAACACTTCTTGCCCTTGGGCTGTGTTCATATCCCCTGTTGCGTGTCCAGGGATCGTCCAGATGGGAATCTTGTCGTGCAGGAGGTGCTTATATTTCTTCCAGACCCATAACAATGGGATTCGTAGTGGGTTCTCCTTGAAGTTCCTATCTGCCTTTTTGTCGTATACTAGGTATGCGTGCCAGCCGAATAGTAGACCATGCCCCTCAACATTCAGAATTCTATCATTTGTCATGTTGATCCAGTCACTAACCGCCACCAACGTTGCTGCATAGTAGTATAGCTTTAAATTAGGCATTTTGAGTCCCCCTCTCTTCCTTGCATCTTGGATGATTTTTAGTTTCACCCTCGGTCTCTTGTCGTCCCAAATAAATCTGTTGATGCCCTTCTGCCAGTTGTCCAAGTCCGCATCCTTCTTGAATATGGGTAGCATTTGAAAGAGAAATAAAAATCTGGGTAATACATTCATCTTTACTGTTACTATCCTCCGAGCAGGGACAGACGTAGTGATTTCCACCTTTCCAGGTCTGCTTGTATCTTATTCCACAGGACCTCGTAATTATTCTTGTATAATTTCGCATTTGTTGATTCTATCTCCACTCCTAAGTATTTGACTTTCTTGACTATTTCGCAATCCGTTATTCTTTCCAAGTTCCGTCTTGCTTTGTTGTCTAGGTTTTTGACTAGCATCTTTGTTTTTGGTATATTTACTTTGAAGCCTGACACCCTACCATAGTCCTCCATTATCTCCATCAATTTCCTTGCTGACTGTGCTGGTTGCGACATTGTCACCAGCAGGTCGTCCGCAAAGGCACATAGTTTGTAGTCTTGCTGTTTAATCTGTATGCCCTGTACATCCTCTGCCGCTCTTATTCTGTTCAGTAAAATTTCCAGTGTTAGGACAAATAGCAGGGGGGACAGCGGGCAGCCCTGTCTCGTGCCTCTCTCTATATTAAATGAGTCCGTTAAGTCTCCATTGACAATGATCTGACCTGTTTGTTTCTGGTAAATTGCCGTTATGGAGTTGAGAAACTGTACTCCCATTTTCATCTTCCGGACCAAGTTCGTCAGGAACGGCCAGTGCAGTCTGTCGAAAGCTTTTTCTGCATCCACAAACATAAGAGCGGCGGGTATCTGGTTGTGCTTTTGCAGGTATTCTATTATGTTCAGCAGCTGTCTGACGTTGGTTTTCATTTGGCGTCCTTGTATAAATCCCCTTTGGTCCGGGTGTATTGTTTTTTGTAGTACAGTCATTAGTCTATTGGCCAAAATTTTTGTGAAGATTTTGTAGTCTGTGTTTAGTAGTGAGATGGGCCTGTAGTTTGCGGGCTGTGTGTTGTCTTTCCCCTCCTTTGGGATTAATGAGATGTAGGCTGTTTTCCAGGATGGTGGGACCTGGCCTCCTTCTTGAATGTTGGCAAATAGTTTTCTGAGGGGTTCTAGCATCTCCTCTTGGAGGTGTTTGTAGTAGGTCGCTGTTATCCCATCCGTCCCAGGCGATTTTCCTGCTTTCAGTTGTGTGATCGCTGAGTGTATTTCCTCTTTTGTGATTAAGGCATTCAGGGCTTCTCTTTGTGTGTCGGTAATCGCCTGTATCTTTTCGTTTTGTAGGAACTCATCTATCTCTTTGTCTTGTATCTTATCCTCGGCATATAGTTTCGAGTAGAACTCCGTGAAGGCTTTCTTGATGGTTTTTTGTCGGAATTCTTCCTTGCCTTTGTATTCTATCTTTTCAATTATGCGGGATTTCTGTTTCTTTCTTATAATGTAGGCTAGCCAGCGGCCCGGTTTGTTGGCCTTGCAGAATGTCTTATGTTTTGCATATTGTATATTCCTTGCAACTTGGTCAGCCATCAACATGTCAAATTGCTTTCTTAAAATCTTCAGTCCTTCTTTGGTGACTTTGTCCTCTGGCCTTTTTATTAGTAGCCGCTCCCTTTTACTTATCTCATTTTCTAACTCTTTTCTTTTTTGTTCTTGTTTGCGACGGTGCCTGCTATTCATGGCTATGAGGATCCCACGCATGTACACCTTGCTGCCTTCCCAGATCGTTTCTATCGGTGTTTCGTTGTTCATATTTGTGTCGAAGAATTCCTTCATAGCTTTTTTGCATTCCGCCACATTGTCTTCGTGTCTAAACAAGCTTTCATTGATTCTCCAGGACCTCCTCCGTTTCGGGCCATGTCTTAATTCCATCCTCACAGGGTTGTGGTCTGTCAGTGTCTTGGGTAGGATTTTCACCGCGTTTAGACAAGTTAGCAAGTCACTAGAAGTTAATATAAAGTCGATTCTGGAGAAGGATTGATGTCTGACAGAGAAGAAGGTGAATTCTTGTTCTTTGCCGTGCCTTTTCCTCCATACGTCTGTCAGTTCAAGGTCCTCCTTCATGTCGAAGAAGGATTTAGGCAACTTGGAGTGTTTTTGCGGGTTCGGTGCAGTTCGTTTTTTGTCTAGAGCAGTCTCTATGACCCCGTTCCAGTCGCCCATGATGATGTAAGATCTGTAGTTAAGTTGTGTTATTTTCTTGTGTAGCTTTTTGTAGAATTTGCCTTGTTGCTGATGTGGTGCATATACGCCCATTACTAGAATCTTCTTGTCTTCTTGTGTTATTTCAATTGCCAGGTATCTACCTTGGGGGTCGGACTCTATTAGCTTAGCCATTACATGTTTCTTTACGTATATAACAATCCCATTCTTTTTTCTTGGCGCCGCTGCCACAAATTGCGTGCCTAGTTTGTAGTTGATCAGATATTTCTGGTCTGCTGCTCTGATGTGTGTTTCTTGTAGGCAGATTATATCGCTTTTAACTTGGTTCAGGTAGTGGAGAATTTTTCTTCTTTTCTGGGGGGAGTTCAGTCCGTTCACATTCCAAGTCAAATAATTAGTTGCCATCATCTGTTGCAGGATACTCTTGCGAGACCATTTCTGTTATTTCTCCTGTTGTCTTCTTTGGTCTCATTCCCACGATATCTGGATTGTTGCTCATATTGGTTTGTGAGGTCTTGCCTTGCTGGTCTGTGTGTTTGGTAGTGAAGCCTGGTAACCTGTCCTCTGTAGACTGTCCTGCCTCCTTGTTTTTGTTGCTCTCTGCTCTCTGCGCCCTCACCCCTCGAGGTAGTCCATTCATTTCCTCTGCCACTGCCCCGATCTGTGCTTCTGTGCGGCTTGCTCGTTGGCCTCGATCCCTCCCGCTTTCCAGTGGTCTATCTGTGTCTTCTCTCGCGGTGGGTTGAGGGCCTCCCGACTTCAGTTCCTTTTCGAGGAAGTCTTTGGCTTTCTGGACTAAGGAGGTCAAGTAATGTCTCTTGTTTTTATAGGAAAGTGACACTCCTGATGGGGTTTCCCACCGGTATTGCAGTGCACGCGATCTCAGTTCTGTGATCAGGAATTTGTAGTCCTTTCTGTCTCTCAGCATCGCCTGGGGGATCTCTTTCAGAACCTTCACCTCCTGCTCCTCTATGTAGAATGCCTTGTTGTAGGAAGTGGTGGAGATGTGGTTCCGGAACCTCTGTGTTGTGAAGTGGATGACCACATCCTTTGGTTGGTGCTTGTTCACTTCCCTCCAGGCGCCCACTCTGTAGATTTTTTCGACATGCCACTCAATCTCATTGGCGCTCATGCCCAGGAATGTTGCCAGGGCCTCTACAAAAGTCCTGCACAGTTTTCCCTGGGTTTCGTATGTTGTCTCTTTCCACCCTCTGAACCTGATTGCAAATGCCATTTGCCAGAATTGTATCATGGTGGACTGGTCTTGAACCTCTCTTTTCACCTCTGCAATCTGTCCCTCTACGCGGTTTTCCACTTCCTTCATCATCTTTTCCGTATTCTCCCTTGTTTCTTGGAGGTTTTTGTAATGTGTTTGCAATGCCTCCTTCATTTGTTCCAAGTCGGTGGCCGTCGCTTTGCGCTGTTCTTCCCACTTTCTCTCCAGGTCTCTACCTTGGTCCGCCAGCATCCTCTTCATGTCTTTGTATCTTTCCTCCGTCTTCCGTTCTGTTTCTATGCGTCCTTTCTCCGTCTTCGCGCCCATTTCTGCCAATTTTCTATCCATGCCATCCATCCTTACCACCATCGTCGCTATCGTCTCATTTAGTGTCTCAATCGTCTCTTTTAGTTCTTGGATCAAGCGTGCTGTTGTGGAGTCATGGGTTGGCGTTTGGGTCTGAGGGCATGCAGTTGGGTGGGGGTGTGTGTGGTTGGGTGGGGTGTTCCCTGGCCGATTGGAGAGCTGGATCGGAGAGGGTGCAGCTCCCTTCGGGTTTGGCAGTTTGGTCTGTTTCGTCCGTTTGGCTGCCATTTTGGGCTTCTCCTCCTGTTGGCCTGTCCACCCTTAAAGCCACCCCTTGATGCAAAGAATTGTGGGGGAATTGTTCCTGTGCAAGATCGTCAAGCTGCTAGGATGGGTTGGATCAAATTCTTCTGTTACAAGTTAGCAAGTGTTCATATCTCACAGTTAGTATTTTAACAGTAAAGTGGTAGTTCACTAGGGGGTGTAGCTTGTTTTCAATTAAGCTTTTCTGTACTGGCAGGGGTGATACAAAGATGGGAGGATCTGTGGCTTGGGGTTTTTGAGGATGGCCTTTTTCTCAAGATGCAGTACAACACTAGGTTGTGGTCTGGTGAAGCTCCAGTAATCTGGTCCTTCCAAAAGGGGAGGGGGTGCCTTCAGGGTTTGGGCAGTGTAGGGGTAAGAGCCTGTATTCTGGCAGCTCTATGTTCAGGGAGCCAGTTCAGTACCTTTGCCTTGGGTTCCTCTTCACTTCCCTCTGCCAGCCTGTTTCTTCTCTTTGCTCTTTTCTGGCTCCTTCTTGCCCCTCTTTCTCTGCCTCTTTGCCCAGGTCGCTTCCTCCTGCCTTCTGCTCCCCTCTACTTTTCCCTTTATTGCTCACTGGGTTGCTTTCCAGCTTTCTTCTTCCCTGCCGTCCGTTGTGGGGGGGGAAGGGAACAGTGTCTCTGCAATGTTTCCCCCCCTTCTCCTCTTTCCCCCTTCGCTTCGTAGCCTCCTCCCACCCGGTCTGTCCTCTCCTGCTTCGCTCGTCTGGCTCCTTGCCGCTTCTGTTACTTTTCTTGGGGGCCTGGGGGGGTCTTCTGGGGGTCCTGTGAAGGCCTCTTCCTCCTGCTGCTAGCCTCGCTCTCCGTTCGGCGTCCCGCAGCGCGCAGTTCCACCCCCCGCCTGTCTCACCGCTTTTCGCTGTCTCCTCCGAATGCTGTTCGTCTTCCTTTCCCTGCGTCTGCTGGCCCTCCTCCGTTGCGGCTGGGCGGCTTTGCAGCTTCCTCCGACCTCCAGCTGGGTAAGTCCAGGGCTCTTCTTCCCTCGTCCTGCTTCTTTCTGGTCTCCTCTCTCCCCCGTCTCCTTCGTCGCTGGTCCCTCGGTCTTCTCCCCTCGCCTCTATTGTTTCCGCCCTCGTGCCGTCTTCGGGCCGGCCGTAGCCGGCCTCTCCGTTTTCTTCCTCTGCTCGCGTCTCCTCTGGCGCTCCTGCTCTCAATTGGATGTTTTCTGGGTCGCCTGAGGTTCCGCTACCTTCCGCGGGTCTCCCTCCTTGATTCCGATGCTTCGGGTGGCTGAAAAGCCACCGAATATCCGATCGCCGTAGCGGAGCTCCCTAGAGATGGCTCCGTACCCCTAGAGATGGCTCCGTACCTCAGCATTTTTATATTTAATATGATTTTCCTTTTTTTTATTTATTTTTCTTCTATATCTATTTCAGATCTCTCTAGGCAACTGCAATCCAATATTCCTTTGGGAACCCTGTCTCATTATTGGGAACTTGTGAGTGTAGTCTATTGATGAAAAATATGGAAGTATGTCAGCATGTTTGGACATCATAATACACAGTAAACTTTCAGTTAATGAGTCAATGAGAGGAAAGAGTTCTGCCCCAGCTGGCTCTCTAGAAAAGAAAAACACTTGATTCCATCTGAAAGTTATAAGGATCTTTTACTAGAGACAACTGGATGCAGGAAAAGCAAGGTCAGATCTGAAGAAAACCCATGCAAATTGCTACATTGTTCCAAACCTTTAGACCTCCACCTTTTGACCAGTTCATCAATGTCCAATAGGAGGACAGAACAGGAACTTTGAGAAGCAGTTAATATTTTATTCCCAGATCCTAGGCACCCAAAAGTCTTTGAAATGGCGGGTGAAACTGGTTCATACCTTTGCTTCCTGTTTCACTTATCTCCTTTTTTCCTCCTATTACAACATGCCCTCTTACCCCAATTCCCCCTCCCTCTCCGGGTTGTGGCAGAATGCAGTACAAGCCATGGGGAGACCAACCTGACATGCTGCGCCCTTCACAAGGACATTAGTCCTAGAAAGAGAAAAAGAGACAGAAAGTGATTAGAAGGTATCTCATGGTTCATGCAGATATTAGTTATGGAATCTCTGGAGTAATCTGGGAGCATGAATGCATCTACCCATTTGGTTTCAGAAGGGGGAAAATGTTTCCAGGCTACTAGGTATTTGGACCTTTCCTCTGTGCTTGCAGGAATCAAGAATGTCTTTAACTTGAGAATGCTGTTCCCCTTTGATCAGGATGGAGACTGCAGGGGCTCCTGGCTCTGGTTCTAGGTGAGAGGTTAGTGCCCGCTTCAACAAGCTGCAGTGGAATACCAGATGGATTTGTCTGAGGTTTTGGGGAAGTCTTAGCTGTACTGTGATAGGATTGATGATTTTACAAATGGGAAAAGGGCCAACATATTTGGGCCCCAGTTGTTTGGACCTCTGTCTTGACTGGCGGTGTTTAGTGTAAAGGTGAACCTTGTCTCCAATTTTACAATCTTTTGGTTTAGTACGTTTTTTGTCACCTTGATTTTTGTGTGCAGTATGTATGTCATCTAGCACTCTGCAGACCACGGGCCAGGTGTTTTGTTCCAGAACTGGAAAGAAAGAAAGAAAGAAAGAAAGAAAGAAAGAAAGAAAGAAAGAAAGAAAGAAAGAAAGGGAGGGAGGGAGGGAGGGAGGGAGGGAGGGAGGGAGGGAGGAAGGAAGGAAGGAAAGAAAGAAAGAAAGAAAGAAAGAAAGAAAGAAAGAAAGAAAGAAAGAAAGAAAGAAAGAAAGAAAAGAAAGAAAGAAGAATATACCTTCCATTTCAGAATAAATGTGCTATGGCTAATTATTCCTCTTTCATACACTGAATTAATTCCTTAAAATATGGTAGATTCAAGTTAATTATTATTGACTGAAGGTGCTTCATTACAATGTTTATATATTGTATCAGACTGTTTTTGTATCTTAAAGGACATTAACCTTTAACATCTCACAGATATACAGTTCATCCAAAACTCCAAATCTTCTGCTCATAGCTGGTTTAAGCTATCACTTACTCTGTGCCTGGGGAAGGACAACAACAGCATGGACATTTTATATCTATTTCTTTTTGAATTGTCCCCTAGGAATGTTTTATAATACTTTGAAGCATGTAGCGACTCCGAAGGATTAGGCAATTTTAAGGTTTTAATGTGCAATGAAATCCGTATTGAACATATATTTCTCCAAAGAATTACAGCGTGGGCAAGAGATCTGTAAATAGTATTTCTAAAGCAAGCATAACTAGCAGGTGCTTTTAACAAATGCAGCTCAATATTGGTTAAGAGTATGACATCTAAATTAAGAACTCTTCTTAATCCTTCTCATATGCTCAAACAGACCCATCTGTGAAGATCTATTCTGAAAGCAACAGCTTGTTTTGAGATGATACAATTAAAGTAGATACTGTACTGGATATAGGAGATTCTAAAAAGTAGAAAGTCTTGAGTATCTGGTTATTAATTTTATAATGACTGGAGGAAAATAAATGACTTGAGGTTATTCCTTTAGGGGTTCTCACTGGCTCAAGGTTGATTTGGCCTTCCATCCTTCTGAGGTCGATAAAACGAGGACCCAGATTGTTGGGGGACATTCTAAAAGGTAATGTGTTGAATGTTAAACTTTGGATTCATTGAAAGGGTGTTCTATCCTTTGGGAAATTGCTGATTTTTGTCTATAAATCAGCCTAGATAAGAGAAATGAAGGACACATAACAGAAAATAACTACTTCAAAGTTCAGTAGAAAGTACATTTGTAGCTTAAATTTCTAATAGGGTGCAGATGGTTATTGCAAGTTTTTGAAATAAAAAAATGTTTTCTGTCCAATTTTGGGGACAGAGCAACCAGACTGTGTATATAAACCCTATATTGGGGTCCATCAATTAACAGCTTGTTCCTCCATACTTTAGTAAATAGAGTTTCATGGGTCAGTAGTGTCCATGAATTTCCAGGAGTATATATAGTGGCATTCAAATCTGAAGAATAATGAAGAAACCATGACTGTTTTTCAATCTGTTTGAGTCTTTTAATAGAGAGGAGATTTGCTTGAAATGGACATTTGCCTAACACAGGGGTAGGCAACCTTGGCTCTTTTATGACTCGTGGACTTCAATTCCCAGAATTCCTGAGCCAGCCATAAAAGAGCCCTGGCCTAACATAAACTCCCATGAATGACATATGAATAGGTCTTGGATGAATTTCTGTCATTCTGCATCTACATGTGATAAAATGACATTTTCAAGGATTGTGAATGAAGGAATAGTATAATATGAATGGAAACAAAGTCATGGTCTGATGGGCCAATCAAGCTAGATGGAGTTTTCACAAGAAGGATAGATTAGCTCAGAAAATGAAATAGCATTATAAATATACCTGCTTAATTGAGGGCAAAGGAAGGTGGCATAGGCTTCATTTTTGTACATGGAAAAATGTTTTGTTAATTCATTAGGAAAATAATTGATTTTGAATTTCATTACAAAACAGAAGAGACGTCTAGAGAAGCGATGGAGGAAAAGTAAATCTGTATCTGACCGAACACTATTAAGATCTTATATTAAGACTTATCAGGTGGCGCTCAAGGCGGCAAGATGCGCGTATCATTCCGCCTTGATCGCATCTGCAGAATCCCGCCCAGCCGCCCTGTTTAGGGTAACTCACTCCCTCCTTAATGGGGGGGTTGATGCACCCTTGCAGGGTAGTGCTGAGGATTTTAATAAGTTTTTCGCGGATAAAATCGCCCAGATTCAGATGGACTTTGACTCCAATTGGAATGCAGTGTCGGCTGACAATGAGTCAGTCGAGATGACAGGGACTCGTCTTGATCCTGTTGTGTGGACGGAGTTTGACCCTGTAGCACCCGATGAAGTGGACAAGGCCATTGGAGCTGCGAGTTCTGCCACCTGTTTATTGGACCCATGCCCCTCCTGGCTGGTTTCAGCCAGCAGGGAGATGGCGCGGGGCTGGGTTCAGGAGATTGTTAATGCCTCTCTGAGGGAGGGGTCCTTTCCGGCTCCCTGCAAGGAGGCAATTGTGCGCCCCCTCCTCAAGAAGCCTTCCCTGGACCCAGCTGTATTAAACAACTACCGTCCTGTTTCCAATCTTCCCTTTATAGGGAAGGTTGTTGAGAAGGTGGTGTCACTCCAGTTCCAACGGTCCTTGGATGAGGCCGATTATCTGGGCCCTCAACAGTCAGGATTCAGGCTCGGCGACTCCACGGAAACTGCTTTGGTCGCGCTGACGGATGATCTCTGGCGGGCCCAGGATAGGGGATTTTCCACTATCCTGGTGCTACTTGACCTCTCAGCGGCTTTCAATACCATTGACCATGGTATCCTTCTGCACCGACTGGAGGGGTTGGGGGTTGGGGGCACTGTTTTGCACTGGTTCACCTCCTACCTCACTGGTCGGTCGCAGTCAATGTTGGCGGGGGGTCAGAGGTTGACCCCTAGGTTCTTCCCTTGTGGGGTCCCTCAGGGATCGGTCCTCTCCCCTCTGCTGTTTAATATCTACATGAAACCGCTGGGTGAGATCATCCGACAACATGGGGTGAGATATCATCAGTATGCTGATGATATCCAGCTTTACATCTCCACCTTGTGTCATTTCAGTGAAGCAGCGGAAGTGATGTGCCGATGTCTGGAGGCTGTTAGGGTTTGGATGGGTGCCAACAGGCTCAAACTCAACCCCGACAAGACGGAGTGGCTATGGGTTCTGCCTCCCAAAGATAACTCAATCTATCCATCCATTAGCCTGGGGGGGGAGCTTTTGACCCCCTCGGAGAAGGTCCGCAACTTGGGCGTCCTCCTTGATCCACAGCTAAATTTGGAACATCATCTTTGGGCTGTGGCGAGGAGGACATTTGCCCAGGTTCGCCTAGTGCACCAGTTGCGGCCCTATTTGGACCGGGAGTCTCACAGTCACTCATGCCCTTATCACCTCGAGGCTCGACTACTGCAATGCTCTCTACATGGGGCTATCTTTGAAAAATGTTCGAAGACTTCAGGTAATGCAGAATGCAGCCGCGCGAACAGTGTTGGGCTTGCCCAGAAATGCCCACATTTCGGCATCACTCCGCGAGCTGCATTGGCTGCCAATTGGTCTCCGAACCCAATTCAAAGTGTTGGTTATGACCTATAAAGCCCTACATGGCATCGGACCAGGTTACTTACGGGACCGTCTGCTGCCCATGAATCCCAGCGGCCGGTTAGGGCCCACAGAGTCGGCCTTCTCCAGGTCCCGTCAGCCAGACAGTGTTGCCTGGCGGGGCCTAGGGGAAGAGCCTTCTCTGTTGCGGCCCCGGCCCTCTGGAACCAACTCCCCCCGGAGATCCGTATCGCCTCCACCCTCTCCGCCTTTCGTAAACTGCTTAAAACACACCTCTGCCGGCAGGCCTGGGGCAGTTAACATCTTGCCCCTAGCCAGTGTATGTTTGTGTGTATGTTTGTTGAATGATTGGTTTTCTTTTAACTTAGGGGTTTTTATATATGTATTTTAACTGGTGATTTCTATTTATGTTGTGAGCTGCCCTGAGTTCTCAGGAATAGGGTGGCATAGAAGTCAAATCAAATAAATAAATAATAAATAGCCCTACTTTTCTAAATCCTACCAATTCTACAAGACTTTGATCTAAAACCACGGGAAAGTATCCCAAGGCATTCACACTGGGCATATTGTCTTTGGGAACAAGTTGTAACTCAACAAAAGTGTTAAGATGCCTACCTATTCTAAATGAAAGATGGAGATCTCATTTAGCTTTTGTGGGATTGAAGTGCTACCTAAAGTAGAGATTGCAAATAAAATATGATTTGTCAGAATTTGATAGACAGGAACATCCATTGTGTTTGGGATATCAACAAAATGGAATTGGAACCAAGGGATCAAAGCCCTGTGTAAGGACCTGCCCCAGCTGTCCCTCTCAGGAAAGTACAACTCTTGATGCCATGTGGTTAATCAAAAGAACAGTGGTTGTGGTAAAGTCAAGTGGAATTTAAATTTCCCATGCAAAGCATCAAGCTATTCTTTCCACTCTGAAACCCAACACCCCTGGCAGCCAATATAGTGCTGCAAGGTTGTATTGAGAGCACAGGACAGTTAATAGTTCATCTTAGGGGCACAGCGACCTTGGAGTCAGGCTGAATCCAGCTGGGAGGAAGTCTGTTCCCTCATCAAAGATGATCCCCCTCCCTAATTCCCAAGCAGCTACACATTATAGCAAAAGTGAAAGTATGCAAAGAATGCTTCACCAAAGCTTCCTCCCGCCCCTCACCAGAATTGCAAAAAGGTGACCAAAAAGGTGACACGACACTCTGCCCCCTTATTATCTGCAATGACCTACTTTTATGAGTTTCCTCATGGACACTTCTGTTGATTGAAGTAAGCACCACAGAGAATTCTGTTTATATTCTGTGACAATAATTTTATTTTATGCCACTTTAAGTACTATGTAATTTACTAATTTGTTTCTATAGACAAGACTTACAAAAAGTCCCATGTTATATGATTTTCCCTTAATAAGATCTCTAGGAAGAGCTGCATGAACAGCTTTGGAATGATATTGGCTTTCATTTTCTGTTCTCAGAGCTTCTGAGTTTTAGATGCACAGGATTAAGAAATGGGAAATATGATGCAGCCCCTGAAAATGGTCTGAACATTCCCTTTAGTTCTGTTAGTCAAGATGGAATACTAAGTTTTACATTGCATCAAGCATGGAAAGATGTAGAAAAATACTCCTCTAAGGAGCAATGTGAAGAACTTTTATGAATATGGTGGGAAAGAGTGCAGACAATGTAGAATGACATCATAAGGTTTGTACCTGATTATGTTTTAGTTCTCATGTCACTCTCACCACCATGTGGTCCAGTCAAGAACCAACATATGCTTGTGATAATTAAATCAATAAAATCACAAAGAAAAACTGCTTTGATTAGAGATAATGGACTATCTATATAAGAGACTGGAAATAGTTTGTAGACTTTCTTCACATTAAATATAATAACAGGTGGTTAACAGAGGGATTTGAAGATTAGCGTAATGTTTAGTTCAACCAGTTAATTGATACACACACACACACAGAGAGAGAGAGAGAGAGAGAGAGAGAGAGAGAGAGAGAGAGAGAGAGAGAGAGAGAGAGAGAGAGAGAGAGAGAGAGATGGATATGGATATAGACAGGTGTGTATGTATGTGTGTGTGTGTGTAAAGGGGGAGGAGAATTTACTGCTTTTTCTTTTCTTTTAGCACCCAGCCAGGGTGGATCCTATATATGTTAAATTTAATAGATCACTTTTTCTTCTTCTTTTGTACACTATTCTTTTATTTTTTGTTGTTGTTATGGCTGAATGTATGTGTTTGCTTTGTTACATTGTGTTTGTTTTATTGCTTTGTATTTTATTCTCTATGAAAAAATAATAAAAAATAAAACCACAAAGAAAAAAAATCAGTGATTTTCATAATGACATTTATTGAAATACCTGGCATATATTTACTTTAAAAAAAGCACAGTATAATAGTCTGGACATTTTCTTCAAATAACTGGTGTGTGTATGTTTCTCTCTGTGTTTGTTCTAAAATGAATACTCTTTCAACACTGTATAATAAAAGTCTAAATTATTATGTGTTAATATAACCATATATTCTACAACAGTGATGGCAAATCTTTTAGAGACTGAGTGCCCAACTGCAACCCAAAACCCACTTATGCATCATCAGGTGCTGGGTGGGTGTGGCCCATTGGCTGGGTGTGGCCAATTGGAAGGGTGTGGCCCATTGGCTGAGCATGGTTGCGGTGGTAATGGCAGACTGGGTGGGACTAAAAAGTTCAATCAATTCCAACTTTGCAAGATCTTTTTTTTCCTGCAAGAAGTTGAAATTGACTGATTGATTGAACCTTTTTTTTTTTTTTTTGCACACGGAAGCAGAAGCCTAAAGTGAAAAGATTTTATAAAACCCAGCTGTAGGACTGGGGCGATGGTGCGCATGCCCACAGAGAGAGCTCTGAGTGCTGCCTCTGGCACCCGTGCCATAGGTTCGCCACAACTGTTCTACAACAATTTATCTGAATGTTCCATTCTGTTCTTATGAACACTATATTATATTATAATATTGGAATCAGGCATACCAGATACAATTTAGCCATCTGCTTGTTCCCATGAAAGTGGAAAAATTCACAATAATCTACATTCTTTAGAAAGACCTTCATATTATCCTTGCTTATTTTAGCATATACACATTTAGAGAATTGAATGCCAAGTGGGAAATTCACATTAACATGTGCATCCCTTACCATCATATGTTTCATCATAATTTTGTGGGAAATTCTTATGTAAGTTGTTCTGTTTTCTATTTGGTTCAGCATTGAAGAGGCAGTAATAGAAACAAGTACTTCTTCATTGAAGGTCAAAATAGAAACTAACAAGCATTGCTCCACCCCTATTTATACATTCAACTCTGAGCGGCATCAGCCAATGAGAGCACAGTATTCTCCCGCTCAAATGCATAATAAACAGTCTTGTAGACAGCAAGTCTGGCTAGCAGACCATGTAGTCTGCTAATCCTTCCTGCACAGATCTCAGCAACCTGTTCCATAAATTTAACTCAATACATTACATAAGTTATGAGCCATTTCTAAAGACATTTATAAAAGATCTTTCAAAGTCTCTATCTGTGGGCAGAGAAGTTGGAAGACTACAGGTAGTTCTCAACTTGCAATCACAATTCAGTCCAAAATCTCTGTTGCTAATGACACATTTGTTAAGTGAATTTTTCTCATTTTATGACCTTTCTTGCCACATTTGTTAAGTGAATCACTGTAGTTGTAAAGTTAATACCACAGTTGTTGTTAAGTGAATCTGGCTTCCTCATTGACTTTGCTTGTCAGAAGGTCGCAAAAGGTGATCACATGACCCCAACATGCAACCATCATAAATATGAGTCAGTTGTCAGGTGTTTGAATTTTGATCTCATGACTATGAAGATGCCACAATAGTCGCAAGTATGAAAAACAGTCATAAGTCACTTTTTTCAGTATTGTAAGTTTGAACAACCACTAAATGAACCATTGTAAGTCGAGCACTACCTTTATTTCACTGATTTTTTCCAACTGAAATAATAATTCTCTGATATTTCTCAACATTTCTGGCAACATAAATCCTTTTTCTCTTTTTTCCTTTCTTCTTTTCCTGTACTGTACTTCTGTCTGATGAACATGAATTTGGGCAAACTCAGGGAGACAGTGGAAGACAGGCAACTTGGCATGCTGTGGTCCATAGGGTTGTGAAGAGCCAGACATGATTTAGCAACTGAACAACAACTGCTATTTTGCTACCATTTTGTACACTAAATGATACTCCAGCCAACAGGGGCATTCTGAATGGGACATAACAAGTCCCACATCCAGAAATATGTGCATTCATATAATTATACAAATGAAAAATATGCAGAGAAAATATTTTTTAGGAGGATGCAAGAATGATGGCATGAATGGGACATAAATAACCCAAACGAAAAATCTCTGAATTTTTCAGAAAATAACTAAATAAATAGAAACTTTGACTGAGATATAGCATCAGATCTTGCTGATTCATATTTTTAAGCATCATTACCAAAGCACAGTATGCTGCCTTGTGGGTACATATAGTTGGAAGAATAATAACTGTTATGTCCTGGGCCTGCTGAGTCATTCAGTAGGTGCAGGAGGCTGCAGAAAGGCCCGGGCAGACCATGTGGATGCCTGGGACCAGACAGGCTGTCTCCAGCCTATTTTGCATGCGCCAGGCGGGAGAAATACATTGCATTGATTGGTTGACACTGTCCCTCCTGAAGGGTATAAAAGGAATCCGTGCCATTTTGTTTTGGTTCTGTTGTGAAAGGAATAAAGACAAGATTGTTTGTTACTCCTGCTCATCATAATGGAAACAGAATAACCTAAATGAAAAGTTACAGGAAATTTGAACCGAGATCTATGTAGTGTTCAAAACATTTTTTTTCTGGAAATCCATTTAAACAATTGATTATTTTGTTTTCAAACAATTCTTTTATAACAATGCATTGAAGTTTTGGCACTATAGAAGCTGTGTGAAGTGATTACTTTCCTTTTCCTACTTCCTTGACAGAAATGCTTATCTCACTTTGTGTGTTTGTGGCTAAGGAAGCATGCAGATGCAGTGCTCCTTTTCTATCTGCTTTTAATCATAGGTATAGTATATGTGTATCTTAGACACAGAGGTACACCCAATTCCATACACATGATTACTTAATATATGTATTTAGAGATTTGCTCTAATTTGTTCTTATCTAAATGCAGAGCTATTTCTTCCCAATAAAATGTGTGCGAGCCCTGTTCCTGGTAACTCAACCATTTTGCTGCTGCTGAGCATAAATATTATGGCTGCAACCCTGAGTCAGCAAAAAAACTCTTAAGGCATGAAATTTCCTGTCTCTGTTGTTGATTCCTATCTTGCTTCTGTTGCCTGTGTTTCAACTCACTGCAAACATTTGACTTCTCTTCGAAGGAATGGGTGAGAAAGCCTAATATATTTTATGTACCTTATGGCTGCTCTTGGACAATTTTTTTATCATTTACTTATTTATTAGATTTATATGCCATTCATCCTGCTATCCCATAACTCTGGGTGGCTTACAATATCATAAAAGTATAAATATTAAAACATTAAAAGCAACAAAATTAAAATAAAAAAAACAATTAAATAATACATTAAAATCCAGAGCACAAGTGGTAGAGGGGTGGACTTTTGTCTATCACTTGATCAGCCATTTCCAGTCTAGCATGCCCCAATCAGGGCCCTAACTGACAGAGCCACATTTTCAAGTCTTTCCAAAAGGCCAGAAGGGAAGAGGCAGATGTTCCAGAAAGCATAGGTCACAGCAGAGAATACTTTTTTCCTTGACCTCCCTGGCCTTATCCAATGATGTCTGAAAGAGGCATCTTCTGATGACGCAAATGACGTGGGCCAATCCCAACGAAGCAAGAGGGTTCCTCAATGCTGAAACAACATATCCCTTTGAAGCATATACCATTAAAAACCATATCAAGTCATGTCAATCAAGAGCCAACAAAGAGATGAAAGTAATATCCTGGAGACAAACCAGAAAAAGGAAAGACATTGCTCAGTTTGTGGAAAGGGCTGCAAAATAATTGACATTTAACTATTAGTTTCTTAACATACTCAGATATTTTCATTATCTCCAAAAGTTTTGAACCCCCCTTTGTCATTATTCATTGTTAGTCCTTTACTTTATTCTGCTTACCTAGTCTTTTCTTGGTTATTTCCTTTTTAGCATCTACCATAGGATCAGCGCTACAATAATATGAACCTTTTGGCCTTATCTCTGGGATGCTTCAGAATTTGGATGCTGGACAATGGCAGAAAGAAATGAAAGAACAGTTTAGAGAGAAATCATAACTTAGTAGCACCATGTGTGTAGAAGATCTCAAGTTTCCCCCACGGTGCTTGCAATTTAGAAAGATTTAGTAGCAGAACTCAGCTTGAATTTCTTGAGAGCTATTACTGACTATATGATAAAAATTCTGATCTGGTATTAACAAACTTCCTGAATCACTAGCAGTCATGTCAGTGGCCTCTCTGTGAGGCCCAAAGTTATTTAAAAAGCCCATTTGATCAAGATAAGGATTTATGATTTCACCGAATAGTTCAATAGCAGAGCAAATGCTTGGCAGGCAAAAGGTTTAAATCTTGATACTAAAGACTGGGTTGGAAGAGAGGCCTACAGGTGTACTTTGAGCATATATTAAATTAAATAGAAGAATTATAAGCTTCTGTTTCTGTGTTCCACTCAGAACATTAGTGATTTGGATGATCTGAGGTGATGCTTTTTTTCCTGAAGCAGTGTCACTTTATCAGACCTAAGTGATGAGCCTCCTCTGTGCCTGCACTGCTCCCCCTGAGATGCAAATAGTCCCAACTCTACTAAGCTTTCATAGAACTTTGAAAATCTAGCTCTTCTTCCTATTGCTTTGGATCAGTGTTCTGAACCGTATAGCTCTATGTAACCTCGTGTAGCTCTATGCAACTTTGTATAGCTCTATGTAACCCTAAATAGTGAGCATGGATCAGTATGCTAGAATATCTAGCAGTTATTGGGTTAAATGCTGGGTATGTTGACGGGTCAGTGGGAGGAGTTTCTAAAGGGCATTGGGAGACTTCCTGGACACAAGACAGATTGGAATGTCTTTGTCTGAAAGAAGCATGGGCCATCAGATGTCACCCGATGAGCCTGCGCCGTTATAAAGATGGTATGGAAGAGCGCATCTTTCTTTTACCTATAGGAATAGACAAAAGATGTATTTTCCAGAAGTAACAACCACAGCATGAATGCAAGTAATCTTTCTGATTAAAATATGTTTTTTGTTATGAAATCATTTCTATTGAGTTATCTATCTGACTTGATTTAAAAGAAGGCATTTTTTAACTCAGGGTCAGAATAGTCAGGTTTTTTTGTGCTGTTAGGAAAAGATATAATTGTGGTTTCCACCTTTGGTTGTGTCTATATGGTTTTAATATTGGTTTTAAACTTTTAAGCAACATTCAGGGTATACATTATAAGTTGACTTGTCTTATAAATCTAAATGATCAGACTATCTGTGTAGACAGATATACACATGGAGCCTTTCATTTTTAGGATCCCTTCTCCAATATGGGCATTCTCTGGACATTCTTATATGCTTGCACTTTTATCACGTATTCATTATAATGACCAGTTATTGTGATTGAAATACAGCTTTTATGTGGCCCTAAGAATTCTTTAGTATCTTTCTCTATTATCTCATTCTGTCATTGACAAAACCTTGGCAGATCCACATATTTCTTCAAATATTTATTTATAGGTTGAAAAGATGATTCTATATGATTTATTCAGGTTACAGAAGGCAAACACTAGAATGACAACTTGCCAACAGAATGATGCTTCCAAGGCTGCCAAAATAGTTTACAAAATATTTGTAAAATAGGCAAGGACTACGAAGTTCATGACAAGAGCTCTGCTTAAAGTATGGCATAATGGGCGATCAAGATGCTAAAATCATCTCCCATTGTTTTTGCTATTATTTTTTTTTAAAGATTGCTCCAGGCTCCAGGCTTAAATACTAAATAAATCACTTAAGTTTCAGACCCTCCTTTCAGCTGCCTCTTGTGCTCACTTTGTTATATTAACTCAGGGAAAATCAGACTGTGAAAAAATACTTAGTGCTTCAGGGAATGCTAAAATCATCAAGAATCTAGGTAGGGGATGGCCATTAAGAAGAGAACCCCAGGCTAATGTACACATTCAGGTTTCCAAGGCAACCTGCAACTGAAAATTTATATTCAGTTAAGCAGAGTAGAAGGCCTACCCTATAATCACAGCACTTGTAATGGGAATGAGTAGTGTCTCAAATAACCAAGCCTAATTTGAATAACTCTGCAAATACTACTACCACTTGCAGAAAGGCTTTAGTGATTTTAATGAGTCTAAGGAACTTAGGTCTGCTTAGTTCCTTAACAAAGAAATTAGGTTTCAATGTAGTTTATGGGTAAATCATGAATTCACAGCTTGAGCTAAAACTGAGAAAACCAAACCATGATTTTGTGTATGGGGTCAACCCAATCAACCTTTCCTTCTGAAAGGTCAATAGAAGTTGGAATAATGAACAAATTAAACAAAGAATCCTTCTAATCTGCATTAGGAATTAATGATATTTTGCACATTAGTTATTTTTGTCAAGTAAGTAGATGCTAATGTACATCTGGTTTGAGACCTGATTAAGTCTAAAAAATTGGGTTCACATATATTAAGTGTATAAGGCTCAGATATTGCCCAAATGAAGGAAATGGGCAGACTAAGCATTTTGAACATATGTATTTTTATAGTTGTGAAATTCATTCTAAATTCTTGTTTAGAGGGATTAGTATTAATACTGCAGTCCAAACTCATTTATCTGAGATTAGGTTTATGGATCATACAATAGTTGGACTGCCTTTCAAACAGAGATAGGATAGCCACTTTTTTTTTGGTAGTACCATAAAATTATATATCAATGGAAAGATAATTTATTCAAGAATGTAATGCAACATACTTTGTTCAATTGTCTGTACTGTATTCCATGAAAAGTTATAGCCAAATAACCAGAAAAAGGAAACACAACTTGCTTAGATTGATATCAGGTAGCTTTCCTTCATCTGATTGTAGCCAATGAGCACGAGTGTCTAGAGAGCCAATCAGATGTCATCTTGTTTTGGCAATGAGCCAATCAGATCACAGTAGGATTCAGTTATTGATGTCATGTATTGAAGCTGAGAGGAAGACATTTGTCAGTGTGTTATGTGATCGCTATCAAGTTGGTTGTTTTTTTTCCCTTTCATTTAGTGAGCTTGTAAAATGTAATAAAATTAAAGTAATGGTTCAAAGCGTTGACTGGTTACTGAGAAAGCAATGTAAAATAGTATTATTAAGTGAATGAGGCTACAGTTCTAAAGAAATTAGAAGAAAAATTGGTGGAAACTTAACCAAAAGTGGCATTTCTACTGTACACTTTCCCAAAAGGTTTCCACAATTCTGGCCACTACATATATAAGAATATATATATTCTTATCTATCTCTATCTAATTATCTATCATCTATCTTACAAAACAAGTCATATAACTAATAATACAAAATGATAATTTTTAAAGCAATTTCAAATTAATAAAAAGAATCATAACCTAAAAGGAACAGTACATCCAGCATGTAGAAGAGATCCTTTAGAATAAATGAATATTTTATGTGCTAAAAAAAAATCCTCATTTTTATGTTTCCTTGATGATGACACAAGAAACTATTTAAAGTAGATGGGAAGCCATATAAATTTTATAAGAAAGGAATGAGTTTTTGTTCCTGGCAAAAGTAAATATATTTTGTGCCTGATCTTTAAATTTTGATATTCCATATGATACTGTGTCTGCACTTATCAGCTTGAGATAATCAATCTTAGGAATAGTAATAATAATAAGTGATGAACCATAATAATAATTCCCTAATGAGGTACTACCTTGACATAGTTGTGTCATTTACATGCTCCATGGAGGACAAGACCAATGTCATACAAGACAGATCTCATCAGAAGGATGAGAGGAAGAGTGCTTCCCTCATAAATAATATAGTGAGATACTGTTTACAGAAACCCATACCAGATCTGTCATTGCCCAAGTCAACAAGGAGCAAACTAGTTGCTGGAATTCCTGCACATTTGGTGTCAAATAGGTTTCAGGACTGAGGACTGTTGACTAAGGCAACAAGGTCCAGAAACTACATGACTAGTGGAAGAAAAGCTATATACTTATCACAGATGTACAAAGATTGAGAATACCTGCTATAAATATACAGAGATTGCAAATAAAAAATAATGATATGCTATTGCAAATCAAATCCAACAAAAAAGGGTATCTTAAAAAAATGAATCAATTCTTGAAAGAACATAATCCAAAATCATTAATAAAAATTAAAGGCTAGTCGATCATCTTTAATTTATAATATGAACTAATGTATTCACAGGAGTAGAAATGGAACAACTGCAAAAGTCTACTCAGGGCAAGAAAATCAACACCTTGCCAGAAGTATCTCAATACAGAGGCAAACCAGAAGACGTTGGTAGTAGAAGAAGGCAGCATAGCTACTGAACCACTTTTATTCATAAATCAGTCATCCTCTCTTCTGCCTTCTCTCTAGAAAAAGCAAAGCCCTCTAACTAATTTTTAAAAAGGGAATTAAAACAGGGAATAATTGATCATTTAGAATAGTACAGAAACAACATAACAATGTTGCCTGCGTTGAAAGGTGTTACAAATAAACAACTAGCACAAATATTAAAAGATGCCAATATTGTATTATCAAATATAAGCATCAACTCATTGCAAGAAATAAACCAATTTAAATTCAGTTCAGCTGCAATTATTACATAATACCTTGGATGCCAAATCATCAAAGAAGATAAAAAGCCAAACAGTATATTACCAAAATGGAAGATCAGGTTGGAAAGCAAAAGTATGGCAATATCAGATATAATCAGACTAGAATAGATGAAAGAATAGAAATCAAAGAAGACTAAAAAAAAAATCAGATCAAGAAATATCCCTTAGAAACAAGATCAAGGAAGCTCTTTCTTCTTCTTCAACTTTTTTATTCTCTTAATTGTTAACATTGTTTTAAATTCTGTTTTAACTCAGTTTTTAATTAAGTTTTTTACATCACTGTATGTTTTTATATGTAAATGCCCAGAGTCACTCTGATGAGATTGTGGTGTGGTGGTGTAGGGGAAGGACGGAAGGAAGGAAGGAAGGAAGGAAGGAAGGAAGGAAGGAAGGAAGGAAGGAAGGAAGGAAGGAAGGAAGGAAGGAAGGAAGGACAGAAGGAAGGAAGGAAGGAAGGAAGGTTTCTGATGATCACTGCAAGTTTCCCACAAGGGGGAAGACATCAAGAAACCTGAAGTCGCTCCCACTCCTACTGATTTTTGTTTTTATCTATAGTCATACTGTTTCTCTCTTTTGGTAAGGAAATATCTCTGAAACAATGACCCAAGAGAGTATAGGTTGATTGATTATAATACTCTATCAACTCAGCATCCACTGCCCTGAACTAATACATTAAGCATACTGATACGAACACACAGTATAAGGTTACTGTGTGTTCCTATCAGTATGCTTAATGTAGAAAGGTAATGTAGTGTAGAAATGATGCTTAGTCACAAGGTGGATTTTTATTGGCAGCATTGCAGATTTTTTTAGAAATAAGCTTTTCTTTGTGCTGTTTCTCTTCTTTCTACTTTAGATGAAAATATCAGGGGGAAAAATCCACAGACTTTCACACTAAATCTTGGCAGCTCTGCTTCAAGACCCATCTGTCCTATTTTCATATCTATGAAAATAAAATTAGCCTGAGCTGGTTTCAAATTCTTTGGCAAAGATTCAGGGGTTGCCTTTGGGAAGGCTGTAGTCCAAGGTTTTTTATCCATCAATCTCATATATAGTTGGGGGTGGGCAGATCAAAATAGATCAGAAGAGCAATTGTAAAAATGAATACAAATCCACTGATTTCAAGAGGAAACACATAATTTTACACCATCTGGTCACATGCACTTTAGGATTGAATCCAGTTATTTCATTAGTTGGATTCAGTCTCATAAAAAAAAAAAGAACCATCCTCTAGAAATGATTTAATCAATGTTGGGAAGAATTCTCAAAATGAAATTTTTATTTGTCCTTTCTCAATTGAATAATTTCTAATTGTGTCCATTGGCATGTGTGTCTCTATGTAGCAATTTACTTTTGCACCAAAGACAGCAGTACTACCGGTATAAAAACTATTTTTGTATAGAAAGTAGGACAAAGGCAGAAAGAAACATGGCATTAAATGTACCCCCTCTGTCCCCAAAAGCACATAATTACAGTCAAATGCAGTGCTTTTTCCTAAAAAAAACAACAAAAACAGGTGCCAGAACTCACACATGTTATACAACCTGCTTTGCCTACCCTACAAGGTTTCATCCAAAAAAAGGTGCCGGAACTCCATTCTGGGTGTTCTATGAGAAAAAAAGCCCTGATCAAATGTATAGCTGTTGTAAATGCCTAGTTTATTTCCAGTCAATTAATAAGAGACTTGACTTATGCCTTGAACCTGAAAATCACAATTCACAGCAGCATCTGAGTGGTATCCAAAGGCTGTACATGTATGTTTTTGCAAAATGTTCCTTCTCTACTTCTAAAACAATATAGTTTTGCTGCTATACAATTTTCCCATTAGTGAAAATTCTAGACCAGTGGTTCTCAACCTTTTTAATGGCACGACCCCCAACCGGTCATAGGTCGAGGACTACTCAACCGGTCGTAAGTCGAGGACCCCAACTGGTCATAAGTCGAGGACTATTTCCCTGCCCGGGAGCGCCGTGCATGCATGGTGCCGCCCCCTGCGCTGGCTGAGGCGTAGCTGGCAAGGGGCAGTGACGGCGCAGGGTGACCACTGGCTGGGCCACCAGCTGGCCCAGCCCAAGGGAGGTAAGGCACCTGCCGGGCCCCATGTGCACCAGCAACCCTCCCTGCGCTGCCGGCCTCCCATTTCCCACCCCTGGCCCTCTTTTACTTACATTTTTAGTAGTTGCTCAGCAGGGAGGGGTGGAAACTTCCAGACAGCTCGCCTTCGCTGCAGAAAAACTTGCAGCACCGTTTGCAGACTGGGACTTTTGGCAGGTTCAGCAGGGCAGAGAAAGCCTAGACAATTCCTATTGGCTTTTGAAAGCCAATAAAATTAGACTCTATTCAAGAGAGTCTATTCTATTGGCTTTCAAAAGCCAATAGAATAAGAGGGAGTAGCACAGGTGAGGAAAAGGGGAAAAAATGGCGGACTGCATTGTTTGGCGACCCCCGTGAAATGGTCATTCAACCCCAAATGGGGTCGCGACCCACAGGTTGAGAACCACTGTTCTAGGCCATATACTGTATAATGGATGCTGGAAAAAAAGGATTATCCTAATTCAGTGCAGCTTGTAGATGATATTGAATCACAGGGCAAAAGTAGGGTTGAGTAAATTTATTTCCATTCTGGATGCTTTCCTTATTTACCTGCATTAAAAATCTCTTTCAAAATACATATTTCATTTAATGCATATTTAATGCATATTTTAAAGAAAATATATAATTTGACAACTTTGTGGTACATGAAAGTACACTGAAAAATTCATAGAAGTGAGAAATCCGGCAGATGGCAAAATTCTGATTTTTTATTACTTCAGTTTAATTTGAAATGTGGAGCTAGTCCAAATCTAGCCTATGTAATTCATACTTCTATTTATATATTATTCCTCTATGTCAAATTTTCTGTGAACATATAAAATTGGAAGAAAATTCATTTTTAATATCATGTTTCATTGTTATGTTATGTTAATATGTCATGTTATTCCATAACACAAATATTTTTGGTGCATCTTTTTTGCAGACTAATCTAATAAATAAAACTATGCATGCAGTTTCAGTATTTTAACATGTCTCTCTTTATATTTTTAGCATGCATCTTTTCATAGTACACTTATTAGGACAAATCCTTTTCAAGTATGTACTTTTCATATTCATCTTTTCCAAATTTATGTTATTTTATACATTTTTTTTTAATCCAGAAGAGATGAATGCTGATAAATCCTGGACACTGTTGCCATTTAGGCTATGTGACATCATATATAGATTATTAATTCACAAAACATAGATTAGATAAATTTAAGGAGAAATTCTAAAATGATATTTTACAAACTAATCAACAGTTCATTCAGGTTCAGGGAAAACCTAGATAAGGTAACATTCAAACAATTAGCAATTGTATATTTATTTTTTCAAGAAAGCCTTGATATTTTCCAAATATATTTGTTGTATATACCCATGAAGTAATCACATAAGTGATTGCCCAATTCTAATAAGATTGAAATATTAAATTTATTTTTCTTATCAAAATTATTTTTGCAGCTTTGGTAAATATGCATACATTTGCACCTTACTGGCAATTATGAGAAAGTAAATACCTCAAATCAAAGCAGAGCAAGTTTTCTTTGTTGTGTCAACAGAAGGAGATTTATCCTTTGTTTGGTTTATTTATGTTTCATTTCTTTATTTGATTTATATCATCTTTATTTTTTTTACAAATAAGATGGCAAACATATCCAACACCTTCCTGCTCCTATTTTCTCCATAAACACAACCTTATGAGATGAGTTGGACTGAAAGAAACTGGCCCAGGGTCACCCAGGTGTCTTTCATTGTGAAGGAGGGACATAACAATAACAGTAACAACAACAACAACAACAACAACAACAACAATAATAATTGGAAGGAACCTTGGAGGTCATCTAGTCCAATCCCCTGCTCAGGCAGGAAACCCTATACCATTTCAGACAAATGGCTGTCCAGTCTCTTCTTAAAAACTTCCAGTGTTGGAACATTCACAACCTCTGGAGGCAGGTTGTTCCACTGCTTAATTGTTCTGTCAGCAAATTTCTCCTTAGTCCTAGGTTGCTTCTCTCTTTGGTTAGTTTCCATCTGTTGCTTCTTGTCCTGCCTTTAGGTGTTTTGGAAAATAGCTTCACTCCCTCTTCTTTGTGGCAGCCCCTGAGATATTGGAACACTGCTATCATGTCCCCCTCGTCCTTCTCTTCATTAGACTAGACATATCCAATTCCCGCAACCGTTCCTTATATGTTTTAGCCTCCAGTGCCCTGATTATCTTTGTAGCTCTTCTCTGTACTCTTTCTAGAGTCTCAACATCTTTTTTACATTGTGGTGACCAAAACTGGATGCAATATTCCAAGTGGCCTTACCAAAGCATTGTAAAATGGTGTTAACACTTGACATGATCTTGATTGTATCCCTCTGTTAATGCAGCCTGGCACTGTGTTGGCTTTTTTGGCAGCTGCAACAAACTGCTGGCTCATATTTAAGTGATTGTCCACTAGGACTCCAAGATCCCTATCACAGTATTGATAGTACCACCTATACTATATCTATGCATTTGGTTTTTTCTTGCCTAAATGTAGAACCCTACTTTTTTCACTATTGAATTTCATTTTGTTAGATAGTGCCCAGTGTTCAACTCTGTCCAGATCCTCCTATATCTTAAGCCTGTCTTCTGGAGTGTTGGCTATTCCTGCCAGCTTGGTGTTGTCTGCAAATTTGATGAGTTCCCCATCTATCCCCTCATCCAAGTCGTTGATGAAGATGTTGAAGAGCACTGAGCCCAGAACAGAGCCGTAAATTCACAGTCTCTTGCTTTCTAGGCTGGTACCTGAACCACTAAATGAAATTGGCTCCTTTTTGTTCCTGATGTCAAGAGCTGCCAAGAAGGGGTACTGGACTAGATGCTTTGAGGGGCTGAAAAACTGGCACCAGGACTGCTCATACAAGTTACTGTTCTGACTTAAATAAATGCAGAATATCTTACTTGCTTATATGGATAATGATCCCCTCAAGAATGAATCTGTTGCCCTAACTCTAGCTTATCTTCTCTTCTACCGTAGTAGCAGGAAGAAAGAAAGTTCACTGTTACATGGGACCTTCCTAATCTAACAGTTTGCTTGAAAGTTCCTGTATTCTACCCATAGTTGGTATTGCCACAAGGAAGCCAGACTTGATTCCTTCCATCACCCTGGAAGTTGTGTATGGAAGCTGGGTAGAACAGTAAAAATTCCTCTGTTAAAAGATAACTTTTGAGACTTTCTCAAGCATATGAGTCATGTTATAAATGTGACAAAACATGACAAAAATGTACTAACATTTGCACCGTTTTTATACATTCTTGCTAATATCCTCTCTTCTAAGGTTGTAATTGACAATCAGTGCAGTATAGGGATACATCCATATGATACTTAAGAAGCTGCCTTGTTAATTTCTACAGCTAATGGACCTGGAGATTCATTCAGAATAGATGGATAGAAAGGAGAAAACATATGATACATCTGGCTGCTACCTTCTGATCATGAATTTGTTGTTACATGGAAGTATGCACATCAGAAACAAAGCTATGTTGAATGAGGCCATTTTTTCTGCAAATAAAACCACACACACACAATAAAAAGTGAATTTTTCCTTACTACAATTTATTCAAAGTATGCATGTATTTCACCTATAAAATTTACTATACTAACAAATGCTATCTCCATAGAAATTCTTGAATTTCCAACTGCATCTGAGGTCATACTGAAGCAACTGATGGTGGCAAACCTGTTTTACTGCTTTAGACAGGTAATGGATTTCTCAGCCATAGATTAATAAGCAAAGAAATCAAGTTAAAAAAGAAAATGCAGTACAATGTACATGTTTTTTGTTCATGTCCATTGGTATTTCTGCATATAAGTTTGATTAGTGCAGCAGACAATCTTTCTGTAGAGATTAATGGGAAAGTGGAACCCTCTGCTAAAATATTAGAGTTCTGTAATAGTTAACTTACCTCTGATTTGTGGAATAAAAATGCATTTAAAGGAAACATAAAAACATTGTCTATTAAAGGAAACAAAGTATGAATTAGCAATCATTGTGAACATAAACAGGTGAAGATCTTTTTGTACAGAAAGCCAAAACTGTAAATAAATAAATAAACCCCAGTGGATTGGAGGATTGGCAACCTGCCTCCCTAACACAGACAGTTAATAGGACAGCCTACATCTTTCATGGATTTATACATTTAACTCATTTAATAATGGATCCATCAGTACTCCCCACAGCTGCAAAAAAACCAAACACATTATTGTCTTTCATAGACACTAAGCATAAAATAAAACCCTTTCTATGCAAAGTAGCTAATTTATATCAGTCTCAGCCCAGTATTAGACTCAAGCTAAGAATATATCAAAACTATGCCTTTTAAAGAAACCATGCCAACAACATTATCTCCATTTATTCCATAAATACTTCTGACAGTAGATTGCTTCAAGTACTAGGTGATTAAAGGCATAAATTCTGTTGCTGATTTGCATTTGCATATATATACATGACACACGATCTGTTTATTCTTCTATTCAGTTATTTTACATTTGGAAAAAAAAACCCTCTCAACAACAGAGCATTCGAGACAAGAACAGTGTGGTGTAATTAATTATATAATGTGAGCAATAGATCTTTTAGAACGTATTCAATGTATTATGACTGCTTTAAATGATAATTATTTTCTCTGCTTTGTAAACTATATAATTATGGAGAGATACATATGTGCCTGTATTGGCTGAGATATATGGAATGAGCACAGATGATATCTTATCAACTCTTTTTGTAAAATAAGCATTCTACAGGCCTCAACCACCTACAGATTTTTGTCAGGAAAAGGAGTTTAGAACAAAAATAAAGTAGCTAGGTTCTTACATGTTCAGGTTTGTAGACTTGTCATCAGCTTGCTTAGTGAAGAAAACAAAGTTAAAGTAGAGTATCACATGCAAGTCATAACAAATAGAGCCTTAGTCATACTCATTTAATTCTTACAATACTGAGTTGCAATCTTTGTTAAACAAAAATATCAAAAAGAGTATAAGAGATTTAGTTATATCAAGTATAGTCAGGTTTATTAAGTAGGTTTGTAATTTAAATTAATACAGCAATTTCAATTATTGGTTTCTTGTATAAACTAATAAGAATTTGACTTCCGGTGGCTGCCTTGGTGTCGATATAGCCTCATTTGGAGGCTCTGAGTTCCGGGACTTGTAAAGCCACAAAACAGCGCAAAACAGCGCAAAACAGCTGTTTCTCATGGCAGAAAAAACCCCTCCTCGTTCGGAGAAGGGGTGAAGAGCTGTGAGTGGGAGTTGAGATCTTCTGAAAACTCCCCGAAAAAGCTTTCGGGGGGAAAGAAAGAGCAATAGCTCCAGCCCGGAGCTGCGTCTGTCGGCAGACAGACCCAGATGCTAAGACCAGCCTCCGCTCGAGGAAAACTTTTTAAAGAGGCACAGAGACAGACGGACTGAATGCAGGAGCTTAAAAAGCAAGTATTTCTTATAGTTTACCACTGATAACTACTTTCACAATAAACAAAAGGTACCCAAGATGGCAACTACTTTTACTTTAAAAAGAAAGTGACCGGAAGAGAAAGTGGAAAGTGAGACTGCAATGCGAGAGTGACTGCTAGAGGGCAGACTAGACGCAAACCTTAAAAACTTTACAAAATATACCTAAGGAAGGCTATAAAAGGGTACATCTTGGCAAAATAAGTGTAAGGATTAGTCTTCTGCATAAAGAAGCTTGGCTAACAGCAGACTGAAGCTAGGATGGCCACTAGGCAGTCCAAACTAATGCCCTCAAAGGTGGCAGCATCCTCCCCAGCCCAGCTCCTTAAAATGCCAGGCAACAACTTACCTGCCCCCCATCTTCTTCCATACCTACAGAATCCCAGCCCCCCCTGTCTACTCAGGCCACTCCAGAAATGCATATGATGAAAGAGTTAAAAGATGCAATGTCAGCAATGTATGAAAAAATAGAGAGACAGCTGGAAGTAATAAATGACAATTCTGAGAAAAGGATGGAAAAACTGGAGAGGACGATGGAGGCAGTGGAAAAGAAGATGGAGGAAATGGATAAGAAGATAGAGGGAATGGATAAGAAGATGGAAGGAATGGATAAGAAGATGGAGGGAATGGATAAGAAGATGGAGAGACAAGGCAAAGAACTAGAAAAGAAGCTGAAGGAACAAAGCAGAGAATTAGAGAAGAAAATGGAAGATCAAAGCAAAGCTGTTACTGAAGACTTAGACCAAATCAAAGAAACAATGCAAACGCACAATAAGAAAATGAGAGAAGATATAGGGAAAGCTTTTAAGAGGGTCTGGGAGGGGGTTGAAGAAAAAATGGAAGAGGTGGAGAGACAAGTTGAGGGACAACTTGCTGAGATGAAAAGTGAGGTGCAGGACCACTCAACTATGATGCAATATCGGCAGATGATGACAGCAATTAGGGTCAGGGGACTGGGAGAATCCACAAATGAGAAGCAAGAAGATTTGAAAAGAATTTTTGTAAAAGCCTTGGAAAAATTTCTGGGAGAGGAGGCTGAAAATTTATCTTGGCAAATTGACAGAATCCACAGAGTTAACTCATGGATCGCAAGACAAAAAAATATACCAAGAGATGTGGTTATCTATTTTGTAACAAAGGGATTCCAACATCCTATAACAAGAGATTGAATGTAGAGGGGCAAGAGGTGATGATATTGAAGGAGATTCCTCCCAAGATGCTAAGAGAAAGAAAAGACTACGAGTTTTTGGTCACTGAACTGAAAACACGCGCTCTACGATATCGATGGGAAGCCCCAGCTGGAATGTCATTATTTTATAATGGTAAAAGATACCACTTGAACTCAGTCTGGAAAGCAAAAGAATTTCTTGAAAAGGAACTGAAGGCGGGGAGACCCTCGCCCACAGCATCGGAAAATGTAGATTGGTCACAAGAAAGAGGAAAGGACTTAAAACAATGATCAAAATCCCTGGAGACACAGACCGCTGCAGCATCAGGAGAAGATAAAGGAGCTTCTCTGGAAGTGACTGCACGGAGTATGGATATCAATAAAACCCTGGAAGCAGGAAAGCCTACAGACCAAAGGCAGACGAGAGCTACTATTAAACGTATAGAACAGCAAGAGAAGAACCAACAAGATAGGACAAATACCAATCTGGAAACCATGGGAGCAAGACCAAAGAAGAAAGCAGGGGGAAAAATGGAATTGGTCTGGCAAGAGTTTTCCGAAGCCGATCATGACAAGTAAATATTTGACATGGAATGTTAACGGGTTAAACTCCCCACAGAAAAGGAAGAAAATATTTCATTATCTGAATCAAGGTAAAAATGATATAATTTGCTTACAAGAAACACATATCAAAACCACGGACCAGAAATATTTAACCAACAACAAACTAGGCACACAATTTGTTGCAGCGGCAGCAGAAAAGAAGAATGGCATAGTCATCTATGTGAAAAAGCATATAAGAGCTAAATTAATAGAGTCAGACTCTCAAGGTAGATATCTAGCAATCGAAATTATAAAAGATGATAAGAAAATTCTTTTGATGGGCATATATGCACCAAATCAGCAAAAAGGAAAATTTTACAAATTGGTACATAAAAAGCCAATACAATTTGACTACAGATCCTGTATTATAATAGGAGACTGGAATGGCGTCATAGAGGTCGGCTTGGATAAAAAGAAGACATCACCAAATCCGCAAAAACACTCCAAGTTGCCCAAATCCTTCTTTGATATAAAGATGACGTTGACCTGATAGACATTTGGAGAGAAAGACATGGCAAAGAGCAAGAATTTACCTTTTTTTCAGACAGACACCAGTCATTCTCTAGAATCGACTTTATATTAACAACCAGTGACTTGCTTGTTAGCCTAAAGAAGGTGAAAATCCTACCCAAAGTTCTAACAGACCATAATCCGGTATGGATGGAATTAAGGCAAGGACAGAAACCTAGGAGATCCTGCAGAATTAATGAAAACCTGTTTAAATACGATTTAAATGTAGATGAATGCAAAAATGTTATGAAGGAATTTTTTAGCATAAATATGAATAAAGAGACATCTATAGAAATGATATGGGACACTAGCAAGGCGTACATGCGGGGGATTCTCATGGACATGAACAAAAGGCACCATTGCAAACAAGAACAAAAAAGAAAGGAGTTAGAAGAGGAGATAAGTAAGAAAGAGCAATTATTAATAGAAAGACCGGAGGACAAAGATACCAAAGAGGGAATCAAGATTTTACGGAAACAATTTGACTTGTTGATGGCAGATCAAGTGGCAAGGAATATACAATATGCAAAGCATAATACATTTTTTAATTCCAATAAACCTGGTCGATGGCTGGCTTATATACTAAGGAAAAAGCAAAAATCCCGCATAATTGAAAAGATAGCGTATAAAGGAAAGGAAGAGTTTCAACAAGAAATGATCAAGAAAGCTTTTACAGAATTCTACTCCAAGTTATACGCTGAAGAGAAGACACAAGATAATGAGATAGAAAAGTTTCTGCAAAATGAAAAGTTATTGATAATTACCGATGAACAAAGAGATAGACTGAATGCATTGATTACACCAGAAGAAATACTTTCAGTGATTAAACAATTGAAAATGGGAAAATCTCCCGGGACTGATGGGTTAACGGCGACCTATTACAAGTATCTTCGAGAGGAGATGGTAGAACCCCTTAGAGAACTATTTGTCAACATACAAGAACGTGGTCAGGTTCCACCGTCGTGGAAAACAACCTACATATCTCTAATCCCTAAAGAGGGAAAAGACAATGCTCAACCAGAAAACTACAGACCCATCACACTATTGAATATGGATTACAAAATTTTTGCAAAAATCTTGGCTAACAGATTAATGACAGTGTTACAAAAAATAATTCACCCGGACCAAACTGGGTTTATACAAGGACGACAGATGAAAACTAATGTAAGACAACTTCTTAATATAATAGAGTACCTGGAAAGGCATATCCAGGTGCCTGCTACTCTCATGTTTTTGGATTCAGAAAAAGCCTTTGATAGACTGAATTGGCCGTTTCTGAAAAAACTGATTGGGGGGATGAAAATGGGAGAACAGCTTATCAACTCCATATTGGCAATTTATCAGAAACAAACAGGCCAGATCATTGTGAATGGAGACTTAACAGATTCATTTAATATAGAGAAAGGTACTAGACAGGGATGTCCTCTATCCCCCTTGCTGTTTGTTTTAACGCTGGAGGTTTTACTGAACAAGATACGAGTGGCAGATGATATAAAAGGTATACGGATTAGACAACATGACTACAGACTATGTGCCTTCGCGGATGACTTGCTTGTGACACTGACTCAACCAGCACAACCAGCCAAGAGATTGATGGAGATAATTAAGGACTATGGTAGGGTATCAGGCTTCAAAGTAAATATATCTAAGACGAAGATGCTAGTTAAAAATTTAGATAACAACTCAAAACAGGACTTAGAAAGAATAACGGGCTGTGAAATAGTTAAGAAAGTTAAATACTTAGGAGTTGAGATTGAAGCTGCAAATGGAAAATTATATAAAAATAATTATGAGGTGTTGTGGAACAAGATACAAATAGATTTGGACAAGTGGAAAACATTACAACTGTCTCTGCTGTGCAGGATAGCGGCAGTGAAAATGAACGTATTGCCAAAATTTTTATTTGTCTTTCAAATGTTACCTATACTTAAAAAGGATGTGGACCTAGACGAGTGGCAGAAGGGCATTAACAGATTTATTTGGGATGGCAAGAAACCGAGGGTTAAATTAAAAATCATCCAGGATACAAGGAGAAGAGGTGGTTTAAAAATGCCCAATTTGAAGTTATATTATTATGCTGCGGCGCTGGTGGCGTTGAGTGACTGGATTAATATATTGAATGACAGAATACTGAATGTTGAAGGACATGGATTACTATATGGTTGGCACGCATATTTAGTGTATGACAAGAAGGTGGATAGGAGCTTCAAGGAGCACGCACTGAGAAACCCGCTGTTGCGTGTCTGGAAGAAGTATCAGTACTTACTACATGAAAAGATTCCCATCTGGACGATCCCCAGACACGCAATAGGGAACATAAACATAGTACAAGGTCAAGATGTGGTGCCCTATAGTAAACTCGTAGTGGAAGAAGGAAATGTGTTATCATTAAAGCCATCAAATATGCTAGCAGAGGAAGGAATAATGTGTACCTGGTTTTCATATTTACAATTGCAGTCTAGGTGGCAAAAAGACCTGAAGAAGGGTTTATCACTAACAGATGAGAATTTAATTAAACAAGTTAGAGAAAAAGGGCCCATGCATATCAAAAGAGTGTACAATGTATTGATAGAAATTGACTCTGAAACTGAACTAGTCAAGGATTGTATGATAAAGTGGGAACAAAATTTTGGGCAACCTATCATGATGGAAACGTGGGAGAGAATTTGGGTGAAAAATGTAAAATTTACGCAAGCGCAACATTTAAGAGAGAACTTTTATAAAATGTTTTATAGGTGGCACCTAGATCCGATCATATATCTACCCTGACATCCAACCTAAATGTTGGAGATGTGAAAGTATGGAGGCTACATATTTTCATGTATGGTGGACATGTAGAAAAATTAAAGTTTTCTGGAGAAAAATATGGTGGACACGTATTGAATTTCTACCTCAGTTGTTTTTGCTAAGGATCATAAAAGACTGTACCACCATAGAGACGAACTTAATTTTGAACTTGATCACAGCAGCGAGACTGTTGGTGGGACAATATTGGAAAAAGCCAGAATTACCATCTATTGAAGAATGGACTTTGAAAGTTATAAATTTGGCAGAAATGGCTAAAATATCTGCATATTTGAAGGATCATTCAAATGAAAAATATATGTTGGACTGGATAGACTACATACAAGAGAAACACCAATCAAAGAAAATGTATCTGGCTTATAGTTAAATCTTGATATACGGAGTGAAGAATGTTTACAAATTTAAAATGATTGTATTAAGTTGAATTGCATTTAACTTGAATTTTTTCTTTGTTTACATGTACAAATATATATCTAATAATAAAAAATGTTATAAAATTAAAAAAAAATTTTAGTATCTCTCACTTTCCTGAATCAATCACTTTCTCATGGGTGGTGATGTCTCCCTATAAACAGTCAGTAGGCAAACTCTTACACTGCAGTAAGGTCACTTGTGTTTGCAAAACATAGTGTGTAAACTCACATTAGAGTTTGAATTTGGTAGGGTAGCATGAAGGACTTGTGAAAGATATTCAGATGTCATGATATATCTATACCTATATACAGACTAGAATCCTGAAGAAAGTGGTTTTCTGTATTATGCTTTATGGATGGAAAAGGTAGTTTTGGTATTTTGAAGCTTGTTGTGGGAAAAGTTTTTTGAAAATATTATGTTTAACAACAAACAGTTCAATCAAGGAAGAAAACAATTCAGAGTTTTCATGTTTAGTTCTTACATGAGACAAATGTTTAATTCTTATATGAGACAAGAATAGTTATCATACTCTGAACACATTATGCAAAGATCCATAATCTTTGATAAGTTCATAATGGTGGGAAATGTGGAAGGAAAGAGAAGATGACCACAGCAATATGGATGGATCTAAAAGGAGAAAGTTCTGGAGAAAGTCCTCTATGTGGTCATTAAGAGCAGATAAATAACTTTCAATGAAGCTTGATATACAAACAACCAGAGGCCTTATTAAAGATCGATGAAAATGGAATAACAAGTAGCAAAACAGAATGTGTAGTGCTTTATTTTAAGGGGAAAACTAGCTTGCACAAATGTCTTCTATTTTGGTTTTGTATTATAAAACACATCTAAAAACAAGCTAGAGAATTTGAATTTCTGCCAAAATGCAGTTCTGGTGTATTTGAATTGGATCAGTGCTAGCCTAAACATTTGAGTATCTAGATAAATATGGTCAAATATAAAAAGAGACAGTGAATTCTAATGGTTAAGTTATTTGATTAGAAGTCTGGAAACCATTTCAAGTTGCCCTTCAACCATTGCAATTTACTAGGTGACTTTAGTCCATTCTTTCTCAGTACAACTGTTATAGGAATGAATTTGGGAGTTTGGGTGAAGAGATTCTACCTATATAATGGTCAAATAAGAGGGAGTGTAGCCCATACCTGTATAGTGGATGAGTAAGAGACTCAAGAGGGTCAATCCCTAAACTACTGGTCTAGAAAGGTAATGACAAGAAATTTGTAATTTCAGACTTGCAATTAGTTTATCTGGTTATGTTTACTATCTGGCCAATCTGGTAAGACTGATAACAATTTACCCCTCATGCAAATGGAGCTTCGTGTGTACATGCTTGCCAGCCGTGGAGGGGGGGGATGGTGCAGAACCATCCCCTCCACCACCCACCCTGCTAGTCCACAGAGCCAAAAAGGTTGGGGAACTCTGCTCTATTGTCTTTGCCCAGAGAGATTCAGAGAGCTAGTCTACTTACTAGCTCTTCTTTTTTCACCATGGTCATCAGCTTCACTTTTCAGAGGTGTCCTCAGTCTGTCATTTCTTTCTCCAGAAGTCTCCAAGCTTGAAAAGTTTCCATAATGTTTCGAATCAAACAGTACAGCTTGCACAAAAATACCTTTTTATACTACTCTGATGCATTATCATATAATAATGCTATTTTTATATGTATATGATTCTGAAATTGAAATAAATGTCATTTGAGTTAACTCTGAAATATGACCTAGTCCTAGACCCAACAAAGGAGGTTTGCATAACCAGTGATGCATTGGGTATGTCTTGAAATGTGTTATGTGTTTGACATTTTCTGTCTTGTTGAGTTTTGCAATCTTGAGAAAGTAAAACAGATAATGTCTTTAATTCCTAGAGCAGAGTATACATTAAGGTTGAAACAGAAAGAAATTGTTTTTAAATTGAGGAGCTTAAATATTTCTGATAAATTTTGAAAAAAAAAGAAACTTCAGGACTATTTCAATATGTGATGGTTCAATAATTCAACATATAATATGGTCCAATATATAATAATTAATAATCATTGACAAGGATCTATTAAGAGTAGTATTTGTTTTAATTTAAAATTACTGTTATTTTAATATTTAAGAAATAATTGGAATTATAAGTAAGGTTTTCTTTCTAAATATAATACCTATCTATTCTTGGAGAAAGTGATAAACTGCTACTACACACTATTTGTATAATGCAAACAATTTATTTTTATTCCCTTTTTGATGGCACAACTTTTATCTCTTTTCCTGACATGTTCTGTTCAATCAACTATGCATTGACAAATGGGAAAAATATTGATTAAGACTTTTTGTTGCTTGAAATTGCTTTCAAGAATGGTACAACTTGATAACATCTTTTCTTTTTTAAGTGAGCTCTTTAACAATTCTAGAAGGTATTTATTTTTATCTACAGAGACAGAAAAATGCTCTATAATTAAATAAATTATTCAGTGTACAATTGTATACTGCATTTGTTTGGAGAAATGCTTCTGCTGCTCAAAAGCTAGGAAGTAATTTGTTTTAATCAGAAATATTTGGTAGATGAGGCTATATTAACTCTCAAACTTATATTCATTTTATCTAAAATTTTCCCAATTATCCATTAATTTTGGGAGAATGGCATAGATTTCAATATGTAATGTTTGCATTAGTCACTATGCTTACATCTCCAGTTATTTAGTTTAATATTATTTCAAAGTATTTGTGTATATCTCTCACCAGGGGTCCTTTCTAATGGCAAAAGTGTCTTAATCTTTAATCTACAAATTTATATTTATAGCAATATATTAAATTAGACTTAGCAAGTTCCTATATACATATTTAACAATCATCATCAGTAGAATGTGGTTTTTCATTTGTCCTTCTATTGGCATTAAAAATGATATAATTGTGAGTGAGTGTGTCTCCATATATGTATTCATGCAATTGAACTACTCATACACCTTTTGTCTTTTACATTACATTGGAGCAACAGTTTTCAGAGTCACATCATTAGTAATTATAAAGAATTTTAGATTTCCATTTGACAGCACATTTATCACAACTCCATTGTGCCATTCTTTTATATCGTTAATGGAAAGGAGGAGAAAAAGTGATTTCTGTTTACATTTGAAGACTTTTCTTTTCCCATAATGATATCCCAAATGATATCTTATTTGCTCTGGTTCCTTTGATAAGCTCAGAATTACTGGTATGGTTTTTTCCCCAATTTTTTCTAGAGGTAACTCAGTTAACTACCAGGTTGCCATAGATATATGGCATAAACATTATAGCAGCAGGACAAATAAATCCATTGTTTTCCATTGGGAAAATAATGATTGAGTTTGTTTGTGAAATACACAGCAAATGCTCCTGGATAGAGGGAGAAGCAGCTTCCTTCTTTTTCTTTTTTTTTTCTTTTTGTAGAAAAAGATTTGCCAAATCAATGTGCTCAGGTTATACAACTTGCTCAGATATAAATCTAGTTGTAAGCTAGCTAAACAATTTCAGTTATAACAGAGAAAGATAAATAATTTCTGCTCATATTTGTCCTGAATTAACTGTTGAAATCCATTTTAACTTTCCATCAAATTCATTGGGACTGACAAGTCTAATGTAGGAGATGACTAGGCTGAGCCTGAGGGAGGAGTCAAACATGTCATAACTCATGAGTCCTTCTTTGCTCACAAGAAATCTAAGTCCAGCCCACCTTGGATGCATCTCTTATCTCTTATGGATTTCCTTGATCACTTGTTGGTCAGATTCTTGTAGAGAGTTTAAGCTTGCAATAAATATTTATACTCATTTGAACTGCCCGAATCTCCTGATTTCCCCAGCTAAGCAGTCTAGTACTTTCCTATATCCTCCTTAGTTGATTTTTGCTTCATGAAATAAGAAACTTGGTGTACCTAGAATATGCTTTAGGTAACAAATCCTATAAATCTATACTTTTATATATAGTATCTGAGACTGATGCAAAAGAAGTGATGGTTCTTTATTCAGTCATCTTCTTCCAATCCTACCTACTATAAAGAATTCTCATAAGGATTAAATTAAATAAATAAATAAATGTATGTATGTATAAATTTTGAGCTCCAAGTGAAATGTGCATCTAAAAAATTAATAAATTAGCTTTTTTTAAAGTGATCTGATTGCATATTTCCTGCTACCATTTCTAGGCTGGATTTCATTCTTAAGACTTTGCTGCAAAGAGTAAATTAGAAAATTTATTGAATTATCTCCTGAGAGTCAACTCAAATAATATTTATAATTAATATATAATGCAGCAAAGTTCCAATCAATGTTTTTCTCTGTTTCACAGTCTGGGATTAGAATCTGTTTCTGCCTCTCCATAGTGAGGAATTTTGCACTCTGAAGACATGCTGATGATTCTCACGCAACTGGCGATCATGTTGTTTTCTCTGGGATACCAAAGGAAATTGAAAAGTTAAATTACTGCAATTGATATAAATGAGATATTAAAGCTCTTAACCAATATTATTGATTTGGGGACTTTGAGGAATGAGGGCTATTAAGTCAATGACACCACCACTTTGTATTGGGTTAGTTTGTGCTAGGGAAACTTTTGAGATATATTTATCTTTCACTTGCATTTTTTAAGCTGTTATTTCAACTGTACAAAAAAGTTCAGATATATAAATGTTTGAATGTAAGCAGTACTGCAGCCCAAAGCATCTTATTATCTTTTCAAACAGTTCTGCATATGCATAATTCATAGCGTGGATGAATACAAGCAAGATATTATCTGGGTGTAAAGCCCTCATCCACTTAAAGAAAGAGGACAGGCATATTCTCTGCATTATATGGATACTCCAAAGGATAGTGTTTATGAGGTGTGTGTCTGCAGGCAATTTTGCTAAGAAAAATCTTCAAAAAATCTGCTAGATAAATTGGAGGACTTAACCAATAGCATGATGGTGCCCAGCACAGGTAATCCTATTCAATCTAATACTCTTCAAAGTTTCTTTATTTACAAAAAAAGGGTTGATAAATAATCCAATCAACCCTATTGTCTTGTGGGTCCAAATGTTGTACCTTTTTACTCTATATGTGTTACTGAAGATATCAAACAAGGACACATATGTTGTAAGATACCCTAGTACAGTATGTAGCAGAAATTAATATCTTTCTAGAAAAATGACTTATCTGCAGTTTGTATTTGATATTCAAGGAAGAAATAGTGTCATCAGCTTAATTTGTAATAAAACAGTTGTAATATACAATAGTAACAGATGTGGACAGTTTAATTTACAAATGAATAACTCATTTATAGTGACTTTTTACACACACACACACACACACACACACACACAATTAATATTGATTTGATTCCTGGTTCAGAAAATACTAAAGGACTCATTTGTTCAGTGGTAAATAATAACCTCTTGAGAATGTGGTATCTTGCTTTGTTTCCCTTCCTCTGCTTATTTATTTTGCACTTATAAATAAGAAATAATTTGAGAAGTTCAAATAAAAGTGGCAGGGAAACAGAAATGTCAGAACTTAGCAGAAGCTGAATTAAAAATGTTATTTAGGATTATTTTAAATACTACAAGCAGGAAGACTGAAGAATGTCTGAAGAGTTCCAGATATTAAGCAAAAGCATTGATAGTGACAAATACATTATAAATTTGATTCATTATCAATTAAATTAATATAAAACTGATGAAATGAGTTTGTTTCTGCCCTTAGAGTCAATTTTAATACAGCATTTCCCTTTATAGAAAATATCTGACTGGAAAAAAAATGGTTGTTTCTTAGGAGATTTTGTGCATATAAAAATAAGAAATGGGTATGTTGAAACACTTATTACAGAAAATTCATAATTTCCTAACTTCTTTTTCTTGCATTCAGCCTGAATTAATATGTTATTTCTCATTCTAATATCAAGATAAATTCCCTTTAGTTGAGAAAGATTTGCAGATGACACCAAGCTAGGGGAAATAACCAACATTTAGAAGTTAGGCTAAAGATCTAGAAAGATCTTGATAGAGTTGAACACTGGGTTTATCCAACAAAATGTAATTCAGTGGTGAGAAAAATAAGGTTTTACACTTAGGCAAGGAAAACCACATGCTCCAATACAGAATAGGTAGTACCTAGCTCAACAACAGTGATTATGAGAAGGATCTAGGAGTTCTCATGGACAACCACTAGAACGTGTTTGATGGTGCTATCACTTTGATCCCAAGTACTGGAAGGAATTGGTCTTTGTTAGATCTTCACTGATAACATATGGTGACGGTGCTGGGCTTGGTTTCTAAATATTTGGTCTTTTGATGTTGAGGCGCAGGCCATAGAATAACCTTTTGTGCTTACCTTTCCATATCTAGAACAGCCCAAAGGATACAGTTGATTAGTTTGAAGCAGGGTTCCTCAACCCTGGCAACTTTAAGACTTGTGGATTTCAACTCCAATAATTCCTCAGCCAGCAAAGCTTTTCTGGCTGAGGAATTCTTGGAGTTGAAGTCCACAAGTCTTAAGGTTGCTAAGGTTGAAGACCCCTGCTTTAAAGTTTGTGATGGCAACATGACATTAGTATTTTGACTGCAAAAAGAAAACAAAATGTTTGTTATTGATAAAAAGACACATTCTACAATCTCATTCCAGGAAGTGCTGCAGGACAGACGTACCATTTTGTCTATGAAAAGAACAGCCTTGGGTAGTATGCACTTTTTCAAAGTAAGTAAACATACACACTAGTAAAGTTCCAATGGCAAAGTCAAGTATAGATATTTCATTCAATCTTCCTACCTTGGGGTTACCAAATATCTTAGCAAGCAAAAGACGACATGGATAATTAGAGAGAAAACACATGGGGAATGAGGAGGCCACACTAACTGTTTAATATTTGTACTTGCATTCATTGTACTTACATTCACTGAAGGTTCCTCAGTTAAGTCCTTGCTTATCAACCGTAATTAGGACTGGCAACTCCATTACTAAGCAATATGGTTGTTAAATGGGATATCACGAGTGCAACTTGTGATTTTATTGCTAGCTTCTCCACTGATTCTGTTTGTTGGTAATTGGCTGTGAAATGCACAAATAGTGAATATATAACCACAGAGGTTGCAACAGTCAAAAGTGTGAAGATTTATTATAAAGTTATTTTTCAGTGCTGTCATAAGTTTGAATAGTCTGTAAGAAGGACAGTTGTAATGCAAAGAGTCCCAGTATGCAAAAATCAGATAGTATTTGATTTTAAGATTATGTTTGTTGGCCAAAGGGTGTCTAGTAACTTTAGCTTAAGTGGAGTCCTGTCTAACAAAGTGAGCAGGAAATGGATCACTATCAAAAGTTTATGCACGTTCCTTTTTAAATATAAACCTAAAAATGCTAAATGTGTGGGTTGTTTTTTAGTCATCTGGACCATAGAGTGTGTATTCTAAATCTATAGATGAATATGTTCAGAGGAGCACAGAATGAGAATCTGATGGACATTTAGAGGTTGGAAACTGACCAAAGAGAGAAGCAACATGGATTTAAGGAGAAACTTCCTGACAGTGAGGACAATTAACCAGTGGAACAGCTTGCCCCCAGAAATCATGGGCTCTCCATCACTGGAGATTTTTAAGAAGAGACTAGACAATCACTTGTCTGAGATGGTATAGGTTCTCCTGCTAGAGCAGGGGGCTGGACTAGAAGGCCTCCAAGGTCCCTTCCAGTTCTATTCTATTCTATTCTATTCTATTCTATTCTATTCTATTCTATATAAAAATCAAGCTAGATTTAAGGGGTGGAATACATATCTCAAATTTAATTTCAAAGTAAATATTACATTAACTATTAAAATAGCAATTATAAAATGCAAACTATGACTCATCTTCTTTATAATATCCATTATAGAAGGTTCAGGCTAGCTTTTAAGCTATTTCGCTGAGCAGCTCAATGCAGCTGTGTTATGCAACAGGATGCAGAAATTTAGCAATTTTGTCATTAAATTTTAGCAAAAATAATTACTTTTTCTATTGATATTAGCACTCTAATTATATTGGATATTTTCAATGTTCTTAAAATAAGACATTAGAATATGAGAATTGGCTTCGGAGATCACCCCAGAGCTTGTGGCTATAATGAAGTCCCATAAAATACGGGACATTCTTTAAGCAGCATATTTGGGTGACCCAAAGAAACAGAAGCAGAAATAACGCAGCTTATTTCTCTCCAACCTCAATGTTCCTTGTAAGAGAAAAAAACAACTGCATGTACCTATTTGAATTTAAATTCTCTCCCATCCTTCTTGCTTCAAGGCAGGTTCTTTCATATTCCATTTCTGGATATTGTGTTTATCTGTGTCTAGACAGGATAGGTGGAAACAATGAATTGTATGTAGTTAAGGAGTTAATAATATAGACATTTTCATCAATAATTTATTGCCCCTCTTTGTCTGGGAAATCACTATGTGCTGTTTTTCCCATCTCCACAAAGGCTACCTCTTGCACCAAAACTTGCTAAACTCACCTAGTGGAGTTTTATATCAATATAAATTGGAATAGTCAAGTAGGGCTTTTAGTTAGAATCAGCGGGTTTACTCCAATTAACTTTTGTATTAAAAAAAGATTGAGTGATGCATGCTGTTGGTTTTAATGGAAATAAAAAAAAAGAGTTTTCAAAATGTTACTAAAATACAAAAAGAGCATCCAGGGCAGTATTCACTTATGTGTTGCAAGATGTGCTCTTGTTTTTTCAAGCTTCTGGTCAAAGAGTCTCTGACAAGGGGGAGGGGGGCCCTGCTTGAATTTCTGTAAAGAAATTGTCCCTCTTGATGCAACTCATTATTTGAAAGCCTGCCTGGGGCTGCTTATTTGTGTAAGTGCTGCTCTATATTCTCCACTGTTACAATTTCAAGAGTAATGTAATTACAGACTAAGAAAAGTCTCTTGTTGAAAATATTTGTGATCTGCCCTGTGGCATTTTCTTAGGTTTCTAATGCAAGTAATATACCCAGTATGAAGAGCTTGGCAGCAATTTGCCAAGCTAATGGAAGTGCTACATATTTATTCAGTAGCAAGGTCCACAATGTTAACTGTGACTTATTTCCAGGTAAATGTGAGTAAGTATATACCTTAAGTGTCTCTTCTTGCATGAGCTAAAAATGCCATTTCCTTGTACATTTTCTCTTTTGTTAGATACCCAAGCACTCTTGGCATTTCAGAGTACTTAATAAAACAACAAGGCTTGGCTGAATGAATGCTGAAGATTTTCCTTCTACAGTGCTTCTTTTGTGTCCAGCTTGAATTGATTATTGTCTTCCCATTGTGCACCTTCACTTTCTTTCTATTCAAAAGAATTTTCTGTTACCTGCCAGACTATTGTATTACTGTTAGTAACAGAAGCCCTTTGGGGGAAAATAAAAATCTGCAAAGAAAAATGCTCTTGCTCACAAGCTCTTTCCGTGAATAATTTCTTATAATTCTGCAAGCTTGCATGTCCCTTCATTCCATGTATATAATTAATTTCAATTTTTTCAATATATCAGTTTTTTTTTAAAAAAAGCATAATACCTCTTTATCTTATTTTTCCCCACAACAACAGCACTGCGAAGTAGATTAACCTAAGAGAGGGAGTAACTAGCCTAGAGTCACCAGTAAGCTTTTTTGCCTAAAGATGGAGTAGATGTGAATCACTTTAACACTATACTACACTGGCTCTTACGTATAGATAGCAATCTTTTCTATCATGTATTTTTGTAGACTTCTAAATACATTGCATATAACAGGGTATCAGGACAACAAATTATGATGAAGCTTGCAATTCTTGCATCAGAATATTCATTATGCTGCAAGAGATTTCATATCTCCCTCAGTGGGAAATCATTTTAAGGCTTACTTCCCCGAAGACATCCAAATAGAAATGTCTGGTGTATTTTGAGAATAATGCTGGTCATATTGAAACCACATTTTTGGATCTGAACCTGCCTAACCACTCCAAGCTGTGTAAAGAATGAATAAGCCTAATGGGAGGATGATCCTCAAAATAAAAAAACAATAAAGTGGACATTGCTAAGTGTAAGCATGGGGTTTATTCATTACAATGTGTTCTGTTCCCTAGTTGGTGAAATTATTTTCCATAACAAATGTTTATTCATGGATTGTGAGTAGATATTTTTTACCTTTCACAGGTTTCACTCATATCTCTGTTTTTCTACTTATTTATATCTATCTATTTCTCTATCTATCTATCTATCTATCTATCTATCTATCTATCTATCTATCTATCTATCTATCTATCTATCTATCTATCTATCTATCTATCTATCTATCTATCTCTATCACATAAACAAAATCAGAAGTAATCAATATTTGATACCACGCATTTTCCATCTCTTTCTGAGCAAAATACCAATAACTCATATAGTTTAAAGACTCTGTTACATTGAATATAAATTTTGAATGTTAACACCATTCAATTTTTAACTGCAAACTACTTAGTGATTTTATTATGGAGAGCAGTAGGTACAGTTTGCAAAAATACGATATTATATATAACTTTGGAACATTATTCAAAAGCTCGACAAGGGCAGTTCATTTTCTAGAGTAAATAAAAACAATAAGGGCTTTTTCTTTTCAACTATATAGTACTAGAGCTATTCAGCTATACAGCTTTAAAGGTTTTTTATATATCTATTTACAAATTCTCAGGGTAGTATGTTTGTGAATGTGCGTGTGCACAAACCCACATGCCCATTTTCTATTGTGTTTCTGGAAGTCTTTCTGATCTTCATCTGCAGCACCTTGCAAGGCAGGAGTCATGTTGCTTCACTTAAAGCCTTATCAAAGACTAATCTTAATGAAACAGAGATATTATTTCTCAGTGTCATGCAAATGGCTTTAGGAAATAGAACCATGATATATGGTGAAACATAATATAGTTTATAAACTTTATAAGTTATTATGGTCCAGCTTTCTATAATCCAAATGTCAAGAAACTATCTGATAGAAAATTGAATTCAGAAAATTATAACCTAAATTGTTCTTTTCTTTGTTTACCAGGTTTTTCTCCCCTCCTATCATTCTTATTTTTGAAATAGATAGATTTATATTTCTGTTGATTGCTTTTGGGCTTTAGGGTGTTCCCACCAGGACAGTCAGAAAACTCCTGAGTTTTTGAATTTTCCCTTAAATAATCCTGAATCATTTGTAGAGATTATGTAACCTCTCCAATGACAAATATTGTGTGACATTTCTTTGGATACTAGATAAAACAAGTAAAGCTCACATAAAATCCCTAAGCTCTAAAGTGGCTCAGTTAAAAAGAAAACCATGTATGTAATCTCAAATATGTTCTTTCAGAAATGGGAATATGTGCTGAGAGACATTTAGTTCTTATCTGGTAGTAATGAGAGTTCTCTTTTCAACATTTTAGAAGGGATTCAGACAAAATATGACTTTCATATATTAATTTTTATTTTCACTCTCCAACTCCTCAGAAGCAATTCAAAAGCAATCTATAATTACAGTTTCTCCCCTTCCATCAGCTTGGAAGAGGCGGTTGTGATGGAATGTGAGTAGGATCACTTATAAAATGTCTACAGAGACATGTATTAATTTAATAATGTCTAAAAAAGCCTTACAAGTTCAGTTATGAAAACGATTGAATTATCTTGTGATCTTCAGAATGCTTAGCACACGAATAAAGAAAATATGTGCTCATTGCTATTGATGTTATTTAGCCCAGAGATCCCCAACCTTTTGGGCACCAGGGACTGGTGCCATGGAGAAAGATTTTTCTGCGAACCAGAAGGGGTGTAGTTTTGAATACTGCCTGCATCTCTAGGATGGAGCTTTGCTTGTTTATGTGGCCCACTTTCTGGCATGCTGCGGACCGGTGCCGGTCCACGGACCAGGGGTTGGGAGGCCTGATTTAGCCTACTTTAACATACAGTGTCAGAGTCATGCTTGGGAAAACCAGCACAGATGACAGCCAGATCTGAATTGGCATCTCTACTGAGAAGTAACTAGAGTTAACTTTCAGGTAAGTAGCAATATATTTACTCAACTGCTGAATAAACATGCATCATCAGATTGCCAGCAAGAAATCTAAAGCAAACTACAAACTCTATAACAATATGCATGATTGTGGAAACCAAAGTAGGCATTAAACATTAAACATATCAATTGTAAATTATTACAAGAATCTAAGGATAGAGGGGGCTTTGGTCTTCCAGATTGGAGACTTTACTATCAAGTGGCTATTTTGCTTTGGCTTAAAGAATGGATTGTATTGAGAAATAAAAGATTGCTTTATTCAGAGGGACACGACCTTCAGTTAGGTTGGCATGCTTTTATATGGTATGAGAAAGCTAAAGCACATAAGTACTTTCAAAATCATGCGATAAGAAACGTACTAGTCTCAGAATGGGAGAAAATGAAACATAAAATATATATGAAAATACCTGAGTGGCTTTCAACAATGGAAGCATTTGCTTATCCAAATCTGATTAACTATGACAAACTGGTTAGTTATAAAGACATTTTGGACAAGGAGGGAAACTTAAGGACAGGCAAACTTTACAACAACAAGGTATTGACTTGACATGGTGGTCCTATTTGCAAATTCAAACAAGATATGAAAAAGATATAAAATTGACAGGTTTTTACAAAGAACAGACCCCATTAGATAAAATTTTGTTAAAAACAGGTGAGAATTTGATTAGAAAACTCTATAAATTTCTTTTAAACTGGAAGATGGAAGAAGAACAAGTGAAAGAAACAATGATAGTATGGGCAAAGAACTTTGGACATTCTATAGATTTGGAAGACTGGAAAAAACTTTGGGATAAAAATATTAAGCTTACAAAAGCAGTAGCATACAAAGAAAACTTATATAAGATGTTTTATAGATGGCATATGATACCAGTTCGCTTAGCGAAAATGTTTAAAAATGTTTCGGATATTTGCTGGAAATGTAAACAACAGCCAGGCACTTATTACCATGCCTGTTGGATATGTCCTATCACTAAGAAATATTGGTCTAAGCTCCATAGATGGTTGGAAAAGATGACGAAATTACAGATAGAATTTAAACCGGAATTGTTTTTGTTAGGAATATTAAGACCTAATTATGGTAAAGAGGATGACTATTTGATATTGCATGTTTTAACAACTGTAAGGATAGTATTTGCCCAATTTTGGAAAAATGAGAACTTACCATCTGACCAAATTATAATTACTAAAATTTTAGAGTATGCAGAAATGGATACATTAACATTAGAAATGAAAGAAAAAGATGATTCAATTTATTTTAGAACTTGGGAAAAATTCTACCAATGGTTAGAGACACGTTAGAACTTGAAGGATTCAATATTTTAGAATAGATGACTGATTTGTAACTAAGTTCTAACCAACATTTTGATGATATGATTATTTCCCTGACTTACTGATTTTTATTTGTTACTTTTGACTGTTAGGACTTTTTGAGATTTTATTAGTAGTGTTTACTTAATAGATTAACGTATTTGTTTACTAATTTTTCTTAATATGTTATAGTGTAAGCTTCGGTAAAAATGGTTGAAAATGATATTTACTCATTATTATGATCCGGACAGTAGCTTGTTTGTTGAAATACATGATTGTACCTATCCTTATTTTACCCTAAATCAATCATTCCCTTCCCTTTCCCCTCTCCTCCCACCCCCTCCCTATACCATACCTATATTGTCCCTATTTTTCCTCATCTATATAAACTTAATAAAATTTTGTTTAAAAAAAACATACCAATTTGTCTACTTGAAAGCATACATTGTAAACCAACAAAAGAGAATATAAAATTACCATGGACTTGAAAGAACTTTTAAGCAGCAGACTACATTCATAGACAGTGTATATGAATGACTGATTCCAAGCCAATGTGCAACATATTTTGCTTTGTTAACATGCAGTCCAGAAGTGTGCTTCAGTTTGCAATGCCTATAACTGATAATTATGAATCAATAGGCACATATCTCAGAAGCTTACACAGAAATACTGCTTTTCACAGGTCTATGAATTGTTACAATATTATTACTAGTCAGTTGTCTACATGCATATCTAAAAATCAACATTCGTGCTCTGGAGACAAATTCATTGTAGGTCCAATCACACTTGGCCAATAAAGAATTATATTCTGTTCTGTTCTGTTCTTTTATAGTTTAGGTAGCCACTAACATTCTTGTTAGTGAAAGAGGCACTTTTGTTTGTTTTCTGTTTATCTGATTGTACCCACACCCCCACTTCAAAAACCCATTCATGACTTTATGAGTTTTGGGCATATTTGATTACTAAGAATGGCTTTTGTGGCTATGTAATGGCTTAAAACAGTTATTTCTTTGGATATAGATATGTTAATAATAAGTAAAACTTTTCATTCAAAATAATTTTATGGTACTTTTTCTTCCATTGCCCTCTTGGTAAGATCCTTTCATACTTGTTCTCAAAGAATTTCCTCCTATTTTCTTATCTTACTTCTTGAGGAAAAGAAGAAAGATAAATCTCAAAATTCATTAATGCTGTGACATTAATTAATTAATTAATTTCTTTATTACCATTGCAATTCATATAAGATCAATTATTTATTTCACCAACTTATTGGCAAATTTATGTATAATATGACGATAAGTGGCTGGACTTATTCTTAAAATTTGATTCATTTTTATATAATCTCATCTTTCTGTAGAGCAAAGCATGTAGGGGAAAGAAGAATTTTTAAAAAATCAAGATGCATTTATGCAGATTATCTTTTTGATTTTTTTTCACACAACCTCATGACTCCTCTGTTGTAGACCATTCTATACAAAAATAATTACAATGAGGCCAAATTATAAATATGCTTTCTCATTGCTGATAATGGTAGGTTCTCTGATGGGCTCTAGTATTTGTAAGATTCCTAAATCCCACCAGAAATGGTTTCTACCATTTTGGCACTATTACAATGAGAGAAGCTTCACTGGATGAACTCTCTTTTCATTGCATTTTAAAGATTCATTACTCATCTGCATACTTAGGCTAGAGAAAATTTCATTTCAGTGTCAGCTTTGCATATGAACGGTTTCAAATTCAATCCCTGGCATTGTTAGTGAAAGTAGCACTAAACTCCAAAATGTAGGCTTTGAAAATCACAATTTTGCAATGGAAATGTCAACCTGATGGAAAAATGCTTGGAGTACTACATATGTTTACAGCCTTCAAATATATATTTTTTAAGTTTTAAGAATGAAATATTGAGTGATGTGAAGAAAACTGGCCTGAGATGGTAGAGAATACCTGATAATTAGCATAAACAATATTGGAAAAGATAGGCCATATCTTATCTGCCAAAAATAACTGTTTGTATTCCCAGCAAGATGTTTTGGATTAAACCTAAGGTCTACTGCAAGCAAAGCAGTAAGCTCCCACCCCTTGCCATAATGCACATTAATGCCCCAAATTGCTTTGGCAAGTCTTTGCAAGTCTTGTGACTTTATTGAGGTGTTCAAAAATTACAAGCTCTGCTGTATGGTAAATATTCCCACAGCCCTTTTGTCTTGCGTGCAATACAAGTCTAATAATATTCCTTTCAACATGACCATCTGAATTGGCACACATTTATGTATCCACTTAGTTTTTCCTCAGAGTTCCAAAGGTGAAAGGAAAAAGAACTCAGTGTATTCATAAGACTATTTAATCAGTTGTCTCTTACTGATTATTTTTCTGCCAAACATTGCAAAGGGAATAAATACACACAGTGAGTTTGGCCACCATCCTGAATTACTCAGCTGGAGAATCTCTTTAACGGATATTAAGTCACAGCCTGGGAGAAATGTCACCCTGTTGAAAATCAATATTTCCTTCTCTAGCCATCGTTTTAGTGCTTATTCATTAAAACAGCATGTCATTTCCCCTGGATAATTAAAGTGATTAAAAAAAAATCCCGAACAACATTATCAAAGCATATACAAGTTTGGCTTGAAATTTTTTCAAAACTAATGCTAATTTATTAAAGTCCATTCTGACTCTGCTGCTTTCATAAAATGCTGAGTCTGCAAATCAATCTTTACTAATAGAGGAGAATATATGCAGTTCAGGGTTGAACTGTAGAATTTTTGGTGTTCTCTGAACTTGGCTGTTTGCTGCTTCTTCATCAGACTAGATAACAGCTTTAATGCTAGCATAATCAATGCATACTAGAGATAGACTGGGTTAATGAATCGACTAAGCACTATTATAAGCCAATGTTTTTTAAAGTGCAAAATCTTTGTGGTTGAATCTGTCTGCTTGTCACTATAAAATTATACACACAGAGACACACACACAAACACACGCACACACACAAATACTGATTAAGCATGTTAAGTATTTGAACTTATTCACCTTCAGCAGAGGTAAGGAAAGATAAGCAAAACATTGGGATGTTGTAGGTTTGGGGCTCTGATTATACATTTTCATATAATTTCCTTAATTGAATATCCTATGGAATATTTGTAGTTATTATTTAATAGTGTTTATAATGTGTTCGCCATATTTTTATTTCTAAAGAAGCAGGAGAACAATAATTAAAAGCAGCTAGCATTTAGATATTCTCCTCCTGGTGTCCTGATTTAATATTCCCTTGGAGGTATTGCTGTGAGACTATAAAAATAATTGCTTCCTTTCTGCCTTCAAATCATGGTGTCCTTTGATAGTATTGGGCCTGAGTACATAGAAAGGCTCTTCCCTAGATTAAAAAAAAGCAACTTCCATATTGTTTGGACATCCAACCACTTTATCTGAGTTCTTATCTTCTTTCTATTACATTTCTAATTTAAACATTAAATATTCCAAGAATATTTTTTTCATTTCTTATAGTTAATACATGGCCATAAAATGTAGTTTACTGAATATTTAAGAGTATTAAAGGAATTTAAGGTCTTCGTGATTCTTTTGTTCTGAGAACTGGAAAAATTGATGTGATAAAATTGTCACTGCTGCTGGTATCACAATGAATTGCAATGTTTAAACTATTTAAGATAGCAAATATAACAGCTTTCAGATGTGTTCCTTCATTTATTTATAGAATTTTATTTCCTGTTATATAATTTTCAAAACTAGATTGTTGTGGTGCCTGTGCCAAGAGAACTAGAGAGAGGAGTGTTTTTATTCTCCAGATGGAAATCAAACAATTTGGGGGGGGGAATGGCAAGACATTTGCAGTTTCCTTGACCTTGACATACTTGCAGGTCAAAATAATTCATGTTGTTGCTTATTCTTCAAACTACTGGCACATATAGCAATGTATTTAAATAATTACTTTATCTGTTACTGTCACAGCTAGAAATACATTTATCAAGTTTGTTAAAACTAGGAATATAAAAGTATTTTCAGTAGAATTCCTGCAAGATTAAATTTAGGATTTTCATCTTAAACAAATGTAAAACTGAATTAATCCTATTCCCAAATATCACTTAGTGAATTAACACACTGTCATGGGACCTGTAAGAGCTTCTCTTTATCCAGTGCAAACAGATAGCATAGCATTTTGCCAGTAAAGTCATTCAGATTGCTCAAATCTTGTGCAAAATCTATGAAAAGGGCATATTTTGTCAAGTTATCTAAGTTTTTTTTCTTATAGGTAGTATTCAATTTAGAAAGTTGGTTTTGTGACCGTTCAAAGTTACAATGCTGAAAAAAGTGACTTATGACTGTTTTTCACACTTACAACCTTTGCATGATTATGTGATCAAAATTCAGACACTGACTCATATTTATGATGGTTGCAGTGTCTCTGGGTCAAATGATCACCTTTTGCAATCTTCTGACAAGCAGTCAAAGGGGAAGACACTTAACAACCATGTTACTAATTTAACAACTGCAGTGATTCACATAACAACTATAGCAAGAAAGCTCGTAAAATGGAGCAAGGCTCACTTAACAACTATCTCACTTAGCAACATAAATTGTGGTAGTAAGTTGAGTTCTACCTTTACTTAGAATTCTCAGACTTGTGAACTGGGTAGGGAGATCTTGAGAATGTCTTCTGCTATCTGTGGTCTGGATCCATTCCTCTCCTGGTCCTTTCAAGCATCAGTAGTGAGAGTAGTTTTCTGGATCTCAAAATTAATATTTCCTTGTGTGCCTCTGTGTGGAGGTAGTGCCAGTTGCCCTAGTGGTCCACCCCTGATTTGAGTCATATGTGTGTTCTGTTGTCTGCCAGAGTTCTAAACCTTCCAGAGATTCCTATCTTGCAGTCTGTTCATGAGGAGCTATCTGCAACACTTGTGGATGATTTCAAGTCTTCTTCTTGACTGTACATTTTCTGATTTTTTAAAAAATAATTTCCTTGTTATCAATTTTTAACTTTGGTAAAGTTAGAAAACTGATAAGATTCATAAAGTTCATGGGAACATCAACAATAAAAAGTGGGGTCCTAAATTAAGATTGCTAATTGATCCAAAAACTTTGATTCCAACTCTTTAATAAAGTTCTGGAAGGTGTACTTTTAAGCTCTGTATCTAAAGTTGGCAACCACTGCTGAGAAGAAATTGGCAGACAATGATATGGATATGACATTTGTTACCCTTATTTGCTTCCATTGTTTAATTCAGATCATTGCAGTCTTCTGAGTTTTCTCTAAGACAAGATATAGCAAAGCCTAACAGATTTCATATATCTTGAGGCTGCCCTGGGATAGTATCACAAAGAGGAAAATATTATTTTAACAGGGATACCATTAAGTACAACTTCAGTTGGCTCTCTTATCGAAAGCAATGTCATAGAGCAGAAAAAAATGAAGTTGCTGAGGCATATGGTAAAATGTCCTTAGAAAAGTTAATGAATTTTTGTCAGAAAGAACTAAAATTTCTCACAGAAATTGAGAATGTTACCTAAAATGGCAATGTCACAGAATATGGATTTCCTGGAGGATATCATGAACAAATCACAATACCAGATGAACTACACCCCAAGTTTATGAAGAAACTGGCAGATGTGATCTCAGAACCATTGAACTATATCTTTCAAAGATCCTGGAGCACTAGGGAATTAGCAGAGGATTGAAAAAGAGCTGGTGTAATTCCCATCTTCAAAAAATGGAAAAATGGATCCAGGACATACCAGCCTGACCTCAATGTCTGGGAAGATTCTGGAAAAGATAATCAAACAATGAATCAGTGAATACCTAGAAGCAAACAAAGTCATAACCAAAAGCCAAGATGGGGTTGTCAAAAACATATCATGCCAGATAAATCTTATTGCATTCTTTGACCAGTTGACAAAATTAGTGGACCAGAGGAATGCTGTGGATATAATTTACTTGGATTTCAGTAAGGTATTTGATAAAGTAGACCACAACCTACTACTTGATAAGATAGAAAAATGTGGCTTAGACAGATGGATTCGTAGCTGGCTGACAAACTGTACTCAGCGTGTGGTACTCAATGGAACTGCATCTACATGAAGTGTGTAGTGGGGTGCCCTGGGCTCTATTCTGGGCCCAGTGCTCTTCAACAAATGAAGGAATAGATGGGGAATTCATCAGATTTGCATGCAATGCCAAGCTGGCAATAATAGCCAAAACTCCAGAAGATTGGCTTAAGATACAGAAGGATCTGGACAGACTTGAATACTGGGCGCTATCTAACTAAATGAAATTTAGTGGTAAAGTTCTACATTTAGGCAAGAAAAACCAAATGCTCAGGTACAATATAGATGGTACCTTGCTCAGCAGTTGTAACTGTGAGAAAGATCTCAGAATCCTAGTGAACAATCACTTAAATATGAGCCAGCAATGTGCTGCAGCTGCCAAAAAAGCCAACACAGTGCTAGGCTGCATTAACAGAATCAAGATCACATGAAGTGTTAATACCACTTTACAATGCCTTGGTAAGGCCACATTTGGAATACTGCATCCAGTTTTGGTCACCATGATGTAAAAAAGATGTTGAGATTCTAGAAAGAGTACAAGAAGAACAACAAAAATGATTAGGGGGCTGGAAGCTAAAACATATAAAGAACAGTTGCTGGAATTGGGTATGCCTAGTTTAATGAAGAGAAGGACTAGGGATGACATTGATATAAAAAGGCAAAATATATGTGTTCCAATATCTCAGGGGTAGCCACAAAGAAGAGGGAGTCAAGCTATTCTCCAAAGCACCTGAAAATAGGACAAGAAGCAATGGATGGAAACTAATCAAACAGAGAAGCAATCTAGAGCTAAGGAGAAATTTTCTGACAGAACACTTAATCAGTGGAACAACCTACCTCCAGAAGATGTGAATATTCCAACACTGGAAGTTTTTAAGAAGAGACTGGACAACCATTTGTCTGAAATGGTATAGGTTTCCTGCCTGAACAGGGGGTTGGACTAGAAGACTTCCAAAGTTCCTTCCAACTCTGTTATTAGTATTAGTATTATAGTTATCCTTCTATTTCTTAGGCACACAACAAAAGCTTGTTTCTATGTTTCACAGATGTAGTCTTGCAGTAGTGAATAATAATTGTTCTCTTATCATTTGGGCTTATGATATGTAGACAATCAGAATGGCAATACATCTAATTCACACAATTCTGCTTTGCTAATAATCTGCTAGCACCCACAGACTGAAAACCATAATGGAAGAGCTGCAAAGTAGACACTAATCAGATAAAAGAAATCTGAGTCAGGAGCAGATCTGTAACAAATAAGGCCCTCCCTTATTTTTTAGAAGATAAAGGGAGGGAAGAAGTGTGTTCATGCTTGCAGGATTCTGTTACTATTACCTTATAATAAAAATAATATTAGCATTTATAACTTTGATTTTCTAGTCTGGTCCAGCTGGAGATGGTAGATACAATGTTCTTTCCTCTTTTTTCCCCCCAACAACAATCCTATCCCAAAGGATTTTATTTTTATATTTTATTTTGTTTCTTTTAGTAAGGTCATCCCTCTTGCCAACCAGACATATATTTAACAAAAATAAGAAATGGATAAATGAAGAGAAGATAAAGCAGAAAAATGCAAACAAAGTCCATCAATAATAAACGAGCAGTACTTCACAGGCTTGATTAAGCCTTGACCTCCTTGCCTTGGAGACCTGCCAGGTCTTCTGAGCTTTTTAAAAACTAACCAGGGGCTTCCCTGACTGGAATAGAAATGCCCTCTTTCTACTCCAAGCACAACTGCTTAACTATTTCACTACTTTGGCTGCCCCAATAGAGCTGATTATAACATATATATTTGTATATCAATGTAAATATTTTATTTCTTATTTATTTATTAAATATTTATTAAAGCATGTTACATTGCTTACTTAATAGGAGAAAATAAAGTTTTTAATATGGTGTTTTGATACAATACTGGGCCCTTCATTATTCTGAAGCCATATTGCCAGTCTTAAACCAGCACGTAACCATCCCACCAACAAAGCCTCAAAAACTCATTCCTCAGATATTGTTCTTCCCTTTCCCATAAGCACAAAAGAAATAAAAATATGGTGCAAGAAGATGAGATAAAAAATATTAGAAAAGAAAGCATTTTCAATTGCAAAAAAAAGCACTAAGTTTTGGGCTTCTTCTGAAGAATTGTGGACTTGCTTACTCGGGGGTAAAACTTGTGGTGGAGCTTTCTTACTGTGTATTAATATTAATATTTTTTAAAATGTTGCTGAAAGAAGCAATACTGCAGCAAGATGATGGGGAAATTATTGTGTTAATATTAAAATCTCCTCTTGAGTGACATATGAGGAGAAGAAAGAATATAATAAGAAATGTTAGGTTCCATTTTAGGAAAGTCATACACATACATTACATGAAACCAGTGGTGGGATTTAGCTGGTTCACACCAGTTTGGCAGAACCGGTAGCTAATATTTTGTTGCCCAGGCCCAGAATGGACTTCCAGAAGCGGCATTCACATAGAGAACCGGTTGTTCACATATCTGAATCCCACCACTGCATGAAGAGCACTTTAGATATTTTTTAAGGGGGATAATTTTGCAGAATATCAGTGTAGGTAGGTGTGCTAGTTTCCAATTTCTCATGGCTCTAAAAAATCCCCAATGCTTCTTGAAGTTCACCTTCCTCATTTTTTTATACTTTTTCTCCTCTCCCCGCTCCCCAAATGTAAAAACATAACACTGGGTACTGAAGGCTACACCATCTCCAATGCAAAGATACAGCAATTGTCAGTTCCTTGTCTTGACAGGCCTAAGCACACTTAGTCTACTCAGCTGTTCTGGGGAAAGCAATTAGGCTTGTTGTGACATTGACTTTTTCCCCATCAGCATATTTCTTAACTGACTTTAATCTGTACAGTTTGGGGTGTGTTACCTTGAGAACAAAAATGTTACAAAAACAAAACAAAGACTTAAAGGAAAAGTTCAGCAGCACATCTAAGCCCCAAACTTCAGTTTAATGCATCCATTAAAGAAATACTAGAAGCAGGGTATGCGTATAATGAATACTGTATGAAGCAACATTTAACACTTAATGTTAAAAAGACAGTATTATGAGAGCCAAGAAAGACTCATTAGAAAAATATAGCATAATAAATTGGCTGGCAAGCAGGCAGGAAGGTTTTTCTACCCTGTGAATGATTTTAGAATCTACTAGGTCATTATTGTATTGTCTGGTTCAAAATAGAGTACACACACACACACACAGCACACAGGAAAATTATCCAGGAAAACACGTACAGACAATTACCGAGGAGTGGGTTTCTTTTTGGTGAAGGTTAAATAAGCACCATTAAAATGTTAATTTGGATTTCTGAAATGAGTAGAGGGTTGCATTCAATGGCCTAATTGCGATTCTATGCACAAATGGGTGTGTGTGTATGTGTGTACACCCATGCAGGTGTGTGTGTGTGTGTGTGTGTGTGTGTGTGTGTGTGTGTGAGAGAGAGAGAGAGAGAGAGAGAGAGAGAGAGAGAGAGAACGGTATATGAAAAAATGCATGCATTTTAAATCTTATAGGACTGTAATATTACTGAAAAATTATAATATTATAACACAGGTATGAATGAATTACAATGCAAATATGAAACAGCCTTCTCCATTATGGTTCCAGTCCTCTGGAATATCATGGACTCCCAAGATAAGCTACCCACCCACCCTATTAGCTTTTTGAAAGGGCCTGATAACTTGGCTCTCTGGCCCTAAGGGGCCAGTCATTCTAGAGACGGTTAGTGAACAAAGAATTCTATTTTTGCCCTGTATGTGTATTGCTCTGTTTCTTCTCATTTTTTCCATTTTAAACACTTTTAATATTACTATTAAAATATTTCATATTTTTGTTTTTATTAATTGTAAGCTGCTTAGATTTGCATCTGTGCGAGATGGAAGGCATATAAGTTAAATAAATAAATAAATGATATTTAAAAATTACTAAAGATTTGGTTTTATATTTCCAATCTTTTTTGTCATATTATTTCATTCATATTACTTCATAACCTTTCTGTCTGTCTGTCTGTCTGTCTGTCTGTCTGTCTGTCTGTCTGTCTTTCTTTCTTTCTTTCTTTCTTTCTTTCTTTCTTTCTTTCTTTCTTTCTTTCTTTCTTTCTTTCTGTCTTTCTTCTTTCTTTCTTTCTTTTTCCTTCCTTCCTTCCTTCCTTCCTTCCTTCCTTCCTTCCTTCCTTCCTTCCTTCCTTCCTTCCTTCCTTCCTTATTACTTTTTAAATAATATTTTGAAGTTATGATTTTAAATTAGAGCAAATGATTTTGTATGGTTTAAATTATTCAAGTATTGCTACAACCTTTTTTCAGTTAATTACTTTTAGTTATAAAAGTTTCATTTCTGCAACCTATACTTTTTTTAAAAAAATCTTTCATCCAATTTATTTTTATATTTGGAGAAAATATAAATATATTGTTCTTGATGTATATACTTTTCATTTAAATTTTTACTATTTTATTTTCAAGTTGGGGCATACTTTTATCATATAAAATATTTTGCTGTGGAATTAGGCATTGCTAAAATTAAGTTAAATAAGTCAAGTTATGTTACACTTAATATATGGAATGTGTTGGTGTATAATATTTTCAATATTGTCATAAAATGTCTTTTTGACTGTAACTTTTTTAAACATCAGTATGAGAACGCAAATGTATCCTGAGAAATGTCTTTGGTTATTCTCAATCATCCAGGTCACAGTTGTGCCAACATTTCTTTGAATATGTTTTGCTTTTCATCCAAGTAGAACTGAAGAACTGAAGAAAGTTCTTGGATGATAAGAGAATGTTTTCAAAGAAAAAAAAAAAGTCCAGTTGCCTTCTGGAAAAGTCACCTTTTATCATACATATCATATGCTAACTTATAACATGTATCAAGTTTTGAATTTATCGACAAGGTATATTTTATGTGATTTCAGACAAAATTAAAATTTCTAAGGCTAGGTGCATTAAATTTTCTTTCATTTATCAAAGGCACTTGTCAAGAAAGCTTAATTTAGCTAGGCAGTAAAGATACTTGATGAAACATTTCTGAATGTATAATGACAGATGTTTGAATAATTGTGCCATACTTTATCTAATTTTAAGTTTTCAATAGAGCAGATTAATTAAGCATGTGAAATGTTGATCTTCCCTTTCTATAATGGAGAATTTTGAAAATGCCTTTCATTTTTATTCCTCCAAGTTAAGCTGGAGTATTTGCGGCTTGTGGCCAAAAAAATCGACATGGCAGTTGTGGTGGTGCAAACAAAACAGGGGAGTGCTTTTAAGCTGATCATAAAATCATTCATTTCTGTGGCCTACTTTAAGGACAGAGGGATGAAACTTAATCTAAGAGAGAAACAACCTAGAAATAAGGAGAAATTTCCTGACAATGAGAACAATTAATCAGTGGAATGGCTTACCACCAGAAGTTGTGGGTGCTCCATCACTGGAGGTTTTTAAGAGGAGATTGGACAACCATTTTTCTGAAATGCTATAAGACAGCGGTCTCCAACCCCTGGTCCATGGACCAGAAACTGGTCCATGCAAACAAGTAAAGCCCCACCCATGGGATGCAGGCAGCACATGAAACCACACCTCCTCTGATCCATGGAAAAACCTCTCTCCACAGAACTGGTCTTTGGTGCTTAAAAGGTTGGGGTCACTGCTATAGAGTCTTTTGCTTGAACAGGGGTTTAGACTAGAAGAACACCAGGGTCCCTTCCAACTGTGTTATTCTATTAAAACTCTACTTCATTTTTATAGCACACATAAAAATCAGGAGGTGCTTTGTTCACACTGTTGTGGCTGCCATGTTGACTTTTTTGACCATACTCTTGTACACATTGTTTGTAGAGACCAAGGAAGATGAGTTTGACAGAAATAGTTCAGATACTTTACCAAAATAAAAAAGAGAAAAACAGCTTAAATCTAAAACAAAGAGAAAGTATGCGGAATCAGCTAAGACAGATACTTGCCTATTTCATATAACTATAAAAAGAGGAGGAGGGAGAGCACAATCAGACTTACTATAACCACTCTCAATGAAAGTAGCCTTAGCCTTTCTGTATATTTGATTCCTGATATGTTCTATTTAATGGACTGACATCTCTGCAATTAAGAATGGAGCCAGAAATAAGACTTTTGTTAACTCGACACAGCAGCAAAGGTAGAAGACACATAGAGAAAAAAACAGAGAGAGGAAAGATATTAGGCCACCCAAGTAAACCAGACAGGAAACACAAATATATGAGCTACTTGTACTTTATGCTAAGACTACATTAACAGGCTCTAGTTAATTTAATGTGCGTTTTGCTCATATTACACATTAAAAAATTAATATTTCCACTATTAATTCAATTGACATAGCACAGCTTCCACAAGTTAACAACCCATAATTGCCACAAAGTCATACAATATACATGTTAAATTCAATTTGCATTCTTTGCAATGTTGTTTCCAATTTACTATACATTTAATATTTTCATTTTGTGTTCTGCTTCTAAAATAAACTATTTTAATGTTTTTACATTATGTTATCCAACAGAATTAAGGAACGACATTTGGGAAAAAAGTATATATTAGCTTGTGGAAGCACAACATGCACTGATCCTAACTTGTCCCCACATAATTGTAGATAAGTGGGAATTTGTAAAACAATGCTACATTCACTAATGGGCAGGTACAGTATATCAGAAAAGCAGAGAAAATTAATATACTGTACATTCAGTAAAGCCACTGATCTGTCTAATACATCATTGACTATTCCAATCTTCCTTGATTTGGTGTGCACCAGAAGTGTTAAGATTACAACTCTCTGAAATCCTGGCCAAGGTAACCAAAGAATACATGGTAGAACTGGTCTTCCTGATTGACAGAAGTTTTTCAAGATCTTTTCCTTCTGTTTTTGGAATGTCAAGGAATTAAACTCACCTTGTAGAATGTAGTAGATTGCTTAGCTCTATTTACTAATGTCAAGAGTGATACTAATTTCCAAGGGAAGAATATTACAAGGAAGCTGGCTCAAAATTAAAAAAAAAAATCCCAAAGCTGGACAAATCCTGCAAAATACAGAGATGATCTCAGAACCTTCTTTGGCAAAAAGAACAAGACAAAGAGATAATAAAAGATATCAGAAGAGGGCTCTTCAGGAAACAGGAGAAAGTTATCTCTAGCTATTAGTTATCTTGCCAAATATTTTAATAGTTGTGCTTCCAGATGTAGAAGGAGGAGTGGAAAAATAACTCTGGGAACATTGGTTGCCTTTAAACTCAGCAGTTGGGTACATCAAAGATAAGTTCTCCCCTATATAATTTTATTGCATATGCCAGAAAAAAACAACTGGCTCTCCCATGATAGGCAGCTAGCAACAAATGCCTTTTCCATTCTAAGAACAAAAACCCCATGGTATCAATAAGCATCATCCACATGCCCAGCAGTCAGAAGAAAACAAAGCAGATGCAAGACAGTGCAAAGGAAATGAAAAAGGAGAATGGCCTTTGAATTAATTTGTTATTCATTGCGTGACAATGCTCCATTATCTATGCATGTTTTTAATAGGTTTCCTTAAAAAATGAGTAGTGGGAACCCCCTTTCTAAATGCCAGCACACTCTTGGTTTTGTCCCACGGGGGAAGGGAGTACTTCTTTCCTTTCTATTCACTCACAGCCAGCTACTTGTGTTGGAGTAGCATTCTCCCCCCCCCCTTTCCTATTGGTCTGAATTTGATTATCATCCAAAAAATGTGTATGCCCAGTGCTAATTAACTAACACAAGCTCAAAGGGGATTTTGCACTTTAAAAGTAAATCATTCTTTTATGCCTGACTAAACTCATCCTTTCTGCTTTGATAATTCCTAATCAAAAGCAAAACGAAATTGTGCCGCTCTTCTTTTTATTTAGGAGAAAGCTGCTTTTTTCACAGGATGCAATCTGTTACACAAAAGATAAATACATTGCTTCTTGAAAGCAGTCAAAGGTAATAGCTTTTGACAATTTCTGTAATTATTGCCCATATATTGCTTTTCATAAAGAAGCAAGAGAGGTCCTTTGATGTTTTCTTTCTACCAGTGGGTGTCATATAATGTGCTTTCAAGCTGCTAAATTAAGACCTATTCTCTAAAATACTTTGCAGGTCCATAACCTTCCTTCAGCAATGCCATGAATGACATGGTGGTCAAAACTGGTTGCAGTACTAATACCGCGTGATCTTGATTCTATGCCTCTCTTTATATAATTCAGGATTGTATTTGCTTTTTTGGCTGCTGCTGCACATTGCTGGCTTATAGTTGTCCTCCTCTTCTTTGTGACAACCCCTAAAATACTGGAATACTGCTATCATGTCACCCCTAGTCCTTTTTTTCCCTCTAGAATTGGCCATATCCAGTTCTTGCCAGGCCTTTAATCATCTTAATGGCTGTTCTTTGCACTTTTTCCAAAGTCTCAACATCTTTTTTTGTCATGTGGTGATGAAAACTGGATGCAGTATTCCAGGTGTGATCTTATTAAGGCTTGGGTAAAGTGGTAGTAGTACTTAACATGAACTTCAGTCTATCCCTCTATTAATGAATCCTAGAGTTGCATTGACTTTTTTGGCTGCGCTGGCTCATATTTAAATGATTGTCCACTAGGACTCCAAGATCCCTTTCACATTTATTGCTATTGAGCCAGACTTCATCTAATCTGTAACTTTACATATTCTGTACATATTTTTTCCTAAATGTAAGATCTTACTTTTCTCTACAATGAATTTCATTTTGTTGGATAGGGCCCAATGTTCAAGTCTGTTGAAATTCATCTGGCTCTTAATTCTATCATCTGGAGTGTTGGCTATTTCTGCCAGCTTAGTGTCATCTGCAAATTTGATCTGTTCTCCTTCTATTCCTTCATCGAAATCATTTATGAAGATATTGAAGAATACTGAGCCTAAAACAGAACCTTGGGGAACCCCACTGTTTACTTTCCTCCATATAGACGTAATTCCATTAAGCACTACACATTGAGTGAATTTGTCAGACAATTGCAAATCCATCTGGCAGTAGTGTCTGTCCCGCATTTTTCTAGTTTACCGAGAAGGGAATTGTGGTCTACTCTGGCAAATGCTTACTAAAATCCAAGTATACTATGTCCACTGCATTTCACTGGTCCGGTAGTTAAATCACTTTGTTGAAGAATGAAATAAGACTCATTTGTCATGATCTGTTTTTAAACAAATCCATGTTGGCTTCTTGCTATAACTTTGCTTGCTTCTAGATTTTCACAAATCTATTGTTTCATTATCTTTTCCAGGAACTTCCTAGATATTAATATTAGGCTGATTGGTCTGTAGTTTTCTGGATTTGTTCCCCCCACCCCGCTTTTTTGAAGTTGGGAAGATGGGAATAGGTGGAACCTGGCTCAATAGAAGCAACTGCTAACTGCTTAAATATGAGCCATCAAAAAAGCCATTGCAATCCTACGCTGCATTAACAGAGAGATAGAATCAAGATCATGTGAAGTGTTAGTACTGCTTCATAAGATCTTGATAAGATCACACTTGGAATATTGCATTCAGTTATGGTTCCCACAATATAAAAAAGATTTTGAGACTCTGGAAAGAGTATAGAAAAGAACAACAGATTAGGGGGCTGGAGGCTAAATCATATGAACAATTGTTGCAAGAATTGTAGGAATTGGGTATATCTAGTCTAGTGAAAAAAGACATAAAAACAGTGTTCTAATATTCGTGGCTGCCACTACAAAGAATAAAGGGTCAATCTATTTTCCAAAGTACTAGAAGGCAGGACAAGAAGCAATAGATGACAACTGATCAAGGAAAGAGGCAACTTAGAACTAAGGAGAAATTTCCTCATAGAGAACAATTAACCAGTGGAATGGTCTGCTTTCAAAAGTTGTGGGTGCTTTATCACTGGAGGTTTTTTAAAAAAGAAATTGGACAGCCATTAGTCCAAAAAGTATATGGTCTCCTGCTTGAGCAGGTGGTGGACTAGAAGAACTCCAAGAACTTCTTACTGTAATATTCTGTTATTCTATCACCACCACCACCATTTTCATCATCGTGATCTTCTTCTTCTTCTTCCTCCTCCTCCTCCTCACATATTTGCTTTAGGTATATACTGTTTCTGATCGTGATTATTTTTTGAGTTTCTTTATTAACTGCTTCAAGCTGACTTTGCTGGTAGTATGTTGTCTATAGAAAGTTGTGTACATAAAAGTTATAAATAATTACTGATGAATAGCTGAGCATAGATTGTATGAGATATCTCTGTCCCCTGGTGGTCAGGAAGAGCTCATTTTTGGTTCTCAATGAGTACTGCATATTCACAACACAGAATTGCCTATGATAGAGAATTAGCAGATATTTAATCCAAATAACTGGAAAGAAGGACAATCTGTTTAACTTTCTTGCCATCAAAACAAAAATTTCAGTCATTTTTTAAAAAAATTACTTAGGCCTACATTTATATATGAAATTATTTTTTCTAGCATCAGAAGGACTGCAAATCACAGAAATGTGCTAATTTCAGTTATCACAAAAAAGTCAGTATGTAATTGATTACAGTCTTGTCAATTTCAGGCTGGGGGACACTGATCAACTAATTAAGAGCACTTAATTGAGCTTGTTATCATTAACACTTGTTAGAGAAGTGCTGGGCTGTGGAGAAAAGGTGCTCAGGAACTGCTACTCCAAAAATAGACAATATGCCTGCCAGAAAGAGGACATGAGAATCAAGAGGAGATCAAGTAGTCTTACTATAGCATTTTCTATTAAAATAATAAGAACATTCCATGCATATTCTGCTTAGTTTCAGCTCTTATATCAGAAAAATTTAATGATAGAGTGTCACGTCTTCTGGAAATAATCAGACAAACAAAAAGGTTATGCTGAACTGAAGTAATCCAGCTAAGATAAGAAACTGAAGTTTTAGCAAAGGGAAGAAAAACTATACAAGAAATAATTAAAGAACATACATATATTTAATCCATTAGAAAAAAATGACTGAAGGGAAATATAATAGCAGTTTTCAAATATCTGAAGGTCTGTCAAATAGAAATCGGAGTGGACTTACTATTTTATAAAGGACAATAATCCTTCTCTGGGATATGGCGTTGGAATCCAGCTCAGGAGATTAGATCAATTCATGGAGAAAAACCTCTCTGAATGGAATGGACTAACAAAATAAAAATAGGAAAAGCCAACAAAATATGCCAATTCATTAGAAAAGCTGGTAATTGAAGGTGATGAAAAGAATGTAATCCTTCTTTGCAAAGGATAAGCCCAAAACAAAACAAACTAAACACTAGCATGAAGAGACGTTTGATGACAAACATGAGGTTTGAAGCCGTTTCCATGATGGGGAATATTTAAATCCATTTGTACAAATTCTGTTTGTGTTTATCATCTGCTTCATCTTCTTTAATCTCACAAAACATTTCTACTTGAAAAGAGTAAGATTCTCTTACTTCTACTACATGAACTGTCCCTTTGTGAGCTGAAATGTTGGACAGCCAACATGCTGGCTAGGTAATTCTGGGAGTTGGAGTCCGTACATCTTAAAGTTGCTGAGGTTGAGAAACACTGAATTGCTCAATTAATTACCGGTAGTCTTGCTTAAGGTGGATTGAGCCACAAAATTTAAAATTGATTTTGGCTGACAGACAAGTTTGACTTCTAATGTATTGTACCAACCTCAAGAATGCTATCTGTTGTTCTCAGCCAGTGATGGATGTCTGATTTCAATTAAGATGATTCTGGAAAAGTTCCTTTGCATTTCAACTAGAAAAGCTGAAGCTGAGTGCTACTTCTGATTGCAAACTAGTGCAGGAGACACTAACTTTCCATAACTTACTATTTTCTTCCACTAAGATGCCTGCTGATACTATTGTCTCCCTAGAGTTGTCACCTAGGAGGGATTAGATTTAAAATAGACCACTGTAGAGAATGTCTGCTGTATTTCAAATAATAAACATAAAACTGTAAATATACAAAACATATTTTTTCATGTTCACTAGACAAAATTTGTTACAAAAAAGTTAAAAATTTCATAGATATGGCTTTGCTCAATATAAAATTATTGGAAACGGGCTATTCTGTTTTAGCATGTCTGATAAATACTAGGTTGGTGTTTTTTTCTGGCAGCAAATCATTTACTTACTGTGGAAATTACTTTATTATTTTTGTTTTAACATGGAAAAAATACAAGTATCCTGAGTAAGGGGTAGCGAGAATGTGCTCTGCATAAAATGAACATCCATTCTTCCACTGGAGTTTGTAAAGGGAGAGCTCTTCACATTCCTGCAGCTGATGCACAAAGAATGTCCTTTGTTTCCCAAGCAGTTGCAATCCTTAATAGTGGAGGCTGGAATCAACATGTTAAATTAGGCTCCCCACCCCCCAAGTGCAGAGATTATCAAGTTCATTGCCAAACAAAGAAGGTAGTACAATATGGGACATTGCAATAACTCTTTGTAAATGAGACTATTGTTCAGATTTGGCAAGAATCCTGGAGTAAGACAATAAATTTGCAATAGCAGAGTGATTCTAAAAAAAAACAAAAAAACCCCACCATGTGAGCCACAGATTTTGTTAAAACAAAAACAAAATTCCAGCATATTACATGAGCAAATCTTTATTAAAATTAGTTTTGGTCTTTTTCTTTCAGGAAATGGCTGTCATGTTAAGGTATATATTGATTATTAGGTAATAAATATTATATAATAAATATAAATATATACTAAATAAATATATACATTCTGCACAGATAGATATATTCATAATTATTAAAACTAACAGGAATTTATGTTAAAATAAAAAGGATTTAAAAAGAACAAAAAGAAAATAGCAAAAAAGAAATAAAAGAATATTTTTTCCCCTAAGGTCTATAATTTTACAGCAGTTATAAGTATAAATGTAAATTAACCTCTTAGTCTATTTTTAAACATTATAAACATTTCCTCTATCATTTATTTCTTTTCTAATTATCAATACTTTCATTTTTTTCTGTTTTACCCAGAAAGTACAGAGAATTTTCACTCAGAATTAACTTTAGATAATTTCTTATTCCCAATTAAAGCCATCAATTTGTCCATATCAGCAAGTTCCATCATCCTCAATCCATTGCTGCAATTGTCATGCAGAAAATCAAAGTTGGAATTTATTTGTCCATTTATTTCTTCATTAATTCCATGAGAAAAGTCTCTAGTTTCAATTGTATATTAATCCTTAAAATTAGCTACATCCTTGACATTCATGCATTGAATAATATGTCTGAATGGGCAGTCTGTCTACTTGCTGGAACAGCATAGAATCCACCATGGTTGTGAAGGGTATGAGAGTATGTTCAATTGGAATGTGATAATATCCTCATCTGTTAATAGTTTTTATAATTATTTAGAAAACTATGCAGACAAGTATTTATCATGGTTTTCTAGCTGTTGCATGGGAAACAGAAAGGACCACTGGAACAGAAATAAATAAATAATAAAGAAAACAAAAGGTAGTTGGAACAAAGAGAAACTTTACATAAATTAGTAATAAAAGATAAAAAGTAAAGATAATTAATCTAGGCATTGAAATAAACAGAGGTCAAAGAGTGTATCAGATAGAAAAAGCAAGTATGAATATGTACTCCATTGAGTGAAGAAGCCAAAATCTATTTTTAATATTATTATAATATATTGGAAGTATAATTAGCCAGGATAATTTATCTCTCTTTAGAGACAAAGTGTATCCTGGCTTATAATTACACTTCCAAAGACTTTCAAGGTTTTCCCCACACAGAACCTTGAAGTCAAGGCTTCAAGAGATTATTGTTGATTGAAGGATCATGGTAGTCAACAGGCTACCTCAGATTAATAGCATATGGGAATTGAAGAAGCTATGGGTAGTTAAGTTACAGTTGATATTTCCTCCCTCCGCCCATTTTTACATGCTGTTTTCACACATTCTCAATGAAAGAACACTTACTTGATCATTTATAGTACTTGATGCTCCTCACCAATCATCTTTCAGCATCTTGGCAACAAACAGCTTCTGTTGCTTTTCCATTTCTCTTTTATACTCTCTAGAATACAATATATTGTTAAATGACTTTTTCCAAAGTATAGTGGTACTTTTTTGTAATATAAAGATAGTTGGCTGCACAAGTAGAAGTTTTATTTATTTAGAAGGCTCACTTTAATTAGTCTTTCAGAAGTTCTGAATATTCTTGAGAATCTTCAAGGATAAAAGCAAACATTTCTTTTCACAGCATCCTCCCATAATGATGCTAATGCCACCTATTTAAATCATAAGATCTTTTCTGAAGGTTATTTTCAGTCTGGCAACTTTATTCCATATTCTCAAGTGTTATAAATGGTTAATCAGAAGCAACTCATGAATAGAATGAATTAAAGACATTTGGAAACAAAAAACAAGCAATCCCTGTCTTATAGATGTAGATTCAGAAATTCGCAGCTCATTTTAATGGATTGTATTGAATTTGTATATGCAAAGCAACTAAAGACAATGTCATGCAGTAAGATAAGAGGTTTTCACACTTTTAAAAAAATCCTTTTTCACCCAGTGGATATAATGCACCTTATTTAATCTCTGGTCCTCTATTAGGCCTAGAGGTTATGTGCAGCATCATTAGCTGTTTTTAGGGTTTTTTTAAAAAAATATCACCTTTATTATTTTCATAAATAAGGTAGTCAACCACCTAATATTCCTTCCTCCTCCTATTTCACCATAACAACAACCCCATGAGATGAGTTTAGTCATCTAAAGTGGGACTAGAACGCACAATCTTTTGGTTTCAGATCTGGAATCTTAACTACCAGACCAATGAGTGCAACTGTTTCTACTACTGTGCTCTTCTGGACAGAAAGCTCTGATGTTGTTCCTGGGATCTGTGGGAACCACTCTCCCAGCTTAGAAATCATAGTTGCAAGTGCTCCTGCTACTACTGGGACCACTTTGGCCTTTACTTTCCACATCTTTTCAAGTTCTTGCTTCAGGCACTGGTTCGTCTTCAGTTTCTCATACTCTTTTTTTCCTGATGTTGTTGTCACTTGGAATTGCTACATCAATGACCATCACTGTGTATATATCCTTGTGGTTTCTTTATATTTTAAATGAGAGTTTAAGAGAAAGAATAAAATAAAATTTTGGTAAATGATCAGAGTTAAATTTTCTGTGAATACAATGTATACTGTTCTGTTTTTTACCAATGAGGGCAAGACTTATGTACCCCAAATAATTTCAGGAAATGAGTAGTGAAAAAAACTAAAACCCAGAAGATAAGAAAAGATGGCCCAAATTTTACATGATTTCCAAATGTGATTTATTTTTGATCATGAGATAAATACTAGAGATCTCATAAAGTTAAGATGTGACTATTTTTTTTAAAAAAATTGCTTTTTAAAACATTTTTTGAAAAGTGTTGTGGTATCTGAGATTATAGTAGATATTGCTGAACTGGAATTAATAGGATCAAATCATGAAAAATATTTTTTGTAAACAATTTATTTATATCCTTCTCTTTATTATTATTTTCTTTATTAACTCGAGGTAGCAAACATATCCAACACAACTTCCTCCTATTTTCCACAAAGCAATTCAGCAATTCAGGAGAATTGGGTTGAGGAAGAGCGACTGGCACAAGGTCACCCAGTAGGCTTTCATGGAAAAAATGGGCTTTAGAGATTCAAACATGAAGAAAGTGTTAATGAATGAATCATGTCATTGATTTTTTTCATTACTTTGAAAAGGGCTAATAGTAATATAGGGTTGTAAAAATAGATTGCAAGATATTTTCAAAATACTTACAGTGCAAAAACTTATTCATCTGGCATAGAAAGTTTGAATCTGGATAGCATCAAAAATGAAAACAGGAACTTCTATGGATTCTTGTCCATTATGTACAAGAAGGATGTTATATTTTAATTGAAAGGACAAATCAAGTGACAAAGACAATCACAAGTTGCTTCCGTTTACAAATAACATACGTGTAATAAAAACTAGATCTCTCACAGCTCTAAAGTCATGTGAACAAATGCCATTTAACCAAATATTATATATTATACCTTTTAATGTCTTTGTTTATATTTAAATTGATCCAGATCTTTAAGTAGAATCTAGATTATGTATTTTTGAAATGGAAACATCAAGTTATACACAGAGAAAAAAAATAAGTAGTCAGGTTAACTTGGTTAGTGTATTTTTACATCTTGCATACAAGTTAGTTCTGAACACCGGATGAAATAAAGTAACATTTATTTTAAGATGGCTTTTAAAATGGGTGCTTTTTATCCTCAAGATTTATTATTTTATTGTGTATGGAATTACACCTTTCAGTTTTGGTAATAATTGAGGTGTAATTATGTTGATTGTGAAGGAACATATATTTCATTATTTTTAGCCTATAGACTCCCATCACATCTTATTGTTACTATGATTCATTGTAAGATTGTTTGCAAAGATCTCCAAATAGTGTCTGTAGTACAGAAAAACAATGTTTGGATCATTCATATGGGCATCTTGCAAACATTTTTTTTCTTGTAATGTTTGTGGACAAAATTATAATGACTGAACTTTTTTTTCTTTCTATTGATATCTTAGGATGATACAGACAATATTAGTTTTAGAAACCTGAATTAAAATTCATTTGAATCATTTATATCCAGTCATGGAAACTTAAGAAGGATATAGGAGGTTAATAAATATACTACAAAGTAATTAAATAATCCAAAATAAATTTATGCAGAAGTTTAAAATGAGTACTTTAAAACTAATCAGAGTTTTTGTTTAAAAGCCACACATCAGATTATTTTAAAATTTCAGTTAAGGACTCCTTATTTGAAAAATCTTCTGATAGATTTTGAATGGGGCTACTAATTATAAATGATATATTTTGGATTTTAAGTTCAGCAGATTCTGGATGCAGAGACAGAGTATACTCCAATTAACGGCAAGTAGTTGGGATTAAAATTTCTGTTGCTAATTTACAAGGTCATCAAAAGTATCTCTGGCATTTTCCAGTTACCACTGTTAGAACATAAGAACATAAGAACATAAGAAGAGCCATGCTGAATCAGGCCAAAGCCCATCGAGTCTAGCATTCTGTGTCACACAGTGGCCCACCAATTGTACATGGGGATCTTGAGCAGAAAGAGAAGGCAAAACCCTCCCTTTCCTTTGACCCCCAACAAATGGTACTCAAGGGAATCCTGCCTGCCTCAACCAACATAGAGGCGGCACATGGACATCCGTTTTAATAACCACAGATACACTTGGCATCCATGAATCTATCTAACCCTGCCTTGAAGCTGTCAAGGCTGACAGCTGTCACGACCCCTTCTGGAAGTGAATTCCATAAATCAATGACCCTCTGGGTGAAGAAATATTTCCCTTTATTTGTCCTCACTTTCTTAGCTATGAGCTTTAGGGAGTGCCCCCTTGTCCTGGTATTGTGTGATAGAGAAAAGAATTTTTCTCTATCCACCTTTTCTATCCCATGCATGATTTTATACACTTCGATCAAGTCACCCCTTAAACGCCATCTTTCAAGGCTGAAGAGACCAAGGCATTGCAATCTGGTTTCATAAGGAAGCCGCTCCATTTCCTTGATCATTCTTGTTGCCCTTTTTTGCACCTTTTCCAGTTCCATTATATCCTTCTTGAAGTGCGGTGACCAGAACTGTACACAGTACTCCAAGTGTGGTCTCACCATCGATTTGTACAGAGGCAATACAACACTTGCTGACTTATTTTCGATTCCCTTCCTAATCATGCCAAGCATGGAATTTGCTTTTTTTTTTTACTGCTGCTGCGCATTGGGTTGACATCTTCATCGAGCTGTCCACCAAAACCCCAAGATCCCTTTCTTGGGTTGTCTCAGAAAGTTTGGTCCCCATCAGTTGGTAAGTATAATTGGGGTTCTTTGCCCCGATGTGCATAACTTTGCACTTGTTTAGGTTAAAATGCATTTGCCACTTTGTTGCCCACTCACACAATTTCGAGAGATCCTTCTGGAGCTCCTGACAATCAGTTTCACTTTTCACAACCCGGAACAATTTAGTGTCATCAGCAAACTTGGCTACCTCACTATTAACTTCTACATCCAGATCATTGATGAATAAATTAAAAAGTAAAGGTCCCAAAACTGAACCTTGGGGTTCATCACTTCTCACTTCTTTCCATCCAGAGAATTGTCCATTTATTGCCACCCTTTGCTTCCTACAATTTAGCCAGTTACCAATCCAGGACAAGACCTGTCCTGTAATTCCGTGGCTGGAGAGTTTTTTTAGGAGCCTTTGGTGAGGGACTTTGTCAAAAGCCTTTTGAAAGTCAAGATATACAATATCAACTGGGGCCCCTTTATCTATGTATTTATTTACACCCTCAAAGAATTCTTTTTTTTTATCATTTGGGAGAAGCAGGCAATACTTTATTTTAAAATACAATGACAATGTAGGACATCAAAACATCAAATGCATTTACACAATTATTCTTTTGCGGGAGGCAAAGGGAATCATCTTACACTAGGTCTGTTGTGAAAAAAAAATAGTTCTTATGAGCAGTCCTTGATGGTAACAAGTCACTTAAAATCTTTAAAAAGTTGGGGTTGCTTCTGAAGAATGTTTCATCCAGAGCAGCCTCGGCAGCCACAGTGAGTACACTCGATTATTCTCCCCACTTCCAGTTTACTTTTGGGCACTCTACAAATGCAGTTGGTTCCAAAATTGGTATCGCGAGTCTGGATGCAGCGTAAGAAGCAGAGGTTTTCGTAGCCTTGCTTCTTCCATTTTGCAATTAGGTTTTTGTCTGCGTAGCCTTCTCTGATACAATATTCATATAATTCTCGACTAATGGCTTTCCTTTTATAGAAGAGATCAAAAATATAGCGTGTTTTCTGATGATGAATTCTGAAGATGGGCCAAAGAGATTCTACTTTTCTTTTTCCTTCATGTGGTTCGCTCTCAGCTTCTCTCATTTTTTGATCCATCTCATCTAGGGTTGGCTCAATCAATTCCCAGCCATCTGGAGGTGGTTTTCTGCTCCTTTTCACCTTGGGCATCTCTTCAAAAAAGGAAAAAAACCCCTTTCTTCCCTCCTCCCATCGAGCCTCAGCTAAACGCCAGCTGCATTCTGTTTGATTGGTGTCTCTCTTGGATATAGTCTATCCACTGTTTCCAGTCCGTCACAAATTGTTCATTGGAGCGATTTTTCAAGTATGCTGATATTTTCGCCATTTCCGCCAAATTTGTTACTTTCACAGTCCATTCTTCAATAGGCGGTATTTCCGGATTCTTCCAGTATTGTCCCACCAACAATCTTGCTGCTGTAATTAAGTTCAAAAATAAATTTGTCTCTGAGGTAGTGAAATCCTTTGTGATCCCTAACAGAAAAGCCTGAGGTAGAAATTCTAGACGCTTTTTGAAACTGGTTTGGAGTGTCCACCATATCTTCCTCCAGAATGCTTTGATTTTTCTGCATGTCCACCATATGTGAAAGTAAGTAGCCTCCCCGTCCCCACACCTCCAGCATTTGGGCTGGGAGTCCGGGTAGATGAGTGATATTTTTTTCGGGTCTAGGTGCCATCTATAGAACATCTTGTAGAAGTTTTCCCTTAAGTGTTGCGATTTTGTGAATTCTACAGTTCTTGACTAGCTCGGTTTCAGAGTCCATTTCTATCAAAATGCTGTATACTCGTTTGATGTGCCTGATCCCCTGTTCTCTAATCTGTTTAATTAGATTCTCGTCGGTCTGGGAGAATCCCTTCTTCTTATCTTTACGCCACCTTGATTGCAGTTGTATATATGATAGCCAGGTACCTCCTATTCCTTTGTTTGCTAGCATTGCTTGGGGTTGCAATAGGAACCTATTTTCTTCTCCCAGTACAAGTTCACTGTAGGGCACCACTTCTTGCCCTTGGGATGTGTTCATATCCCCTGTTGCGTGTCCGGGAATCGTCCAGATGGGAATCTTGTCGTGTAGGAGGTGCTTATATTTCTTCCAGACCCATAACAATGGGATTCGTAGTGGGTTCTCCTTGAAGTTCCTGTCTGCCTTTTTGTCGTATACTAAGTATGCGTGCCAGCCGAATAGTAGACCATGCCCCTCAACATTCAGAATTCTGTCATTTGTCATGTTGATCCAGTCACTCACCGCCACCAACGTCGCTGCATAGTAGTATAGCTTTAGATTAGGCATTTTGAGTCCCCCTCTCTCCCTTGCATCTTGGATGATTTTTAGTTTCACCCTCAATCTCTTGCCGTCCCAAATAAATCTGTTGATGCCCTTCTGCCAGTTGTCTAAGTCCGCATCCTTCTTGAGTATGGGTAGCATTTGAAAGAGAAATAAAAATCTGGGTAAGACGTTCATCTTTACTGCCGCTATCCTGCCCAGCAGGGACAGACGTAGTGATTTCCACCTTTCCAGGTCTGTTTGTATCTTATTCCACAGGACCTCGTAGTTGTTTTTGTATAATTTCGCATTTGTTGATTCTATTTCCACTCCTAAGCATTTGACTTTCTTGACTATTTCACAACCCGTTATTCTTTCCAGGTTCCGTTTTGCTTTGTTGTCTAGATTTTTGACTAGCACCTTTGTTTTTGATATATTTACTTTGAAGCCTGACACCCTACCATAGTCTTCCATTATCTCCATCAATTTCCTTGCTGACTGTGCTGGTTGCGACATTGTCACCAGCAGGTCGTCCGCAAAGGCACATAGTTTGTAGTCTTGCTGTTTGATCTGTATGCCCTGTACGTCCTCTGCCGCTCTTATCCTGTTCAGTAAAATTTCCAGTGTTAGGACAAATAACAGGGGTGACAGCGGGCACCCCTGTCTCGTGCCTCTCTCTATGTTGAATGGGTCTGTTAGGTCTCTGTTCACAATGATCTGGCCTGTTTGTTTCTGGTAAATTGCCCTTATGGAGTTGAGAAACTGTGCTCCCATTTTCATCTTCTGGATCAGGTTCGTCAGGAATGGCCAATTCAGTCTGTCGAAGGCTTTTTCTGCGTCCACAAACATAAGGGCGGCTGGTACCTGTTTGTGCCTGTCCAAGTACTCTATTATGTTCAACAGCTGTCTCACATTGGTTTTCATCTGGCGTCCTTGTATAAATCCCCTTTGGTCCGGGTGCATTGTTTTTTGTAGTACAGTCATTAGTCTATCGGCCAGAATTTTTGTGAATATTTTGTAGTCTGTGTTAAGTAGTGAGATGGGTCTGTAGTTTGCGGGTTGTGTATTATCTTTCCCCTCCTTGGGGATTAATGAGATATAGGCTGTTTTCCAGGATGGTGGAATTTGGCCTCCTTCTTGTATATTGACAAATAGCTGTCTAAGGGGTTCTAACATCTCTTCCTGGAGACACTTGTAATAAGTCGCTATTATCCCATCCGTCCCTGGCGATTTTCCTGGTTTCAGCTGTTTGATCACTGAGTGTATTTCCTCCTTTGTGATTGCGGAATTCAGGGCCTCTCTCTGTGTATCGGTGATTGCCTGTATCTTTTCGTTTTATAGAAAAGTTTCTGTCTCTTTGTCCTGTGTCTTCTCCTCAGCGTATAGCTTCGAATAGAATTCTGTGAAGGCTTTCTTGATGGTTACTTGTCGGAATTCCTCCTTGCCTTTATATTCAATCTTTTCAATTATGTGGGATTTCTGTTTCTTTCTTAGGATGTAGGCCAGCCATCGACCCGGTTTGTTGGCCTTGCAGAATGTCTTGTGTTTTGCATATTGTATGTTCCTTGCAACTTGGTCTGCCATCAACATGTCAAACTGCTTTCTTAAGATCTTAATTCCTTCTTTGGTGATTTTGTCTTCTGGTCTTTTTATTAGTAGCCTCTCTTTCTTGCTTATCTCCTCTTCTAGCTCTTTTCTTTTTCGTTCTTGTTGGCGACGGTGCCTTTTATTCATGTCCATAAGAATCCCACGCATGTACGCCTTGCTGGCGTCCCAGATCATTTCTATCGGTGTTTCGTTGTTCATATTTATGCTGACGAATTCCTTCATGGCATTTTTGCATTCCGCCACCTTTTCTCCATGTCTAAACAGGTTTTCATTAATTCTCCAGGATCTCTTCTGTCTCCCATCGTGTCTTAGTTCCATCTTCACCAGATTGTGATCTGTTAGTACTTTGGGAAGGATTTTCACCGCATTTAGACCAACTAACAGGTCGCTTGATGTTAATATAAAGTCAATTCTGAAGAATGACTGATGTTTGTCGGAGAAAAAGGTGAATTCTTGCTCTTTGCCGTGCCGTTCCCTCCAGACGTCTGTCAGTACAAGGTCTTCCTTCATGTCGAAGAAAGATTTAGGCAACTTGGAGTGCTTCTGTGGGTTAGGTTTTGTTTTCTTCTTGTCTAGGGCAATCTCTATGACCCCGTTCCAATCTCCCAGAATAATACATGATTTGTAGTTGAGTTGTGTTAACTTCTTGTGTATCTTTTTGTAGAATTTTCCTTGTTGTTGATTTGGTGCATATATGCCCATCACTAGAATTTTCTTGTCATCCTGTGTCACTTCGATTGCTAGGTATCTACCCTGGGAGTCTGACTCTATTAGCTTGGCTATTACATGTTTCTTCACGTATATAACAATCCCGTTCTTCTTTCGTGGTGCCGCTGCGACAAAGTGTGTACCTAGTCTGTTGTTGATTAGGTATTTCTGGTCCGCTGCTCTGATGTGTGTTTCTTGTAGGCAAGTTATGTCGTTTCTTCCTTGAAGCAGATAATGAAATATCTTTCTCCTTTTCTGTGGGGAATTTAGTCCGTTAACATTCCATGTCAAGTATTTAGTTGTCATTGTCGGTTTCAGGATACTCTTCCGAGACCGCTTCTGTTCTATCTCTTGTGTTCTTCTTTGGTCTCGTTCCCATGGTATCCAAGTTGGTGCTCAAGTTGCTTAGTGTGGTCATATCATGTTGTTCCGTGCATTTGGTGGTGGATCTTGTTATCCTGCCCTCTGCAGTCTGTCCTGTTCCCTTGTTGTTGTTGCTTCCTGTTCTCTGTGTCGTCGTGTCTCGGGTTGGTCCTTCCCTTTCTCTTGCTCCTGCATCGGTCTGTCGTTCTGGTGGCTCTCCTGCGTCTTCTCTCGTGGTGTATTGAAGTCCATCCGACGTCAGTTCCTTTTCAAGGAATTCTCTGGCTTTTTGGACCGAGTCCAGGCAGTATCTTTTATTTTTATAGAAAAGTGTCATCCCCGTAGGGGCTTCCCATCTGTATCGCAGAGCGCATGATCTCAGTTCGTCGACCAGGAACCTGTATTCCTTCCTGTCTCGCAGCATCGTCTGGGGGATCTCTTTCAGTACTTTCACTTCTTGCCCCTCTATGTATAAACTCTTGTTGTATGATGTGGCTGAGATGAGGTTCCGGAATCCCTGCATCGCGAAGTGGACGACCACGTCCCTTGGTTGGCGCCTGTTTGTTGTCGTCCGTGTGCCCACTCTGTAAATTCTGTAGAATTGCCATGTGACGTCTGAGATTGGCTTTCCCAGAAATGTTGCCAGGGCCTCTATGAAGGTTCTGAGCAGGCCCCCTTGGGTCTCGTTTGATGTCTCTTTCAAACCTCTAAACCTGATTGCGGATGCCAGTTGCCACTACTGTATCATGGAAGATTGGTCTTGGGCTACTCCTTTCATCTCTGCTATCTCTGCTATCTGTCCCTCTACTTGATTCTCCAAGTTTTTCTCCATTTCCTCCCCTATTTCTTTGTAGTGTGCTTGCAACGCCTCTTTCATTTGTTCCAGGTCTGTGGCCATCGCCCTGCGTTGCTCCTTCCATTTTCTCTCTAGCTCTTTACCTTGTTCTTTCAGCATTTGTTTTAAATCGTTGTATCTTTTCTCCGTCTTTTGTTCTGCCTCTACACACCTCCTCTCCATCTTTGCGTCCATTTCCGCTAACTTTTTATCCATTCCATCCATCCTTTCAACCAGCATTTCTATTACCTCTTGTAATTTTTGTAACATGTGTGTTGTTGAGCTGGCCTGTAGGGGTAGATGGGTCTGGGGGCCTGTATTTGGATGGGAGGGTGTGGGGGCGGGTAAGGTAAGTCCTGATGGTTTGGTACGCTGAGCTGGAGAGGATACAACTCCCTTCGTTTGTGTCAGTGTGGTCTGTTTGGAGGCCATCTTGAGATTGTCTTCCTGTTGTTCTGGCACTGGTTTGGTTTCTTACTTGGACCAGGTTAGGCACTAGACTGTGATCTGGTGCTGGTCCAGTAGTCTGACCTTTCAGTTGGAGGGGAGGCTTCAGGGTTCAGGCATTGCAGGTCTAGGGGCCTGTGGGCAGGAAGGGTCTGTCCGTGTTCAGGGAGTCTATTCAGTGCCTCTGCCTGTCTGGTATTCCAGGCCCCTTCTGCCTTCCCTCCACAGCAGCCCAGGATGCCTTTTTATCTTCCTCCTATGCCCACCTTTCTCCCTGGTGGGTTACCCACAGTTTATATTTTGACAGCCAAAAAAAAATTGTCCACTAGGGGGTGCTATTTGCTTTCAAGTAAGCTTCGCTGTGCTGGCAGGGATGATGCAAGGTGAAAGGATCTGTGCCTCGAGGCCTGCGCAGATGCCCCTTTTCTCCAGGTGCAGTACTACTAGACTTTTTGGGGTCTGGGGGGTCTTCTGGGGGTCTTGTGAGGGTCCTCCCCCTACTGCTGGGCTCCCCCTGCTTCTACTGTCCCTCGGTGCTTTAATCGGCCCCCGCTGGTCTTACCGGTGCCTTCCGCCATCTTCTTCCCGCTCCAGCCGGCTCTCCTCGGCTGTCCTCGGCTGCAGCTGCGTGGGTTCTCGGCTTCTTCGGGCCTGCTGCTCCCTCTGCTTTCCTCCTCTCTTGTCTGCGTCCTGTCAGCTTTGTTTGGTTCCGCCTCTCTCTTCTCCGCTCTTGTCGGCTTCTTACTTTCTGGCTCTGGCCGCCTCAGCCTCCGTTCGCTGCTCCAGTCCTCCTCCGCTTTTCTCTTACCTTTCCTTCTACTTTCCGACTCTTCCGGAGGTCCTCCGCAGGCCGGCAGGCCCCCTCCGCGGCGATCCGGTGTCTTCCTTCTGCTCCGCCACTCGTCTCTCGCCCGTTCTCTGGCTCTGCTTGACTTACGGCTTGGCGCGGCATTTTCGGGCCTGCCGGTCGCTCGGCTGCCGCCGGCTTCCGCTGCTCCGTCCGCGGCTTCCTGGGACCTCCCGGCGGTAAGTCTTACTTCTTTTGAGAGGTCTGAAGTTCCTCTTTAATCTCGACCTCTTTCTTCGTCGCGCTCTTTTTCTTTTTTTTGTTTAATTTGAATTTCGCGCGAGCCCCGTCCCAGAGCTCGCAAGGAAAGGCTCCGGTCCTCGTGACCGGACCACCCTCAAAGAATTCTAACAAGTTAGTAAGACATGATTTACCTTTGCAGAAACCATGTTGATTTTCTTTCAGCAATGCCTGTTTTTCTATGTGCCCTGTAATTTGATCTTTAATAATGGTTTCCATCAGTTTGCCTGGAACTGAGGTTAAATGATCCTGTGCTATCAGTGTTATCATGTGGTCACCATTTGCAAAAACCATTTCCTGCTGGTTTTTCCATTGACTTTGGTTGTACAAAGCAAAGAAGGCACAAATGTCAGTCACATGACCATGGATGCTGTGACACTATAATTGCAAGACAGTTGTCAAATGCTGGACTGTTTTTGGGGAACCTGTGATAGCTGAAATTTCAGAAACCAGTTATTTCACACCACCGCTTATTCAGCACCATCACAAATTCAAATAGTCACTGAATAAATAATCATTGTGAAGACTACCTGTAATTGAAAAAAAACTGAATCTGCACCTTGCCCCACACAATAAACAAGTCCAATGGCTGCCAAAACAGTCAAAGCAATGATTGCTGCTTTTGTGCATGTTTAAACTTTATATCTTTGGTACATGCATCAACAAATATGTAGAATCTGTGTGCAATCTCAGCATCTTCATATGCTGCTGTATGAATTGGTATTTTAAAAGATTTTGTAAATGTATTAGAAATGATGTGTTTAAATAAAAACAGAGTTGTGATGGCATAGTGGCTAGAATGCAGTATTGCAGGCTAATTCTGCTGACTGCTTCCAATTGTCAGCAGTTTGGCAGTTCAAGTCTCACCAGGCTCAAGGTTGATTCAGCCTTCCATCCTTCAGAAGTCCGTAAAATGAGGACCAAGAATGTTGGGGCAGTATGCTGACTCTGTAAACCGCTTAGAGAGGCTGTAAAGCACTGTGAAGTGGTATATAAGTCTAAGCACTATCGAACCTAATGAAAAAGAAATAAGAGTTGATCTGAATGTAAAGAAAACCAGAGTTGGTAAAAGAATTTACAATATATTTGTGACATGTACTCTATTAAAAAACAAACTAGATAAGATAATTATAGAGCAAAATATAAACTCAACAATTATTGCTATATGATATAAATGCTATCAGTAAAAAATGCTGAAACTGGGGCAAGATAATATGAAAATGGAAAGAAGTATCCCTAGATAAATTGGCGATGAAATGATATGTTATACAATGCTTGTACAATATTTATGCATGCAGAGTAAGATGATGAGCTAATCCAATAAAAAGATCCCACAAGGAAATAAGTTTCAAAGCCAGTGATAGATGACGTTGGCAATTTTGTAAAGGCAATTGTCATGGTTCCGATAGATGAAACTCTTGCTTTGACAGCAATGAATCATAAGCAAACTTTTAGTAAAGTATTGAAAACGCCAAGGGAAAAGAGGTTTTTAAGAAAAGTTTACTTAAGCTAATTGAGAATGAAGGCCTCATACTGTCACAAATCTGCAATACTGATGAGACTTTTTGTGCTAGTGTTTGGTTTCCAAGAGTACTCAAATCTTTAGACATAAAAAAAAAATCAACAGCAGGATGAAAAATCAGTAAAGAATAGATTTCAGTGTTAAGTTTGTGTAATCACTAACACATTGCATAGATTAACACTAGTCATTTTTGGTAAATCATGTCAAGAGTGCTGAAAGATATTATGCATCTACCACTAAACATTGTAATTATAATGCACAGAAGTCTCGATTTTCATCATTTTTTTTCAGGACTAATTCATGAATTCTTTGTGCCAGAAATATATAAATATATGAAAATTAATGCTAAAAATACAATCTAAAAGTGCAAACAGAGCTTTCCTAAATCTGGTTAATGCCTCAATTTATTCACTGGGGGAGGGGGAAAGAGAATTTGCAGTATGAAAGGTGGAATTTGCTTGGTTTTTCTAAAAAATGCAACAACCATTTAGCCTATGGACCAGGGATATTTCAGGCGTCTAAAATATCTTATAGGAAGAGGTGATCAAGAGATAGTTGTGTTAGAATATGATAAAGAAAGGACACAAAAGGGCAGCATACTTTCATAACTTAAACCCACCTTCAGTACTGCAGCAACTTTGAAAATAGACAAAATGCCAGTGTGGAAAAAATGGCTGATTAAAAAAAATAACTGCCTTTATGACATGAATATGGGATTTGAAATCAATGACCACTACAGAATTCTACCAAAAGTTGGTAATGATGAATGGTTAAGGACAATGTCTTGCAATGCTTAGAGAAAGTTGAAAATGATTCTCCATACCAGCTAGATAATTGAATAACATAACTGAAAAAGCCATGGTTAAAAGAATTGGAAGAATTTCAAAAACCAGATTATCAGTGAGTAATAACTTTTATTAGTCTCAGATCTGTCAAATCCTAGGCAGCATATAGTAAGGTTTGTCATAGGCATAATGAAATTCCATTCATTATTTTGGCTTTAAATGAATACCCTGTTTCCTAATTAGTCTGTTAACTGTTAGCTGAAGGATTTGCTATAGTCAAACCATAAAAGCAAGTGCTGAATTTTCCTCATTTGCACTGTAATAAGTAGCTTAAATTTAAGATATGACTTAAATGCTGGCATTATAAAAATGGGGAATAATTTGGTCTTACTCTGAGAAATGCACATTTATTATACAGTATTTTCTTCTGCCCTTGCAGTGATGAAGCTTGAAAGACCATTGTGTCATTACAAGAAGGATTGATTAATCTGTCATTCTTGTCTTCAGGCAACATAAGCCACAGTGCATTTAAACTCTGTTAGAACAGTGAGTCATAACCAAATTAAACCTTAATGCAAAGGTTTATTAATAATAATTCCTACAACAATGTGACATTTACCTTCAATGAACAATTCTGTTTGACTTTGAAGTGCAAAATTTCATGGAATTCAGTGTAGGACTATGTGAAGCCACCTAAGCCAGAGTTGGAGGAAGGGGGAGAGCAAAAGTAGTGATTAGAGGTAAAACACTATTCCTGAGGGATCAAATTCTTTAGTTCAAGAACAAGTCAAGAGAAAGCCTTTTTCCACATGAATACAAATTCTTCTCCTTAATTTAGAGAGCAGATAGGGTTAAAGTGGAAAAAGCCCTTCTGTCAGAAAGTCAGGCACTAATTATTTTATACTTATATAGATTAAAACCAACTCCTTGACATTTATTTGTTTACTGAAATGTATATGCTACCCAGCTCAAATTGATAGTTTACAATTATTTTTTTTAAAAATCAAACTTCAGCACAATAATTATGTATCTTACCTGTTTTGCCTTTTGTACCTGCAACAACACTTTTAAGATTATGGAAAGTTTCTTTGATTCAGCGAAGCATATTAATCAGGAAAGATGTTTGGCAAAAAAAAAAAAAAGGCTAAAGTGAGAATTAAGAAATTAGATGATGGGATTTATCAGAGGAAATATTTAAAAATGAAACATCAGTTTGAATATGGTTAAATAAATAGAAAGATTTTGGATATAAATGAAGATTAGTTTAAGAGGGATGAACCCCTCAAGTAACAGTATTTTTTCTTTCTTTTTTCCTTTGTGTTTTGTTTTTTGACATGAGAAATATAAAAATGTTGGAGTGGTTTATATAAAAGAAATGTTTTCTCTATTTTTTTCTTCTTTTTTAAGATATGACAAATGTAAAAGTGTTGGCATGGCTTGTATGAGAAAAAAGACTGAAATACTTAAGTGTAACTAATTTTGAGAAAATCTTAACTAGTAAGACTGCTTTGAATATTGTTGGGGAAACAAATTTAAATAAGAATTCTGTAAACAAGATCTATGATGTGGCAATTACAAAAGAAGCTTTATATTTAGGTGGTTATTATTTGCAAAAACATGAGGAAAATGTTTATATTTAATTGTCATTTATTCAAATAATAAGAACAGTATTAAATTAAGGTTGGCAAAAGAGAATAATATTGGAACAAGAGAAAATCAAGCAAAGCCATTACGTGGACTATAGAATTATAGAAATTAATTGTTATTGTTTTTTAAATATTAACCCAGACTATGTGCCATTTACCAAATATTAGGGTAATTATGTTAAAAATCAATAAACATATTTTTTTTAAGAAAAGACTGAAATCTCTAGTACATAACAAATATTTTGATATGAGTTGTAGAGGTTCTTTTTTGATGTTATATTCAACCTTGAAGGAAAGAACCAAATAATTCTATGCTTGTAATATTGACATCCTAAATTGTAAGTAAGATTGAGAGATTTTTTTCCTTTCAGTTCAGTCATGTCTGATTTTTGGAGATTGCCTAGACAGGGCTTTTCAACCTTTTCACCCATTGTACCACTTTTAGGATATGGCAACATCCGAGTACCACCACTCATGTAGCAAGGTGTCAAAAACTTGATGACCAAAAAAAAAGAGGAAAAAAATGATAAAGTACAGGTAGTCTCGACTTACAACAGTTCGCTTACTGACTGTTCGAAGTTACAATGGTACTGAAAAAAGTGCCCCCAAAGCCACAGCTGAGCAAGACACCTGCCTGCCCGCCTGCCCGCGCTCTTCCTCCTGTCTAAGGTTTTCATTGTTGTGAGCATTTCTGTTGAGGATTGGCAGAGGGGGTGGGGGGTTGTTTTTTATTCCCCCTGTCTGCTAGGTGGTTGCAGCAGGTTTTGGTCACTTCACATGACTCTGGGACACTATGACCGTCATAAATATGAATCAGTTGCCAAGCATCTGAATATAGATCACAAGACCCTTGAGATGCTGCAACAGTCCAGCTGATCGGCGCTTCTTCTAGGTTCAGCAGAAGCACCAGTGCTGCTTTCCAGCTGATTGGTGCTTCTTCAGGGCTCAGTGGAAGTGCCAGGATCAGTGCCGAGCTCCAGCTGGAGCCTGGCACTGATCCTGGCACTTCCACTGAGCCCTGACAGCCCCGAAGAAGCGCCACTCAGCTGGAAAGCGACACTGATCCTGGCACTTCTGCTGAGCCCTGACAGCCCTGCAGATCCAGCCATCTCTCACTCAGGCTTATGCAGTGCTACCACCGGTTCAGCTCATTCCCCTCCCCCACTACCACTTTTCTAGGATGGTCGCGTACCACCTGCCAGGTGCCAATGTATCATAGATGGTACCCGTACTGCTGGTTGAAAAGCCCTGGCCTAGACAAGTTCTTGTATTATTATTATTATTATTATTATTATTATTATTATTATTATTATTATTATTATTATTATTATTATTATTGTTGTTGTTGTTGTTGTTGTTGTTGTTATTGTTGTTGTTGTTGCTGTTGCTGTTGCTGTTGCTGTTGTTGTTGATCATCGCACACTCAGCCAGATGTTCAGACTGGATTTGGCATTTTTATCTACCTATTGAGTTCTTACTAAGGACCTGGGGTAGGCAGATGTGGATGTTGATGGTATTACAGATATCGTCGCAGAATGGAAGCAGTTCCTAGTAAGGCCGCCTTTTGCAATTGACTAATAACGAATTTGTCAATGCCAATGGTGTTCAAGTGATGCTCCAGTTGTTTTGGGATTGCATCCAAGGCGCCTATTATATTGATACTATCCTTTGCCGCAATCTTTCTATTTCTATTTGTAGGTCTTTGTATTTTGTTATCTTCTCCAGTTCTTTCTCGTCTATTCTGCTGTCTCCAGGCACTGCCACGTCCACTATCTAGACTTTTTTGAATTTCTTATCGGCAATTGTTAAGTCTGAGGTGTTATGTTGCAGGTGCTTGTCTGTTTGAATTCTGAAGTCCCAGAGCAGTTTAATTTTATCATTTTCTACGACTTTTTCTATTTTATGATCCCACCAGTTCTTACTTACAGGCAAATGATATTTCTTGCAGATCTTCCTTTTTTTTAATATATTTTTTTATTGGTTTTTTAATTTTTAACAGAAAAAGAAAAATGCTCAAATCAAATCATAGTGTTAAAATAAACAATAAACATAATCACAACATAAATACATATTTCAAAATCATCCATTAACAAAACATTAGTACATATTTCAATACATTTAATAATAATAACTCAACTGAAAATAATCATAGACCACATTTACCAAACAATTAACATTACTGCCCGGTACCCCCACCACCACATCCCCTAACCCTAACTTTCCCCCCTCACTTACCAACTATCTACCTACTCTCCTCCCTCCTTCTCTTTCTCCCTCCTTCTACTCCACCCAACTATCCCTACTCTTCCCCCTTCTTATCAACTTTCTACTTACATCAGCCTTCACTCCTCCTTCCTCTTTCCATCGGATGTGGTGCCCAGAGGCCCCCGAGCAACCCCTTAATAACAATAATTACATACAGTTGAGAAAGCATAGTATATAAAATTATAAACCCTCCCTACCCCCCCTGACTTCCCAGAGTGAGTACAGGGTAAAACAAAAGAAAACCCACTACTTCAAACAAAGTTATTATATAATCCTAACAAGAATTTTAAACTACACTAAGCCAGTCCGACACATCGTCTTGTTAAGAATATTAATTTTCATTTACATATCTAAACCATCAATCTAACAATCAATCCATCACTTCAATTCATTGAGAGGTTATGTAAAGTCACCCAAACAATCAAGTTTAGTATATATCTTCCAATAATCAGTTTCTTTTAAACAAATAGTATCAATAAGCCCCTCAATTAAAAAAATATATATTCTTAATCAATTTAGTGTATCTTCCATTAAACAACCTCTCTTACATCTTACTCATAAACTTAATCCTTAATTCAGCCCATAATCTTAGATTAGCCTTAATTCCTTACACTTAATTTTAAATTTCACTTCTTCAATCGACTTCTGGTCTTTCTCATATGTCAAATAAACCTAAATAACAAATACAATCTATTTAATCCATTTCTAACTTAGATTCCTTCAACCTTATCAAATCACATAATGCTTATCTATCCATCAATCAATCAATCTAATGTCAAACCTAAATCATTTCAAAGCAGGTACATTCTTCTTCAATTTAATTATATCTTCCATTAATCATCTTCTTTTACGTCTTATTCATAGTCCTTAAGTCAATCCATAATTTTGAATTACCCATAATTCCTTGCATACAATTTTAAATTTCACTTCTTCAATCGTACTCTTGGTTTTTTCTTCTGCCAGGTAAATCTCCATAACGAGGCCTCCCTTCCAAATAATAAGTCTCTCTTTTTTACTTGCAATATCATTTGTCTCTTAAACATAAACTTTCGTTGAAGTAACATTTCAAATCTCTGTCTTTGCTTTTCCTGGTCCTCAGCAGCATAGATAGATTGCTTCTTAAACTGGATCAATTTCTCTTTTTTCTCAATTAAATCTTCTTCTTGCTGCTTGTCTGAGAGGAATAGCCATCCCCTCCTGTCTTGAAACAGATCCTCTTCCTCCACTCCGTAAATGAACTGTTTATCAAGCAAGATCCATTTCCCATTATTCTCTTTATTCTCAATACTGTCTTCTTCTTGTTTGGATTGTTGTGTAGAATATTCAATAGTCGGTTGCAAATCAGTTTCATTTGGAAAAAAGGATCTAATTAATTTTAATATTTCTGTATTAGTCTCTTTCAATATTGCAATCCTTTCTTCTTTAAATTCATCAATGCGGTCCAAAATAGGTTTGACATTAAAACGTAAATTCCACTCCATTTTAAATTTTAAAACAATCGCTCTGGCTTTAATCCAATTTCTACAACCGTGTCTCTAGCTTCGCTTACGAGAACAAAGAAGAAAAAAAATGGAGAATTCACTTTCACTTTCAAGCATTTTCCTTTAGCAGTGAAAGTAGTGAAAGCTATATGCCATCTTGAATGCATTATGTTAAATGTAACAGTTAGAAATACATAGCCAGAAAAACAATAAGAAATACTTGCAATCCAATAAGAACTCCTGTATTCACTCAGTCTGCAAACAGTCTCTCTTGTGTTCTATTTTTAAAAGCAGAGGTGGTCGCGGCGTCTTTTTCTGTCTGATGACAGAAGCGTCTCTGAGCAGGAGCGTCTTCAGGAGTTATGGGGAGCTCGCACTCTTAATCCCTGAAAGCTTTTTTTCAGGGATATTAGAGGAGCTCAACCCTACTCCCGATGCTCTGCACCTCTTCTTCGCCCGAAGAGGGGATTTTTCACCGCAAAAAACAGCTGATGTTCGCTATTTTTTGCGGCTTTACATACCCAGGGAACGGAGCCTCACAGAGGAGACTCTAGCGACGCCGGCGGAGCCACCGGAAGTCTCTTGCAGATCTTTCAATGCACCATTATTACTACTTTGTCATGCTGCTGCTTGTAGTCACTCTGTGCGATCTTCTTGCTAGCTTACCAGGTGGTCCACTGTTTCTTCAGCTCCTTTGCATAGGCAGCACTTACTGTCTTTTGCTGTCTTCTCAATTTTGACTTTGTGTGCATTTGTCCTTAAGGCTTGGTCTTCTGCAGCCAGAATTAACCTCTCGGTCTCTTTCTTCAATTTTCCTGTCTTAGCCATTGCCAGGTCTTGTTATTATCTGCTTTCCCAGCTACTTTTTTTAAATGTACTGGCCATGTAGTGCTTTGCCTTCCCATGCATCTTTTCTGTGCTTCATTTGGTCTTTCTTGTAGGCCAATTTGGTCTCTCCAGTAGTCAGTAAGCTTCCTGATATATTAATTTCAGTGCATCTTCATCATTGTCCTTCAGATATTCTTCCAAATCCATTTTTTCTTCTTCAACCATCTGATGTACTTGCAGCATTCCACGCCCACCTATTTGCCTTGGTAGGTAGAGTCTGTCAATAGCATTGCATGGGTGAAGGGCATGATTCCTTGTCATTATTTTTCTGGTATTCCTATCCATTGCTTTTAGTTCTGCTTGAGTCCAGTCCACTATTCCAGTTGTGTATCTAATGACTGGAATTGCCCAGGTGTTGATTGCCTTCATGGCATTTCCTCCATTGAGTTTTGACTTTAAGATCTTTTTCACTTTCTTGATGTATTTACCTCTAATCTTTTTCTTAACTTCAGTGTGCTTGATGTTGTCAGCTTGAAGGATACCCAAGTATTTGTAGTAATTTTCCTCATCCAAACTCTTAATGTTATTTTCGTGGGGCATTTTTATTACTTCAGTTTTCACTATTTTTCCTTGTTTGATAGTAAGTGTGGCACATATTATTATTATTATTATTATTATTATTATTATTATTATTATTATTATTATTATTATTATTATTATTATTATTATTATTATTATTATTATTATTATTATTATTATTATTATTATTATTATTACAAGGTTTTTTAGAAATAGTTAACCATTGCCTGCTTCCTAGGGTTGAGACGAAGTGACTGTCCTAACATTACCTACCTGGTTTTGTGCCTAAGGTGGGACTAGAACTCACAATCTTAACTACATCAAACTGACCATCAAACCACACAATTAAAAAAAATACACATTGTTTAATATGCATTCTCCAAATTTTAATTATTGCTGGAAATTCATACTTGGCAATATGATTTAACTGAAAGAACTGTACATACCCATTAAAAGTCTGTAAAATACTGACGCCATGCCCCGGAAAGCCCGAGGCGGTGCCGAGGCGCGTTCACCACCCTCTCCACACGCAGGGGGGGAAGGCGGGCACGGTCCAGGCCGTCCGGGCGCCGGGCCTCCGTGCCGGTTGCCGCTGCGTGAACCGAGGGGCGGTGACGTGCAAACCCCGGCGCCGCGATGACGGCTTCCCTGCCATCGTTGGCTGGTCCGCGACCCCACCTGCCGGGCGGGGAATCGGCGGGATGGCCTGCCGCGCGGCTCCTGCACTTGCCCGCTCTGGGGTCCTCTCCTCCTCTAGTGACCTCCGCCCGGTGGCCGAGCGTGTCGCCCATCCCGTCACGTCCGTCCTTCCGTCCGTCTTCGCGACCGAGAGCCGCTGACCTGTCAGACGGGGCCCGGCTCCCGCCCCTCTCCCCTTTGGGTGCGTCGGACCTATCGGAGGGAAACTTCCGCAGGCCCGAAGGGGGAAGGCGGGTCGTCGCTGTGGCCGTTCTTTCGATTCGGGCATCCCTTCTGCACGCGGCCGGCACGCCGCCCGGCCAAGGCCGGGGCCGGCGGTGTCGCGGTTGCCGCGGGCGAGGGCTCCGGCCTCTTTCCGCGCCGCCAGTTTCCCTCCCCAACATGTGGGCCGGGTACCCGACACATCCTACGGGGCGGCGGTTCAAAGCCTCGAGCTGCCTCGCTTGGCGAGGCCGGGGACCGGGGAGCTCCGCCTCGACTCCCCACGTCCCCCCCAGCGGCCGCGGGGCCTCCCGAGCGGAGGGGTCCCGGGCCGAGCCAAGCGCCCGGTCCTTTAAAAAAAAAAGTCTGTAAAATGCACACATATAATCAATTAATACACAAAGTGCATAATATGTATTTGGAAATATATGTACTAAAATGTGTACTATACAATTTAAAATATATTTTTAAAAACTTCATTAAAAAAAAACCTCAGTAGAACTGTGAAAATATGTGAAGAGATGCTTTCCTTCAGCAAAGTTTTGAGCAAAATGCTGTCTCTAAACAGAGAAAAATGCGAATTACAGTGTGGCTTTATTCCAGCTTGGCTTTCATCCTCAGCCGTTTCTTCCAGCACTCCTGGTGCTCTTGCACAGTTTCCTCCAGTCCTGGCCAGATCTGGAAAAGGATTTTGTGAGGGGCAGAGGAGGCTACATAGAAGAGTTAAAAGGCTATAGAGAGATAGTAGCCAATGTGAAGTGTTTCGTAAGGAATCTGTATCACCACTTTAGGTTGATGAAAACCATGGAATCAGATATTCTTAATAATGTGAAAATATTTGGGGGGAAAATCCAAACAAAACTAACATGGAACACTTAAATGAGCTTTGTTTGTAACCAGAATAAACTAGTTTGTCTTTTCTTACCCCTTATTTTAATTTTATGTGGAGATTTATTTCTTAGGCCATGAAAATTAATTATTGCAAATTTTCTGGTCAGACAAATAATCTAGCTGTTGTGATATTATAAAAGACACAAATTTGCATGTAAAAAAGTCAATAAACAAATGATAAGGATGCTTGATGAAGATTCTGCATACATAGTAAACAGCAGGCTATGAATCAATGTGCTTTATATATATATAAAGGCAATTCACCATCACCAGTTGCAGCAACATTCAAAGAAAATCAAAGAACTCCTCCTTTCTTTCATGTTTGTGTGATTATCATAGGCTGCAAAAAAAAATGCAGATCAAAGCATCCCAGCTAATTTTACATTCACAGCTGGCATTATAATTTACTCATTGACATTCAATGTGGATACCATATGGACTCTGAAGTGTTCGAGCAGCAGACTGGGTTCAGAAGTAGTATCTTTAAGGTGATTACCATAATCAATACTAGTTGGGCTTGTGAGCACCACTCTGAACCTTAAGTTATTCTGATTGCCACCATCTGCAAATCAAAATCTAATTTACAATTAGAAATTAAAATATAGTTATACAAACATAGAAGGTACAAGTCAGGTGAAAAAGGTGCCATGTCTCAGAGAGAAAATTGTGTATGCAGCCAAGTCTGGTTCTGGAAGAAATGTCTGTTTGCACTTTTGCTGATGAGCTTTTTCTGAGAAGCTGCCATTTTAAGTCTTCAGATACAAATTTCAACAAATGAACATGTGGTGCATACATTCAACCTGTTGGATATATAAAGAAGGCTCAGCACTGGACTTACAGAGCAGCATATTTATGTATAATGCAGTGTCTACAGCAAATCAATTTCTTGCTTTCTCTGAAACCAAACTTAATTGCAATCTAGTAGGAATGGTGATGATAGTGAATTTTCCCAGAAACAAATTACTATTGTGAATTATTCTTGGTATATGTCACACCAATCAGGGATTGCTTAGTTCAAAATATGGAAGATACCGTGTTACCCCGAAAATAAGATTAGATCTTGTTGTTGTTTTGCCTTCAAAAGAGGCACCAGGTCTTATTTCCGGTAACAACAGCCTTGCCCAGCAGGTCCACTTCTTCTTGGGCCAAAGGAGTAGCTTCATTCTGCAGCTGCATGCCAGTCTGCATTTTGCAGTCAGGCCTTTCTGGAAGGCCTATGCAGCCGAATACTGAGGTATGGATTGGACCCATAGCTCAGTTCTTGGCTGCACAGGCCTTCTGGAAAGGCCTGTGACTGAGAAATGCAGATTTGGCAGCAGAAGACACCTCAGAACAAGTGAGCTGGCAAGAAGAGGTCTGACTGCAAGGTAAGTGGGTATGGGGCGCATGGGGCAGTTCCACACCCCCACTCCTGCCCTACCTTGATTTTTAGGTATGAGCCTCACCCCAAAACTAGGGCTTATTTTTGGGATAGGGCTTACTTTCAAGGAAACATTTAATTCCTTACCTAAATAGAGAAACAAAATGACCATAGGTAGTCAAAAAAAGTAGTAGGAGCAGGAGTGATTTCTGATTTTCTGCTGGCTTATCCATTGAGTTTCCTTATGGAAAGCAGCCATGAAGCATCAGAAACCTTCCTTTCTTCCATTCCTCCCAACTTCCCTGTTCCTCCCACTTTCTTCCTTCCTCCTTCCTCCCTTCTGTTATGGCCTTCTTGGATGCTTCCATGAATGTCTTTCCAGACACCAGTTTGGAGAAGGATGAACCAGACATATTGGTGGCAGCACATCTGGAGGTGGCCAGTGGTTCGAAGTCGGAATCAGCAAGGCCAGGAATGGTGAGCAATTACAGGGGAAGCAACCATATGAGCAGCTGGTTGAGCATGGGTCAAGACACACTACAATGGGACAGTCCCAAGGCTTTAGAGAGAGTGCACAACTTTAGCTGGACCGCATGGATGAGAAGGAACTGCCTCCTCTGCCTTATGCAGGATGGAAAAGAGGCAGGAACAATGGTGGTCAGCTCAGCTACTTGAAAGGTGGTAGCTCTGCCCTCTTGATGGGCTATACAAGCAATGGTTATTTAGTGCAGTAGGAGGAGGGAAATGATGCTGGGAACAATACATCCATTGTGGTGCCTAACCTTTCCAGTCTCTTATGAGCTTCCTGACCCAGACCATGGACTTAGACCCTAGATTCATGCCTTGACTCTTCGATCAGCTTCTCAGACTTGCTTTTGCCTTGAACCCTGTATTCCATACCCTGAACGGTAGATCCTGATGTGTATACCTCACCTTGCTTCTACTTCATCCTTGCCTTGTGGACTACTCTAGCATTATGGATTCATGCTGGAGCCATTTTGGAACTGATCAGAGGATTTTCTTGGGACAGCTTGGAAAAACTCAATAAACCCCTTGAATCCTCTATGGTGTGTGGTCAAATGAGTGTGAACAAGACATCTTCCCTCCTTCCCTTCCTTTCTCATCGTTCTTCACTTCCCTCTTTTTCTCCCTTCCTTCCTTCCTTCCTCTTCCCTCCGTCCCTCTCTCCAACTGCAATGCTAGGATTCCACCATTGCCATCATAAGCAATGCAGTCACGTGATGTTGTGCTTTACAACCTTATTGCTTAGTAACACAAATTATAGCCCACATTACTTTAATTAACCAAGGACCACCTGCATCTGTGGTTTCCTAGATCATTATTTAGGTCTTTTTCAAGCAATTATTTGCTTTTTGTCAAGTATCAAAAATGTCCTTGACTGGGTCCTGACTTCCAGCCATACCTGCATCACTTGCTTTAGATAGCAAGATGTCTTGGACAAAACCTGTACATTGTCTCCCAGATAGATGATTGATAGCTGTTTCCCTGCTGGTCAGTTACATGAGAAGAAGAAAGCAACCAAGTTAAAGGAATCAACTCATGTGCAAAATCAGACCAGCACATTTTAGCAGTGAGTCAGAAGAGAAGCAATAGTGTCAGGATAGTGATTGGCAGTGGGATAGCAAATTTCATGCTCCTTCAGTTTTGGCTGCCTCCCTCCTTCCCTCCTTCCCTCCTTCCCTCCTTCCCTCCTTCCCTCCTTCCCTCCTTCCCTCCTTCCCTCCCTCCCTCCCTCCCTCCCTCCTTCCTTCCTTCCTTCCTTCCTTCCTTCCTTCTTTCCTTCCTTCCTTCCTTCCTTCCTTCCTTCCTTCCTTCCTCCTTTAGCCCAACAAATATATAAATACATAGAATATATATTGGGGCAATTGCAGAAGAAGATAAATTCAAATTTGCAAGGAGTGACTGCTTTTAGAAAGCAGAACATGCTGCATCTAATAGTATAATCAACCTTTCTTATCTTTGCAAACTAACTGAATTTACTCAAAATGAACTTTTGAAGATTTACCAGTAATACGGTAGCTGTACTTTCCAAAGTGCTACCATCCTTTTCTCAGTTTTAGATTGAAAGAATAATAATGTTATATAACCTAATACTGCTTTCTTCCCCGTTCTGTTATTTTTTTCTCTATCAATAGGATTGGAACTGCCTTCATAGCAAAAACTATTTTTCAATTAATTCTGTTTTTAACTGCCTTTGATATTATTTGTTTTATTTATACATATTTTAGTACCCAATTAATGCATCCTTATGTTCTGAAGGAAAAATCAAAAAGAGACATAAAAATTCAGTTGTCTAGCTGAACCTTGTATGAGCCCAGTCAGTGTGTGACAGCTAGACTTACAAAATGGCCATTTTTCATGCTTGCAAAGAGAGAACATAAACCTTTAATTGCATTTTGGTACCCATGGTAGCTTTTATAAAGGAGCTCTGCCCAAGAAAAAGACACCCTTTGAAAATTTATATTAAAGTCTACAATAATTTCTATTAATAAAGGGAGGCAATCAATTAAATGGTAATGAAGAAGTGTGCCTTCTCTATCACTTTTTCTGACATTTGGAACAAAATCTCCCTGGAGAGATACATGTCACCCATTCTCTTAAAGTTCCAGAAGTATTTTAAGATCTTGTTCTGTTCCCAGGCTTGGGGAACAGGGTATCTGTGGAACCCCTCAAGTCTTTCTTGCATGTTGAGTGCACTGTTTTAGTATAGTCAGTCATGTGGCAGTTGGGTTTTAAATATAATGTATGTATTCGACATACTATAAGCTACACAGAGCCTTCTTGGAGCTGGCTGACCCTTAACAAATTCAATAAATTAATAATTAAATTGGAGGGAACATTCAGAGACATATCCTCAGAAGAAATATTAACAGGGGCATTGATAAGAGAGGAGGGATAAAAAGAAATTCAAATGATGGTCATGATGGCAAATTAAAGCCTTTCTCTGGTTATGTCAACTGCATCCCAGATGAAAAAGGGCAGAGATTCAAACACATGGCTGCAGCCATCATCTTTATCTTTTTGGACCCCTTTCATTATGTGCCCCTAAATATTAATTCATTGTCTAACATTTACGCAAAGCTACAGGAATTCTTTTCTGGATCATTTTTTTTTTAAATTTAAGAGCAGAAATAAAACTCAGGTGTCTCAGGATAATGTTGCAACATCCAGTCTGGGTCGGTCACTGGGACTAGAGGTAAGAGTAAACCTCTGGTCCTGGTGACCAACCCAGACTGAATCTTGCAGAAATAAAACTAATCCTGAGATTTAGAAACTGGCAAGCTGAATACATATATGAAGTCAGAAGAATTAAAATTAAAACCATGCTATGGAGTGATAAATAAGGTTCATAAATTGTTGAGAAAAATATTCAGAAATTAATCAGACATTAACAATATTTGATAATTCTGAAAATGAAGGTCAGCAATCCAAATTATAAATAATAATCATAAGGCAAAACTAGGACTTTTTAAATTCAATGAGAGCCAGACTTTTGTCAGACATGAACTGAACTGATCAATGGATAGCATGACATAAGCATCATGGGTTATAGTTTGTCACAAAATCATCTGAAAGCTCCAACTGGCTCCTCTCTATTTGCTAAGCCAGATCGAATGTCTGCACATTATAACTCATATTGTCCTTTGTAATTACTTTTCAGATCTACAACCTCCCAATTCCATGTACAAGCAGATGCAAAAATAAGAAACAGAAGAATAATTAAATATGACCGAGCATGCAGACTTCACTGAAAAACTACTGTGATTTCATTTTTGGGAGGCATTGTGGAAGTCTACCCATGCCCTATTAGGAAGATTTATTTCAAAGTAAGATAAGACTTCCAAAGACATCAAAATGGAAGAAGAAAGATAAAAAAGCATGATCAAAAGGAAAGGCTTTCTCAATGTCCTTGTGAGTTAAAGTTTTTAATAGTTTATCTTATCTGCATTTCCCTTCTATGTATTTGGCTCCTTTGATATTGCCATTATCTGTAAAGTTTAAACAAGTCTAATAAGGCCTGTGCTTGGCAAATAAGACGTGCTGAAAGCATTCTAACAAAATGAAAAGTTATCATATTTTTCTTTCTGTTTATATCTAATGACCAATTATAACAATGAGCTATATGAAAATTCTTAATACTAGTAATAGAATAGTAATAATAGTAATGGTAGTAGAAAATGTCTAGAAAACTAGAAGAGTTTTTTTGTTGTTGTCTTTCTAACAGTATGTGTTGATTGTGTTGAAAGCATGTATTGAGTAACTGGACCGTTCCAAAAGTAATCACAAGTCATTGGATAGACTGACTACATTGCAACAGCTTTTGGGCTTTATCTTGAATAAAAACCTGCCTTATGATAGCATTGATCAACTCCTACCCACCTCTCCTTTAGAAACATATTATAGTTGCAAAGATTATTCAGTGGAACAAATAGTGAAGAACTCTATAAAGACATGATTCAGTAGGTCTTATGGCTTTTTCTCATACAGAGTTAATCATAATCTTCTATCTTTGAAAAGGCAAGCGGTTATAAACACTACAAATTCCATCATGTCATATAATTTTAATAATATAGTTAAAAAAAACAAATATAAGGGAACAGTTTCTTTCTTTACTGCCTGCCTGCCTGCCTGTCTTCGTTTTTAATATACTACTACTTCTTGTGACTTTTAATATATTATTTTATAAAAATTCTCTTTCAGAGTATAACATAATATAAATTTCAGTCTTTTCTCCCCATTGTTCCACCTGCACAGAATAGTCATTTCTTCAGCACATGTTATCATACATTCTTTCACTTGTTCTTCTGTTTCAAATGTCAGTAAATGACTTTGTCATTTCATTGTTACATTATAGTAGCCTTGGGCAAAACTCCACGACAGTATGTAAAAGTCTATAGTATAGGTTTGGGCAGTCTAGCACTATAGTGATTCCCCCGCCCCCCATCACCAACATAAAAACAGTTTTTGCATCTGCTCAAAAGACACAGTTAAAAGGATGGTGATGATTGCTTGGTAGAAGAAGCTGAGAATGACACAGGCACCTACACTTTGCAAGAGAGTCTTTATATACTGAACCCTATAAATATTCCAGTTTAGTTCCAGCTTTCAATACTATGAGCCTTACATGTTTAGCAAAGGTAAGTTATATGAAAGTAGCTCTGAATAAAACAAGCATTTTATCTGTCTTGTGTGAATTTGATTGGCCATAGAAATAGCAAGGGCTTCTGAAGAAACTTGTAACACTCAGTTAAAAAACAAATTAAGACAAGCATGAATCCTGGTGGTTTATTTGGCAACTTTATACCTCAAGTACCTGTCATTTCAGGCTACCCTGTGCCCTGTGTTCAGGAAGATTAGAGGGGAGGGCCTTATGTCAGCCTGGAATTGCAATAAGAGCCTCTCTGTTTACACCAGTGGTTCTCAACCTGTGGGTCGCGACCCCTTTGGGGGTCGAATGACCCTTTCACAGGGGTCGCCTAAGACCATCAGAAAACACACATTTCCGATGGCCTTAGGAACCAAGACTCCGCTCCGCATGGCCTCCTCCAACATTTGCAGAGAGAGAGAGAGAGAGAGAAAGGCACTTTTGCTTCCCTTCTCTCTCTCTCTCTCTCTCTCTCTCTCTCTCTCTCTCTGTCTCTCTCTCTCTCTCTCAGGCGGACTTACCTCCTGTAGGGCTTCTGATTGGCCCTGCGCCCGGGTGCCTCACCCCCTGGGAGAAGCGCGACCAGGGCCTCATGGCTTGGAGCCGCCCAGGGAAGCCCCGGGATCCCTGCTGGGAGCTGCCTGCTGGAGGCTCTGCTGAGTGGGCCAGCCCTCCGGAAAGCCGTGGCCCAAGGGAGACCAGCCCCTGCGATCCCCAGCCAGCTCGACCATTGTACCTGCTGGCCGGGAAGGTGCACTGGAATCCAGGCTGCCGGGAAGGAAGAAGGAGATTCAGCAAAGGTAGGAGAGGAGAGCTGCTTCCTGGGGCCCGGCACTGGCGGTGGCTTCCTTGCCCTCCCCCTCCTCCTCCCCTTCTTCCTCTTGCTGCCCCCAAATTGGCAGAGGGGTGCCTGGGGGGAAGCAGTCGGGCTGGCAGAGGGGCTGGTAGGGGCCGTGCGGCACCAGCTCCCACCGCGGCTCCATTGGATGGGCGAAGGGTGAGGCTGGGCAGCGCGGAGTCCCGGCTAGGGTGACTACTTCCTCGCCCTCCTCCTCTCCTTCCTCCTGCTGCCCTCCCAGGCAGCTTGGGCGGGTGCTGCCTCCACCGCAGCTCCATTGATGGGCGGAGGCTGAGGCCAGGCAGCGTGGAGTCCCAAGGGGGGCGGTGGCTGGGCCGGGGGCGGTAGGGACCCTGACAATGCTGCCCTGTTGCTGCCGCCAGAGCCGCCACCTCCCGTCCTGCTTCCCCTCCCCGGCCATTCATCTGAGGATATGGTGGCCGGGCCGGGGGCGGCGGCGGTGGCGGTGAGGATACCCAATGCCAACGCTGCCACTGGAGCCGCTGCCTCCTATCCTGCTCCCCCTGCCGGCTCCTTTGGCTGAGGATGTGGCGGGGTGGCGGCCGGGCCAACAGTGAAGAATCCCAACGATGCTGCCGTGCTACCACCACCACCGCCAGAACCGCTGCCTCCCATTCTGCTCCGACTCCCCACCCATTCGGCTGAGGACGCGCAGAGGCCAGGGGTGGTGGGGACCTCCAACGATACTGCCATAAGAGAAAGAGAGAGAGGAAAGAAAGATAAACAGAGGAAAAGAAAGAAGAAAGAGAAAGAGGGAGGAGAAAGAGAAACAGGAAAGAGAGAGAGGAAAGAGAGAAATAAAGAGGGGGGGAAACAGAGAAAGAGAAAGAGGAAAGAGAGAAAGAGAGAGGAAAGAGACTGCCTTCCCAGTCGCTGAGAAAGGGGAAAAAAAGCCGTGAGTGAGTTCCCTTTTCTGCCTCATTGCTGAAAGCTTTTTTTTTTAAAACAACGACCGTTCATTCAAAACTCCTCGGGGCTTGTTTGCACGAGCTTGTGGCAGATCAGTAAAGAAAGGGGTGGGGGAGCCAAACTGTCCAAGGTGTTTGTACCCTGAACGTGTGGACGTTGCTTTCATGACTTGCCACCACCACCCCTTTTCTTCCCGCCCTGCTCGGGCAATGCCCTGCTGCTGCTGCTGCTGCTGGCTGAGCTGAGCTGGGACGCCGAGCCAATCCCCACGCCTTCTGGTTGCCCGGCCGTGTTCCGCCCCCAGCAGCCCTAAAAAGCACTGTGGGAGAGTGGGGAATGCTGGGAGTTGCAGTTCATCACCATCTGGAAAAAAATCCTTCCTTCCTTCCTTCCTTCCTTCCTTCCTTCCTTCCTTCCTTCCATCCATCTCCTTCCCTTCCCCTTCAATATCTCCTTCCTTCCTTCCTTCCTTCCTTCCTTCTTTCCTTCCTTCCTTCCTTCCTTCCTTCCTTCCTTTCTTCCTTCCTTCCTTTTCCCTTCAATCTTCCTTCCTTCCTTCCATCTCCATCCCTTCCCCTTCAATCTCTCTCTTCTTCCTTCCTTCCTTCCTTCCTTCCTTCCTTCCTTCCTTCCTTCCTTCCTTCCTTCCTTCCTTCCTTCCTTCCTTCTTCAATCTCCTTCCTTCCTTCCATTTCTATCCCTTCCCCTTCAATCTCTTTCTTCTTCCTTCCTTCTTTTCCCCTTCAATCTCCTTCTTTCTCCATCTCCTTCCTTTCCCCTTCAATCTTCCTTCCTTCCTTCCCTCCCTCCCAACATTTTTGAGCAAGGAAGCATAAGCTTCTCCAGAGAGCATTGCTATATTGTTTTTGTAATTAACCACTGCTTTAATTATGTTCAAGTCGTAACAATGAAAATACACCCTGCATATCAGATATTTACATTACGATTCAAAACAGTAGCAAAATTACAGTTATGAAATAGCAACGAAAATAATTTTATGGTTGGGGGTCACCACAACATGAGGAACTGTATTAAGGGGTGGCGGCATTAGAAAGGTTGAGAACCACTGTTCTAGACAATGTGCAATGCCAAAATGCAGATTTTGGAAGCTGCATTCTATAGCTTCTAGAGTGTTTTTGATGTATTGCAGGGTGTACCATGCATTTTGTCTTGTACCTTCTTTCTTTCTTTCTTTCTTTCTCTCCCCTCCCCATTGCGTTGTGCAGACATATTGTGAAAAATGATTGTGGGTACCCATTCTGCTTGAGTTGGTCAGATAGGTACCTGTTCTCCAGCTCTTTGGCATGCTGTGTACTACAGTGTGTTCTCACCCTGCCATCAGGGTGAGAGTTCTGATGCAACTCTTTTTGTGTGACAGTGGGATGGTTGCTGTTGATATTCAGAATGCATGGAGTAATAATAACAATAAAGTTGAAAGGGACCTTAGAGGTAATCTAGTCCAACCCCCTGCCTGCTGAGGAAGGAAACCCTATAACAGCGGTTCTCAGCCTGTTGGTCGCGACCCTTTTGGGGGTCGAACGACGCTTTTACAGGGGTCGCCTAAGACCATCAGAAAACACAAATTTCTGATGGTCTTAGAACTGAGACACCGCTGTTCTATCCGGCCGCTGCTGCCCCCCTCCTCTTCCTTCGCCGGCTCCTCCACCTCCAGGACTCCCTGGCTCCTCTGCCTCCAGGATGGAGGAGGAGGAGGGCGGCAGTGGCCACTGCTGGAGCTGCCACTGGGCTGCTCCACTGCTGCCGCCGCTGCTGGCTGAACTAAGCTGCGGCGCAAAGCCGGTCCACACGCCTCCTGCTGACCCGGCTGCGCTCCGTCCCTGGCTACGCTCCGTGCCATGCCAGAGCTTCCCCCACACCATCTAGCCTGCCTCCCTCACCGTCGGAGGCCGCCTCTGGCACCTGGCGCAGCCATGGGACTGGCGGGCAGGAGTGTCTCCTTTCTGGCTCGCCGGGCTCTGGGCCTCGGAAGCGGCCAGGAGGCGGGGAAGAGGTTGAGACTGCAGCAATGCCCGCATGTGCATTAGAGACCAGCCGGTCGGGCCGGGAGGGGAGAAGCGGTGCCTTCTGAGTGGGAGCTGGCGCTCCGGCCATGCCCCTCATGTGTGACAAGTCGGATAAGGTGTTGAAGGGCTGCGCAGCTTGGAAAGGGGCTCCCGTGACCCCACCGCTGCAATGGTGCTCAGGAGGCTGGAGGGGCGGGCAGATCCCAGGGGGTGGCTGAGAGAGGGCAAGAGGTTCCGGGATGAGGATGGGGGCTCCAGATTGGTGGGCGTGAGAGGATGGCTGGCAGCTCCAAGGCGCGCGTATCCTCCATGCAGCTTCCGAGGCCCCGGAGGTGCCGCCGCTTGGCTCTCAGCCAGACTACCATGTCCAGCAGCCCTAAAAACCACTGTGGAAGAGTGGGGAATGCTGGGTGTTGCAGTTCATCACCATTGGGGAAAACATGACTCTCCAAAGATCAATCCTTACTTCCTTTTCTCCTTCCCTTCCCCTTCAATCTTTCTTCCTTCCGTCTTTCCTTTCTTCCATCTCCATCCCTTCTCCTTCAATCTTTCTCTCCTTCCTTCCTTCCCCCTTCAATCTCCTTCTCCATCTCCTTCCTTTCCCCTTCAATCTTCCTTCCTTCCTTCCATCTCCATCTCCATCCCTTCCCCTTCAATCTCTCTCTCCTTCCTTCCTTCCTTCCTTCCTTTCTTCCTTCCTTCCTTCCTTCCTTCCTTCCTTCCTTCTTTCCTTCTCCCTTCAATCTCCTTCCTTCTCCATCTCCTTCCTTTCCCCTTCAATCTTCCTTCCTTCCATCCATCTCCATCCCTTCCCCTTCAATCTCTCTCTCCTTCCTTCTTTCCTTCCCCTTCAATCTTCTTCCTTCTCCATCTCCTTCCTTTCCCCTTCAATCTTCCTTCCATCTCCATCTCCATCCCTTCCCCTTCAATCTCTTTCTCTTTCCTTCCTTCCGCCTTCAATCTCCTTCCTTCTCCATCTCCTTCCTTTCCCCTTCAATCTTTATTCCTTCCTTCCTCTTCTATCCCTCACAACATTTTTGAGCAAGGAAGAGTAATCTTCTCCAGTGAGCAGTGCTATATTGTTTTTGTGATTAATCACTATGCTTTAATTATGTTTAATTCGTAACAATGAAAATACACCCTGCATATCAGATATTTACATTACTATTCATAACAGTAGCAAAATTACAGTTATGAAGTAGCAATGAAAATAATTTTATAGTTGGGGGTCACCACAACATGAGGAACTGTATTAAAGGGTTGCGGCATTAGGAAGGTTGAGAACCACTGCCCTATAACATTTCAGACAAATGGCTGTCCAATCTCTTCTTAAAGACTTTCAGTGTTGGAGCATTCACAGCTTCTGAAGGCAGGTTGTTTCACTGGTTAATTGTTCTAACTGTCAGGAAGTTTCTCCTTAGTTCTAGGTTGCTTCTCTCTTTATTTAGTTTCCATCCGTTCATTCTTGTCTTGCCTTCAGGTGCTTTGGAGAATAGCTTGACTCCCTCTTCTTTGTGACAACCCCTGAGATATTGGAACACTGCTATCATGTCCCCCCCTCATTCTTCTCTTCATTAAACTAGAAATACCCAATTCCAGCAACCATTTTTATACTGTATGTTTTAGCCTCCAGCCCCCTAATCATCAGTATTGATGGCCTTGCAATAAACTGTGGTTTCTAGGCTTCTATCCTCTTGTCTGTTGACAAGTACATCTAAACATGGTAATTGTCTAGCTGTTTCTTTCTCCATTGTGAACAGTATTTCAGGAAAGATGGAGTTCAATATGGAATGAAAGTTCTTAAGTGCATTTCTCTTGATGATGACAAATGTGTTATCCACATAGGGGCACCAGAAGTTAGGTGTGTAGTTCTGAAATGCACTGTGTTCTAATTCACGCACAACTGGACTGTTTCTGCAATGACTAATCATTAATATAATCACTAATATAATTAGTAATTAAAAGGAGACTTCTCCATATTATTATTCAATGGCTACCAAGTAGTGTAATTAACACCCATGCCTACAGATGCTTACTATATATTATAATTTTACAAGAAAAGATAGCTAGCAGAAGATGTGATCATCAAAAAAGACACAATTAAACAGGATAGATGGGAAGATAGATAGAATGGGGGGGGGAAAGTTTGACACATTGCCATTCAATAAGTTTCCTCAGGAAAAATCTGCTTCAATGCATGGACACCAATAGTTGTCAAAAGAAATTACCCTATATTCCCTAAGAAAGTATATTTCCTAGCCCCAGATGTAGGGGCAGCCTTCTCAGGTAGGATACCATGAATACTGCAAAACGTAAAATAGAACCCAGCCTGCAAAAGGAAATAATGTGACACTTTTATCTTTGCCTTTTAAGATGCTACAAATTTATTTTGAGATTTTGAACAGTGCTCCCCCCACTCTTCATTTAATGTCCATTCAGCCAGCAATTCCATTTTCTAAGATAATTTATGACTATATTTTCCACAACCATTCTTTTCATTTTTCCCCCCAGCTATCTTTCTTTTCCAAGAGACTTTGAACTTCTCAGAGGGCTTCTCCGGTCCAAGGATTCTTTCCCTTTGGTACAAATAATGCTTTTCTGACTAAATAAACTATGGGAATTGTGTCTGAGAATCAGAAATAATTGAAATAATATTTAACAGACTTCCACAATTCTAAACTTTGATCAGAAATATTTGAAAACAATTTCATAAAAAAGTTCATTTGGAGATTTCAGCCTTTTGACTGGGTGATAGTAGTAAAATGTAAAAGTCATAATGTTAAAGCAATGAAGACTCATTCCTGAGATGCTGACCAGTTCAGCTAGATGTTGTGATTCCACAGTTTGATTTATTCTGCATGACTGGCTGTGAGATTTTAAAGACATTCTTCCTTTGCTAGAAAACAAGAGTTAAATAGACAAGAATCTAATCTGTAGTTCGCTAGTCAAAGAGAGCGTATGAACTGCAAAAAAAATCATAGGCTATGAATTTATTCTTTGTCTCCTTTTGATCCTTTTATTTCTTAAAAAAGAAAATTCCTTAAGCGTTCGTTAAACAAACCATCGTAATATGATAGCAGTATAAAATATTTGTAAGCAAAAAGGAAAGAACAAATATGGAATTTATCTTCCCTTATATAAATATTGATAGCTATCTTAGTTGAAATAAGAATTAACTATGCAACCATTTATATAGAATTTAAAAATAAAGAAAAAAAGGAGAAAAATATTTGGAAATACTTATCGTAGATGACACATATCTAATCAGTGCAACAACTTTTGCAGAAGTTTGGGGCTCCATCACTAGAGGTTTTTTGAGAAGATATTGGACAACCATATTTCAGGAATGGTAATATATCGAGTCTCCTGCTTGAGCAGAGGGTTGGAGTAGAAAACCACCATGGTCCCTTCCAACTTTGTTATCCTGTATATCAGTATTCTTCTTCTTCCTATCCAGCTTCGCTTAATATGTATTTGGCATACAGTTCAAATAAACAAGAGGAGAATACATAGTCTTTTTGTATTCCTTTGCCAACTTGGAGCCAGTTTGTTTTTCACCATGTTTTGTCTATACTGTGGCTTCCTGATCTATGTATAGATTTTCTCATGGGTACAGTGAGATATTTTGTGATTTCCATTTTTCTGAGCACAGCTTGAAATGACTGACATAATCAAAGGTCTTCCTATGATCAATAATATTTTGGTATTGTTTGATTTTATTAATTATCTATAAGCAAAACTTTCTCATGTTCCTTACTCTTTTCTAAAACCAGATTTAACATCTTGCATTCTCTGTTACCATGTAGGATTCTAATCTGTGTTCTATTATATAATACCTTGAACACTCTCTTAAGTCTCCTTTTTTAAATTTTAAATGCAGATTGACCTCTTCCAATCAGTTAGCCATTGTGTCAAGGTTTTCTGGCATAGCTTGATTAGAATTTTAGTGATACTACTTCTGTTGCTTGCTATAATTCAGTTATTGCATCATCCTAGAGTTACTTTGAACATGCCCAGAGTCACTTTGAAATGAGATGAGCAGCAAATAAATTAATTTAAATTAATCAGTTCCTGTAGCCTTCCAGTTTGGTAATGACTGGAGTATTAGAGGGTTTTCCTATATCTTCTAAGAATATCTTCTAAAGTATCTTGGGTGTTGACATTTCTACTGTAAATTGTTTCAACATACTCATTCTGCCTTGTTTTTCCATGTCTATTTCTATTTCAATGTTTTTACAGATGTTGTGGTAATATTGTTTCTTGTCTTAAATTTTTTGTTAAGTTTCTTTCTGAGAGTTTTGCCTTTCTTGGCTTTCGTTTCTCCTCACTTAGCAATTTCCACGGTTTGTTCTGACATGCAGTTTTCTTTTTCCTTTTCTTCATTTTCGGCAATCTCTTTTCACATTCATCCTTCATATGTTTTCAACCTTGGCATTCCAGTTTTCAATCAGCAATAGCACATCTTGCTTATGTTTTCTGTGGGTTTCAAATTGAACTTGAAATTCATCAGCCTTCTCTTCAGCATTAGTGGTTGGTGCATGAACTTGAATGATCAGCAAATTTAAGGGCTGGTATTATTCAATCATTGTTTGCTTTCTAGCTTTCAAGGACAGTTCTTGCTATTCTCATTACACCTATAAAACAATGCCAATTCTCCTTTGTTTTTCATGATCTGAACAGTAAACAGTGTGATCTTCTGACTGAAAGTATCTTATTCTAGTCTGTCTACTGATACTTAGGATGTCAATTTGTAATTGTTTCATTTCTCTTTCACTGTTGAGTTTCTCTCTCTCTCTCTCTCTCTCTCTCTCTCTCTCTCTCTCTCTCTCTCTCTCTCTCTCTCTCTCTCTCTCTCTCTCTCTCTCTCTCTCTCTCTCTCTCTCTCTCTCTGTGTGTGTGTGTGTGTTCATTCAAACTTCTTATGTTCTGTTTTCCTAAAATAGTTCTGTTTGCAACTTCAGATTTTCTTTTCTATCAGCAATTAGAAATCTCATCTTAATCTAGCCACATCAGAACATCAGTCTATCACCACCTAAAGTAGAGAAAAGTGTTGAAATTTAGTAAAGAATTTCTTAAACATACTTCATTTCCAGTTGGTCTATGTACAGAAATCATTATAAAACACAATAATCTCTAAATACTATACCATCTGCACACACATATGTGAAAATGCTTCATATTGTTCTATTTGCTTTTTGTTCCAAAGGACTGTTCAACTTAACTAGTTTATGTAAGAATCAGAAACACCTGTTTCCTAAATTCACAATGAAACAAATAAGAATAGAAGAACCATACATTAAGGAGGATATTTTCCTGATTCTCTTAGCCATTTAAATAGCATGTACACTCTGGAGACTGAATCATTTTTTACTTTGATGGAAATCACGAATCTACCACCTTTCGGAGGGTTGGTTTTGTTTTGTTTTCAAAACTTATTAGTAGCTCTCTCCTTTCTTCCTGACACTTTCTAGTGCAGCAGCCTTCACCAATCTTGCACATTCCAGATGTGCAGACTTTCCCCCATAATTCTCTAAGCTGACTAGCCATTATAGAAAATTTCAAAAGTTGCAACTCACACCTCTCCATCTCCAGAATTTTGCTTTACTTGATGTGTCCCAATCATGACATTTTGCAAGTTGCTAAAGATGGAGAAAAATGCAAATAATAATAATAATAGTAGTAGTAGTAGTAGTAGTAGTAGTAGTAGTAATAGTAAAGTTGGAAGGGACCTTGGAGGTCATCTAGTCCAACCCCCTGCTCAGGCAGGAAACCCTATACCATTTCGGACAAATGGCTGTCCAGTCTCTTCTTAAAAACTTCCAGTGTTGGAATATTCACATCTTCTGGAGGTAGGTTGTTCCACTGATTAAGTGTTCTAACTGTCAGAAAATTTCTCCTTAGCTCTAGATTGCTTCTCTGTTTGATTAGTTTCCATCCATTGCTTCTTGTCCTATTTTCAGGTGCTTTGGAGAATAGCTTGACTCCCTCTTCTTTGTGGCAGCCCCTGAGATATTGGAATACTGCTATCATGTCCCCCCTCGTCCTTTTCTTCGTTAAACTAGACATACCCAATTCCAGTAACCGTTTCTTATATGTTTTAGCCTCTAGTCCCCTAATCATCTTTGTTGCTCTTCTCTGTACTCTTTCTAGAGTCTCAACATCTTTTTTACATCGTGGTGACCAAAACTGGATGCAGTATTCCAAGTGTGGCCTTACCAAGGCATTGTAAAGTGGTATTAATAGTTCCCGTGATCTTGATTCTATCTCTCTGTTAATGCAGCCTAGTACTGTGTTGGCCTTCTTGGCAGCTGCAGCACACCGCTGGCTCATATTTAGGTGATTATCTACTAGGACTCCGAGGTCCCTCTCACAGTTACTACTGTTGAGCAAGGTGCCACCTATGCTGTACTTGTGCATTTGGTTTTTCTTGCCTAAATGTAGAACGTTGCTTTTTCACCATTGAATTTCATTTTGTTAGATAGTGCCCAATGTTCAAGTCTGTCCAGATCCTTCTGTATCTTAAGCCTGTCTTCTGGAGTATTGGCTATGGTGTCATCTGCAAATTTGATGAGTTCCCCATCTATCCTTTTGTCCAAACCATTGATGAAGATGTTGAAGAGCACTGTGCCCAGAATAGAGCCCTGGGGCACCCAACTACACACTTCTCTCCATGTAGATGCGGTTCCACTTGCTGAGTAAGGCCGGTCAGCCAGTTATGGATCCATCTAGTGGTGATTCTGTTTACCCTACATTTTTCTATCTTATCAAGTAGTAAGTTGTAATCTACTTTATCAAATGCCTTACTGAAGTCCAAGTAAATTATGTCCACAGCATTCCTCTGATCCACTAACTTTGTCACTTGATCAAAGAATGCAATAAGATTTGTCTGGCATGATCTATTTTTGACAAACCCATGTTAACTTTTAGTAATGACTTTGTTTGCCTCTAGGTTTTCATTGATTCATTGCTTGATTATCTTTTCCAGGATCTTCTCAGATATTGAGGTCAGGCTGATAGGTCTGTAATTTCCTGGATCCATTTTTTCCCCTTTTTTGAGGATGGGAACTACATCAGCTCTTTTCCAGTCCTCTGGTAGTTCCCCTGTGCTCCAGGATCTTTGAAAAATATAGTTCAGTGGTTCTGAGATCACATCGGCCAGTTCCTTGAGAACTTTGGGGTGTTATCTATCTGGTCCTGGCGATTTGAACTCGTCTAGGATGGACAAGTGCTCACTTACCATTTTCTTGCCTATCTTAACTTGTGTTTCTATTCTGTTTTTTATGGCACTATTTTTGATAGGTTGGTCTGTTTTTTCCCCTTTGTGTAAAGACAGATGCAAAAAACGAGTTAAATAGTTCTGCTTTCTCCCTGTTGCTTAAATAATGAACATTATTTATATCCATGAATACCAATATTCCCACTGACACAATTTCCTTGCTTCTTCCCTCATACAAGTTTTTAGATTATATTGATCTAAATCTGCAGCAGCAGCATTGTTCCAAGAATGTATCTAGCTCCCTTCATAATGCCCCTAACTATTCTTAGAAAGTAAAAATGGGCATGATTAGGCTTGGAATTTGGAATTATGCCCACATGCCCAGCAAAAAGGGGGAAAACTAATTAGAGTAGTTGGAAGATTTTCCCAGAGACTAAAAGGAAAGGGCAAGTTTATGTCATATTTATAGACATATTTTAAAAACTGAACATACAAGCAATTGTCCATTTATACAAGGCAGGATTGTTGTGTTTTGTTTTGTTTTCTAGAAAACAGCCCGCCATTGCAGCAAGTCATTGCAACAAGTATCATACATTAATAAGGTTGCAAATTCAAATCTTTAAATAATCAGCACTTGGAGAAAGGGATAATTTTTTTTCTGATTTCAATGTTTAGTAAGTTTTTGTACATGTAAACAAAACCTTTGCCTATTTCTCTCTCTGATATTTTATAATGAATCTGTGTTAGGCAAAGTAGTCACCAGATTGTATTCTCTTCATAATAAAGCACATTGTTACTATAACCAGGTCTATTAATTTCATACCATTAAATTTTTAACCTGCTGAAATCTGCTCTCATGGCTGCTTATTTTTTATTTTTATCCTGTCTTTATTATTTTTATAAGTAATCTCTCCATTTCCCCCACAATCCTTCGAAATGGATTGGCCTAAAAAAGAGTTACTGATCCAAAGTTACCCAGCTGACTTTCATATCTATCACTTTCTATTTGATAGCCACTTATTTTCTGCTCTGGCGCTTTTAGTATTTAATGAAACTAGCTTGCCTGCATCCTTGAATCTCACCCTGCTAATATTCAAATGTGAGCAACCAGAAACGCTTGTTTGACATGTATTCTCTGATAAGATGTTGTGGTAGCCATTGTCTACATCACGGGTGTCAAACTTGCGATGTCATGTGATGTGTCATGACGTATCGTGACCTTTTCCCCATTGCCAGCAATGGGGTAGGCACGGTTTTGGCATCACGCATCCAGCCCACGGGCTGGCAGTTTGACACCCCCGGTCTACAATGTTTTAACAACAAAATCAATAGTTATAAGCCACAAAAATGATATTATAGATGCTGAAGAAACAGTAGAAAGCAGATGCCTTTGTGATCTGCTAGTAGATTGGCAGGAGATATTCATCAGCTACTATTCAAAACAGATAACTGCTTTGGATAGAGGGAGCTTAATTGGAGCTTGTAGAGTTTATTTTACTTGGCTATGCAAAGCTTTCAAAGGTTACTTCTCTTCTATAATATTTATATAAGAAGCACCTCTTCAAAGCATTGTGTTTTCCACTTCTAACAACTGAAGTGGCCACACTGTTTCACTTTATGGTTATTCCAATAGTTTCCTCTGGAATTTATGGATCTTAAATACTGGAGAAGGTTCTTAGAGCAAAACAAAGCATCTCAACAAGGCAACTGCGTCATTTCTGTGCCTTAGTAAAGCAAATAATATTTGTCTGTGGCACGAAACACCTCAACAAGGCAACACATGACTACTTACAACTGGGTTACTTTTCCCCTTCCTTCCAGAACTATTGCAACAATTCTGTTTAAGCAATGTCTTACATTCTTCCCTCCCTCATCAGGCATAGATTGGTTTTATGGGTAGGTCATCTTTAATTCATCCATTTTTTTTTTATCCTGAGACAGGTTTCCCTGTAAAGTATATGCATCATCAAAAGAGATATGAATATTTTCTTCAGGCATTTTACTGTGGTAATGCCTTTATATTTAAGACAAAGAGGAAAATAGTGTGTTAGATCCTCTCTATTTCATCTTTTGGGGGTTCTGCCTTTCTGCTGCGAGGGGGGAGGTTTCATTCATTTGGAAGAAGGCTAGCGCTAGCGGATGTATTTTCTTTACTTTGTTCTCTCCATCTTTAATGTATCCCTTTTGGTGTGAAAAGGGGAAGGAATGTGCCATGGGCCATCTGTCTTATTACCACTCTGTTGTAAAGATGAAGCTACATCTGGGAACTGTCCCTTATTGCTCAGGTTCCCATAACAACTTCATACCTGTGGATTGGCTGGAAACAAACTGGATAAGCTCTAGGGAGGGGTTTGAAAGGGATATTTTAATGTAGCATTTTGCATGGGAATTCTTTAGATCTTGTCTTGCTTTTCTGCTTTCACTGACTCTCAATAAAAGTTGCTGTTTGAAACAATGCCTGTTTCAAGAATTGCTTTCTTGGGAGCACTACTGAGACAGGACCTTACATAAAGATGGTGAGGCAGAACATTGCCCTGTAGCCAAATACATAAGAGAAATTCTGGGACCTGGTGTGATGTCTCAAGTGGCCTGAGGACATCTTAGCGAGCTGCTTCCAAGACAGGCTCAACAAAGACCTGTATAATGCCTGCATTGTCCATGGAGCTCTGGTCCATCTACATGATTGGTGCATCCTGGCTGAAAAATCAGAGATTTACCAGAATCACAATCCATACCAGTCAGGCAAAGTTTGGAAGAGATCTCACCAGAAAAGAAAGGGAAGGCAACCAAGCCCATGGCAGTTCAACCACACTCCACTGTCTGCTTCAAATGTAAGAAAGGCCATCATGTACTGGAATGCCACATGAAAACTCCAACCAAGAAGGGAGACCAACTATCTGGAGGGAGGTTGATGATACCAACTCAACACCCAAAGGACACAGCCTTGAAGACTGGGGAAACCATGGATTTCCACCCAACTCCAAAATCAGGAGAGGAAACTCTGACCCCACAGGGAGATAAATCGGGAACACCCAAAAGCAACTACAATGATGACCCCTTAGTAAGTGGGCCGATTGTGCCATTCACAATGCTCATAAAACTGTTAATCTTGGGCAAGGAAGAAAAGGTAGCCCTAAATGCCCTACTAGACTTGAGCTGCACCAGGTACTTAATTAGCCCAACCTTGGTAGGGAAACTTGGGATCCAACTGAGGAGGCTAAAGAACCCCATCACATTCTACCAACTCGATGGGTCCATCACAGCTTTGCCACCGAACTCCTGGGTCTTACCATGGAGAGCCACTCTGAGACTTTAACCATTATAGTGGCACCTGGTATGGATTGACCCCTTATTCTGGGGCTGACATGGTTGAAAAAATGAAACCCACTAGTACAGCAGTTCTCAACCTGTGGGTCGTGACCATTTGGGGTCAAACGGCCATTTCACGGGGGTTGCCAAACAACGCAGACCGCCATTTTCCCCCTTTTCCTTAGCTGTGCTACTCCCTCTTATTCTATTGGCTTTTGAAAGCCAATAGAATAGACTCTCTTGAATAGAGTCTAATTCTATTGGCTTTCAAAAGCCAATAGGAATTGTCCAAGCTGTCTCTGCCCTGCTGAGCCTGCCAAAAGTCCCAGTCTGCAAACGGTGCTGTAAGTTGTCTGCAGCGAAGGCGAGCTGTCTGGAAGTTTCCACCCCTCCCTGCTAAGCAACTACTAAAAATGTAAGTAAAAGAGGGCCAGGGGTAGGAGATGGGAGGCTGGTGGGCGCAGGGAGGGTTGCTGGTGCGTGTGGAGCCTGGCGGGTGCCTTACCTCCCTTAGGCTGGGCCAGCTGGTGGCCCAGATGCTGGTCACCCTGAGCCGTTGCTGCCGCTTGCCACAGCCGCCCAGGAGCACCTGGGCCTGCCTTCCGCTGCCCCGAATGGGCAGTGGCCAAGGTAAGGCTAGCAGGGCAGTGGCAGGTGCAGGGAGGGTTGCTGGCATGCATGGGGCCCGGCGGGTGCCTTACCTCCCTTGGGCTGGGCCAGCTGGTGGCCCAGCCGGTGGTCGCCCTGCGCCGTCGCTGCCCCTTGCCAACTACGCCTCAGCCAGTGCAGGGGGTGGCACCACGCATGCACGGTGCTCCTGGGCAGGGAAATAGTCCTCGACTTACGACCAGTTGGGTAGTCCTCGACTTACAACCTATTGGGTAGTCCTCAACTTACGACCGGTTGGGGGTTGCAGCATTAAAAAGATTGAGAACCATTGCACTAGTAGATTGGTAGGAAGGGAGCCTGAGATTCCCAAAAGAGCAGAAGCCCCTGCCTGATAGACGAAAGGGCAAGAAAGGGAAGCCAGACCACAAAACAGTAACAGCAGCAAGAGGTGAGAGTTAAAAGGCATATCCAGGGAATGCCATGATTTAGCTGAGGCATTCACCAGATGAAATCCTTCCTCACTGGCCCACAGACTGTGCTATCGAGATTGTTCCCAGAGCCAAACTCCCAAAGCCCAAAATGTACTCCATGACCCCTAGAGAACTAGATGAGCTGTGACAGTTTATAGATAAGAACCTGGCCTGTGTTCATCCTGTTCACAGCATATTAAAACCTAAAAGGACATCACCTTTATGGCCAGCAGCTCCTCCACACCATTTCACATTAATTTCCTTCAAAATTAAGGAAATCCTAAACTCTCATAAATACCATGGCACGACCGAATATTTAGTGGCCTGGAAAGACCTTCCAGCATCCCAGAATGAATGGATTCACAAAAAACATTTTTTTAAAAGAATATTTTTATTAATTTTTACAAATTTTTTTACAGAAAAAAAATAACTCAACTGGTAACAATCATTTAAAATTTTTTACCATACAATCAAAGTAAGTGCTCGGTACCCCCACCACCACATCCTCCTAAACCTACACTATCCCCCTCATCTTACCATCTAACTACCTACTTTTCCCTTTCTCTACTTTCCCCTCCGCCCACCTCTATCTCCTATCTTCTTCCTCTTACCCTCTTCCTACTTGCCTCGCCTTCACTCCTCCTTCCTTTTTCCATCCAATGTGGTGCCCAGCGGCCTCCCGAGCAACCTCTTAATACCTATAAATAAATACATACACTCATCTAAACCCCAATTACCGTTGAGAAAACATAATATAACAGTTATTAACACCCTCCCACCTCCCCCCCGGCTTCCCAGAGTGAATACAGGGTAAAAACGCAAGAAACCCCACTAAACTACTATTATATAACTATTTAACTATATACCAAATGTAATTCCTTCAGTTGATATTTCTTTTGTATATAGTCTATCCATTTTTTCCAGTCCATCACAAATTCTTCACTTGAATGATTCTTCAAATATGCAGATATCTTAGCCATTTCCGCAAAATTAACCACTTTTAATGTCCATTCTTCAATAGATGGTAACTCAAATGTCTTCCAATATTGTCCCACCAGTAATCTTGCTGCAGTAATCAAGTTCAAAATCAACTTAGTCTCTATGGTGGTAAGTCTTTTGTAATGCCTAACAAAAATAACTGTGGTGAAAATTCTATACGCTTTTTCAATATATTTTGGAGGATCCACCAAATTTTTATCCAAAAAGCCTTAATTTTTTTACAAGTCCACCAAATATGAAAATAAGTAGCATCCATCGATTCACATCTCCAACACTTAGGTTGCATATCTGGATACATAAGTGATAATTTTTTCGGGTCTAAATGCCATCTATAAAACATTTTATAAAAATTTTCTCTTAAATGCTGTGCTTGTGTAAATTTTACATTTTTCACCCATATCCTCTTCCATGTTTCCATTATAATTGGATGTCCAAAATTACGTTCCCACTTAATCATACAATCTTTAACTAATTCAGTTCCAGAGTCAATTTCAAGTAATACATCATATAATCTTTTAATATGCATAATTCTTTGATCTCTAACTTGTTTAATTAATTTTTCATCCTTTAACAAAAAACCCAGCTTTACATCTTTTTGCCATCTTGCCTGAAGTTGTATATGTGAATACCAATTGTGGTCTATACCTTCTTCCCTTAATCTATTTAGTGACTTCAATTCTAAATTATTCCCTTCTTTAGTTAAAAGCTTCTCATAGGGCACGACGTCTTGAGTTTGTTGTCTATTTACACTCTCAATTGCATGCCTGGGAACTGTCCATAAAGGAATTTTCCCATTTAGCTTATAATAATACTTTTTCCAGACACGCAACAGTGAATTTCTCAATAGATGCTCTTTAAAACTCCTATCCAACTTCTTATCATAAACTAAATACGCATGAAACCCATACAATAATCCGTACCCTTCTATATTCAATATTCTTTCATTAGTTAAGTTAATCCAGTCACTTATTGCTACTAAAGCTGCTGCATGATAATATAATTTAAAATTAGGCATTTTCAGACCACCTCTCTCTCTTGTGTCTTGAATAATTTTTAATTTAACCCTTGGTTTCTTGCCATTCCAAATAAATCTATTAATACCTTTCTGCCACTCCTCTAGATTCCCATCCTTTTTAAGTATTGGTAACATTTGAAATAAAAATAAAAATTTCGGCAATACATTCATTTTAACTGCAGCTATCCTACCCAACATAGATAATTGTAATTTTTTCCAGTTATCCATTTTTGTTTGTACCTTTTTCCATAAAAATTCATAATTATTCTTATATAATTTCCCATTTGAAGCTTCTATATAAATTCCTAAGTATTTAACTTTCTTAACTATCTCACAACCCGTTATGCTTTCCAATTCTTGTTTTGATTTATCATCTAAATTTTTAACCAACATCTTTGTCTTAGATATGTTTAATTTGAAACCAGATACTCTTCCATAGTTTTGGATAATCTCCATCAATGTCTGAGCCGATTGTATTGGATGTGTCAACGTCACAAGTAAATCATCCGCAAAAGCGCATAATCTGTAGTCATGTTGTCTAATCTGTACTCCTTTTAATTCATCTGAAGCTCTAATCCTATTCAATAAAACCTCTAAAGTTAAAACAAACAATAAAGGGGATAAAGGACAACCCTGCCTTGTACCTTTCTCTATGTTAAATGAATCTGTTAGTTGTCCATTCACAATAATCTGCCCTTTTTGCTTCTGCTAAACTGCTAATATAGCATTGATAAACTGATCCCCCATTCCCATCTTAACCATTAATCTTTTCAAAAATAACCAGTTCAGTCTATCAAAGGCTTTTTCTGCATCCAGAAACATAAGAACTGCCGGTACACAACAAACATTTTAGAGCTCCCAGATTCTTCAAAAAGTTTCATGCACATTACTCAGACAAGCCTGACTAACCTCTTTTCTCTTTTCTCCCATTTTGTTATATGTGTATTATCCAGGTGGATTTCTTCTTATTTTAGGGGGGGGGCAGATGTCAGATCCCCTCTATTTCATCTTTTCAGGGCTCTGCCATTCTGATGGGAGGGGGAAGGTGTCACTCATTTGGGAGGAAGCTAGTGCTAGCGGATGTATTTTCTTTACTTTGTTTTCTCCATCTTTAATGTATCCCATTTGGTGTAAAGAAGGGGGAGGAATGTACCAGGGGACATCTGATTTATCTCTGCTCCATTGTAAAGATGAGGTTACACCTGGCAACCATCTCTTATCACTCAGTTTCTCATAACAACCTCACACCTGTGGATTGGTTGGAAACGAAGTGGACAGTTGGGCTCTTGGGAGGGGTTGGAAGGGAATAGAAGAACTATTATAAAATACTTCTTTTAGCAGTGCTTTGATAATTGGAAATGCATTGGATTATAAAAACCATATATAAAGATAAGAACTATATAAGATTTGGTTGTTTAGACTTTAAGATTGGCTAGTTTGACAAGGCTAATTACAGAGAGTATGGTACCAATGAAAGACTATTTGAAGGGGGAAATAAAATGGATGTTACATACCTATCTAAAAGTGGCAGGAAACCACACCTAGTATCTCCTTCTGAAAGCCCTAGCCTGGAACATTAGACATCTGCAGGAGCAATACTTCAAGACAAGGCAAATATCTTCCAGGAGGAAATGTATGCAATGGTGTGACAGATTCAAATGACAACGGTTTCAAATCATGATAAGATTAAAAACAACTTTGACAACATAAATGAGCACATCTTTAACTTAAACCTACAATTAAAAAACTCTCAGAAAACGATTACAAAGAATGAACAAACGAATCAGATAACAGAATACAAACTAGAGGACAGTGACCCAAAGAGGCAACCTACAAATAAAGACAACCACAATCTAATACAAACAAAAGAAAACTTACAAGATTTTGCCATAACAACAGAAAGGGAAAATATATCTTATTTTTCAGGACTTCAAAATAAACTTGAAGATAGGAAAGAAGATCTAACAAAATGGATTATAGAGTGCCAGGAGAATTATTAGAGTTTGGGAGACAAAAAAACGCACATCCTATCTAACTTGTCTTTTCTATTTCCAACAACATTCACAAAAAAAATTCCCTGGCAAGCTGAATACACTAACTTGGAAAGCTGCTTCGCAAAGGAAGAAAGCTAGAGTTAGATTCAAGAGATTCAAATAAAAATATTGGGATGGTGTATGTGAATGAAAAGTTTGGATATTTAAAGGTAATTAACATTGAGAAAATTATGTGTGATAGGAATGGTTTGAAATACATAGGGGAAATTAATCTTAAATAAGAATCTTGAAAACAGGATATATAGTGACTTAATAAAATATATTTTTATAAATACAGTTGAAACATAAGCGGACTAGAAAAGATGTTATATGCTGATGTTACTGTTATTTGTACAAACACAAGAAAAATGTTTATATCCAATCTTGTATGTATTGAAAGTATTAAGAACTATATTTGCTTAATGTTGATAAAAGGAAAATACTACTGGAAGAAGAGAAGATCAAGGAAATTATCATTAATTAATATATTGATTATAGAATTGTAGAAATTAATTATTAATTATTGTTGATTGTTTTTAAATATATGAACCTAGACAACACATTATTTACTAAGCACTAAAATTGTTATTGTAAAAAAATCAATAAAATATATTTTAAAAAAGAAAAGAAAAGGGATGTTTTGTGCAATAATTTTTTAGATCTTGCCTTGCTTCTCTGCTTTCACTGACTCTCAATAAAAGTTCCTGTTTGAAACAATGCCTGTTTCAAGAGTTCTGCTTTCTTGGGAGCACTATATTTTCAACTTTGTGTTGAAAATTACTGCCAATTGCAGAACAACAAACAAAAAGTTGGAACTGCCCCAAAACTATTTATTTATTTAACATTTTTATGCATGTGAGTTGATCTAGGCTCATGCTAGTGTACATCAATAAGAAATCACAAAAGAAACTAAAACATTATGGCAATATGGGATCAGAATATCAGCCCTTAAGCAAATAGCATGATTAACTTAAATAAATAACAAAGAAAACAAGGGTTAAAACAAAACAACAAATTTGTTAATTTCTGTCACAATTACTAATTTCATACACACAAAATTTGAACAACTCATTATGTTCCAGCAAAAAGGAACTATTTTCTCTTTGATTTAAGACTCACACCATTCCTTCTAATGTTTTTATGGAGGACCCTTTTGCAAAGAATTTGGAGATTAACTGTTGTCAAAAATTTTAACTTTAACTATTGTATTTTAGTTTTTTATTTTCTTTATTGTATTTTGCACAGATCAGAAGGAAGGCAGAGAAACTATCTACAGATCCCTCACATATTGGACATAACTGATGGTCATAAAGGGCATTGCATGCCAAAACAACTAGATACAGAGACAGTTTTTTCTCCTCATGCTATCACTCTGCTGAACACCTAATTCCCAGAGTACTATCTTATGTCTATTTACTCATGTAGTATGGCTGTATTAATTTTATTATACTTCTCATCTTCTCTACTATCTTATCTTATTGGCATCTTTATTGTGTTCTGTTCTGTTCTATTCTAAATTGTTATTCTCTTTTTTATTCTTTATGGATTGCAATTTGGGTTTTAATAATGTTTACCAAGAACATTTTAAGTAGTTGCATGATTTTATTAGATATGATTTATAACATATGAAGTATTAATGATTTGGTAATCACAAATAGTTGAAATAAATAAAATGAATGAATAATCTAAAAGTCAACCTATGAGCAGCAATTTCAAGGAAGCGAGGGAGGACATTCCTGGAAGAATCCTGGCAAACAATTCTATCTGGCAAAAAATAAAGACAGTACTTGCAAAATCCAGGATAATTTTGGATAGGTGAATGTTTATAAAATATCTTTTTTCATGCAAGTGCAAGTGTACTCAAAACACTATACACTTCATACTGTCATAAAAATGCTTTACCAACATTAAAGAAAATTTTTGTGAAAACATATGCCATTAGTCCAGACTCACCCTAACAATGAAACAGTGAAATTCTCCCATCATCTGCTAAACCAGACATATCAAACACAAGGCCCGGGGGACAGATGTGGCCCGTGAAGTGGTTTCATGTGGCCCATGAAGCCATCCTGGAAACAGTGAGGGAACGGCCCCCGCTGCCTTGGCCCAGGCCGGCCAGGAGCCAATGTACAATTTTGTGGTGGACATCTATGCTGAAATTCATTCAGTCTTAGTTCCACAAGGCCATCTGGAAACAGCGAGGAACCAGCCCTGCCGTGTTGGCCCCATCCCCTGGGCCCCATCCCCTGGGTGTCACCCTTTGTGAGGAATGAAGAAATGCACATTGCCTAGAAGTGGCCAGCAAATGGCCCTTGCCTACTTCACATATCCGGCTTGATGGGCTCTGGGGGAGGGGTTTTGGCAGGCAGTGGGGTGTTCTCCTCACAGCACCAAGAGCTGAGCTGGGTGGTGCGAATCTGATGAGAAGCGCAATGCTGCCTAGCCCCCAGCCTGCCCAGTTTCAGCAGGCAGCAAGGTGCAAAGCTGGCGAGCTTCTCACAGCCTGGCTCAATGTCTTGGTGCTGTGAGGAGAGTGCCCCACTGGCTGCCGAAACCTGGCAGGCTGGGGGCTGGGCGGCATCGCACTTCTTTTTGGATTTGCGCCACCCGGTTCAGCCTCTTGGCGCTATGAGGAAAGCGCCCCACTGCCTGCTAAAACCGGGTGGGCGGCATCATGCTTCTTTTTGCATTTGCGCTGCCCAGTTCAGCCTCTTGGTGCTATGAGGAAAGTGCCCTGCTGCCTGCCAAAACATTGACTCTCATGCTGCTCATGGCATCCCCCCTCCAGAGCCCACCAAGCCAGATATGTGAAGTAGGTGAGGACCATGTACTGGCCACTTCCAGGCGATGGTGCATTTCTTCATTCCTTTTCTGTGGGGGCACTGACGATGTGGAACGAGCTCCCCCCTGAACTCCGGACGTGTCATGATCTCCGCACCTTCAGAAGAGAGTTGAAGACTCATCTCTTCAATCAAGCCGGCCTGGCCTAGATCTCCTCGGGTTTTAAATTTTAAAACAAGGCTGTTCGGGTTTTAGAATTGGGTTTTTTAACAGGTTTTTAGTAACAGCCTTGTATTTATTTAATTTAATTTAATTTTAAATATTTATTGTTTTATATGTTTTTATTGGGTTGTAAACCACCCCGAGTCCTACGGGAGAGGGTCGGTATAGAAATTGAATATATATATATATATATATATATATATATATATATATATATATATATATATATATATATATATATATATATATATATATATATATATATATATATATATATATATATATATATATATATATATATATATATATATATATATATATATATATATATATATATATATATATATATATATATATATATATATATATATAAAGGGTGACACCTCTTCAGTTGCATTTCTTGTCTGTTTTTCTCCTTCCCTCATCTCAAATATTTTCCACGACTCTGTACTTAGGAAGGAAAGAAGGAAAGGAGAGGGAGGGTCTGAGGGAAGTCCTGCCTTAGTCCTGCCCTGCTACCCTTTCATCATTCCCTTGCCCCTCCTCCTGGCCTGGGTCTCCAATCCTATTGCTAAATAAGCTTTGGATACAAAGCGGGGTCTCCTCCCATGGAGAGAGAATGGGCCTCCTTCTGACTTTGCCCTCGTACCCATTTTGAGCAACGTGGGTAAGGAGAGCAAGCATAGCTTGGGGAAGTGGGGCTAGGCTTGGTGCCACAGGTGCTCGAGGACCAGGCTGAGCATTTGAACTCTGCTGTCCAGGGCTCCTGGCAGCCCGCACCACCATCCAGCCCCCCCGCATGGCCTGAGAGGAACAGTGAGGTTCCTCCAGTGGACCATGCCTTGGCATTTGCCCTGGTCCCATCCCCTTCTGCCAGAGACCCTCAGATCTTTCCCACTCCTGCCCAGGCCCCCACAGGCACCCTTGATGTGAATGATGAAGAGCTGGCCATGCCCACCCAGTAGGCCACACCCATTCCATCCATGCCCACTGAGTAGGCCACACCCACCTGGCCATACCCATCCAGTCCCCCGAGGGCAACCGCAATGCTGATGCAGCCCATAATGAAATTGAGTTTGATACCCCTGTGCTAAACCCTCTATGATTTTATGTTTTTCCTGCAAATATTCAAGAAAATTATCACAAAATCTGAAGACTTGTGTATTGGCAGTTTTATAGATGGTTAGGAAACTATGAATAAAGACCTGCTTATCATTTCTTTGGAACATTTACTTTCATTTACATCTTGGACTATAAAATTTATGAAAGCCACAATCATGCTTCTCCACACACTTGATTTTTCGTGAAATGACAGCTGTATAGTTTCCATTTATTTTAAAATGATTTGCAGAAACTCCTGCTTAATTCATTGATTCAGTACAATATCTGCTGATTTCAGCTGTGCAAAACTGCCTTGTCCTACATTTGAGCAAATTACTGAATAAGGATTTTTCAGTTCCCCATTAACCATAAGATAATGCTACACAGTTCCGATTCTAAAGAATTGAATGCCTAGTATATGATCTAAAAATATAGCTGGATTTGCTAAACTAGTGCTGGAGATATTTCTCTTTCTGCTTTTTTCTAGAGCCAAAGCATGCATGCTTCCCCCAAAGGAGAAGGCAGATTTAACCTAGAGATGGCGCTCATGATTTTAGGGCTGGTGATTGGTTATAAGTACATGACTCCTTTTTGGGACAAGCATATCTAATCTTCAATGATGTCCACCTCAAAACTGCTACTCTTTGACATATGACAGTAATGCACATTACCAACATAGTGATTATAAAGCAGGTCACCAACATGACCAACCTGATTTTATGACTTTTTTTTTGCTCCAGCCATTGTTCACCATGTGGCATTTTTGCCAAAACCCAGAAGAAAACACTGGTTTTCAATAAAACTTTCATAAATTGCAGTCAGATAACTGGGAGATGCTGCAAATAGCCATAAATTTGGGCTGTTTGCAGTCACATAGCCAGAAGATAGCCATTGGAACTTTGAAACTGGGTCGTAAATATCTTTTTGGGGGGGGGAATTGTAACTTAAAAAAATTCAAATGGCTTCTAAGCAACCAATCATAAATCAAAGGCTATTTGTAGTCCTACAGCCACATTATTTGCTCTACAAATTGGATTTTTCTGTTACATCCCTGCCTTTTATGTTTCCTAGATTAATGGTAAATAAAGAGTAAAATCAATTCTTTCATTAGGTACAATGAAGTAGGCACTTTGGGAAGGAAATGTGGAGGGATGGTCAGTTAGAGCCATACCTACTGTCTTCCTGAACCAAAGTCTCGAACAGTAATTTTTTTCAATCATTTTATTTTGAAAAACAAGCAAGCAATTGAGGTGTGACTGTTGATGAGAGAAAGGGAGAATATATTTCTAAAGAAAAAATTCTGTTTCTTCTTTGTTTCTCATAGATCTGATGCTTTTCTTTTGCTTTTCCAAATATTTGAACATTTAGGTACTATATACCACCACCGATAAGATCTCCTTTATCAGCCCCTTTCTTTTTTCCCTTTTATTGTCATTTTGTTATTTTAATATTCAAGTTACAAGAAATAGGCTGTTTTAAGTGCCTTACCTTCACTCATAAATCTTTAGAAATTTTATAGCAAGGAAGAATGTGTAATTCAGTTTCATAGAAACAAAGTAGCAATATTCCTACCTTGCAGTTTAAAGATTTGGGCTTTTTTTTTAAAGGAGAAGAAAAAAAATGCAATATTGTGGGTATAGAGCAGTAGTTCTCAACCTTTCTAATGATGCGACCCCTTAATACAGTTCCTCATGTTGTGGTGACCCCCAACAATAAAATTATTTTTGTTGCTATTTCATAACTGTAATTTTGCTACTGTTTGGAATCGTAATGTAAATATCTGATATGCAGGGTGTATTTTCATTGTTATGACTTGAACATAATTAAAGCATAGTGATTAATTACAAAAACGATACAGCATTGCTCTCTGGAGAAGCTTACGCTTCATTGCTCAAAAATGTTGGGAGGGAGGGAAGGAAGGAAGGAAGATTGAAGGGGAAAGGAAGGAGATGGAGAAGGAAGGAGATTGAAGGGGAAGGGATAGAAATGGAAGGAAGGAAGGAGATTGAAGGGGAAGGGATGGAGATGGAGATGGAAAGAAGGAAGGAAGGAAAGAGATTGAAGGGGAAGGGATGGAGATGGAGATGGAAGGAAGGAAGGAAGATTGAAGAGGAAAGGAAGGAGATGGAGAAGGAAGGAGATTGAAGGGGGAAGGAAGGAGAGAGATTGAAGGAGAAGGGATGGAGATGGAAGGAAGGAAGGAAGATTGAAGGGGAAAGGAAGGAGATGGAGAAGGAAGGAGATTGAAGGGGGAAGGAAGGAAGGAGAGAGATTGAAGTGGAAGGGATGGAGATGAAGATGGAAGGAAAGAAGGAAGATTGAAGGGGAAAGGAAGGAAGGAAGGAAGGAAGGAGAGAGATTGAAGGGGAAGGGATGGAGAAGGAAGGAAGGAAGGAAGATTGAAGGAGAAAGGAAGGAGATGGAGAAGGAAGGAGATTGAAGGGGGAAGGAAGGAAGGAGAGAGATTGAAGTGGAAGGGATGGAGATGGAAGGAAGGAAGGAAGATTGAAGGGGAAAGGAAGGAGATGGAGAAGGAAGGAGATTGAAGGGGAAAGAAAGGAAGGAAGGAGAGAGATTAAAGGGGAAGGGATGGAGATGGAAGGAAGGAAGGAAGATTGAAGGAGAAAGGAAGGAGATGGAGAAGGAAGGAGATTGAAGGGGGGAGGAAGGAAGGATAGAGATTGAAGTGGAAGGGATGGAGATGGAAGGAAGGAAGGAAGATTGAAGGGGAAAGGAAGGAGATGGAGAAGGAAGGAGATTCAAGGGGAAAGAAAGGAAGGAAGGAGAGAGATTGAAGTGGAAGGGATGGAGATGGAAGGAAGGAAGGAAGATTGAAGGGGAAAGGAAGGAGATGGAGAAGGAAGGAGATTGAAGGGGAAAGAAAGGAAGGAAGGAGAGAGATTGAAGGGGAAGGGATGGAGATGGAAGGAAGGAAGGAAGATTGAAGGAGAAAGGAAAGCGATGGAGAAGGAAGGAGATTGAAGGGGGAAGGAAGAAAAGAAGGAGAGAGATTGAAGGGAAAAGGATGGAGATGGAAGGAAGGAAGATTGAAGGAGAAAGGAAGGAGATGGAGAAGGAAGGAGATTGAAGGGGGAAGAAAGGAAGGAGAGAGATTGGTGGAAGGGATGGAGATGGAGATGGAAGGAAGATTGAAGGGGAAAGGAAGGAAGGAAGGGAGGAAGGAAGGAGAGATTGAAGGGGAAGGGAAGGAGATGGATGGATGGATGGATGGATGGAAGGAAGGAAGGATTTTTTTCCAGATGGTGATGAACTGCAACTCCCAGCATTCCCCACTCTCCCACAGTGCTTTTTAGGGCTGCTGGGGGCGGAGCACGGCCGGGCAACCAGAAGGCGTGGGGATTGGCTCGACGTCGCAGATCAGCTCAGCCAGCAGCAGCAGCAGCAGCAGCAGCAGCAGCGCATTGCCCGAGCAGGGTGGGAAGAGAGGGGGTGGTGGTGGCAAGTCATGAAAGCAGCGTCCACATGTTCAGGGTGCAAACGCCTTGGACAGTTTGGCTCCCCCATCCCTTTATTTACTGATCTGCCATAAGCTCATGCAAACAAGCCCCGAGGAGTTCTGAATGAGTGGTCTTTTTTTTTTAGAAAAAGCTTTCAGCAACGAGGCAGAAAGGGGAACTCGCTCACGGCTTTTTTTCCCCTTTCTCAGCGACTGGGAAGGCAGTCTCTTTCCTCTCTCTTTCTCTCTTTCCTCTTTCTCTTTCTCTGTTTCCCCCCCTCTTTCTTTCTCTCTTTCCTCTCTCTCTTTCCTGTTTCTCTTTCTCCTCCCTCTTTCTCTTTCTTCTTTCTTTTCCTCTGTTTCTCTCTCTTTCCTCTCTCTCTTTCTCTCTCTTATGGCAGTATCGTCAGAGGTCCCCACCACCCCTGGCCTCTGTGCGTCCTCAGCCGAACAGGCGGGGAGGGGGAGCAGGATGGGAGGTAGCAGTTCTGGCGGTGGTGGCGGTAGCACAGCAGCATCATTGGGGTTCCTCGCCGCCGGCCCGGCCGCCACCCCGCCACATCCTCAGCCAAAGGAGCAGGCAGGGGGAGCAGGATGGGAGGCAGCAGCTCCAGTGGCAGCGTTGGCAGCACGGCAGCATCATTGGAGTTTCTTACTGACGATGCCGACGCCACCCCCAGCCTGGCCGCCGCATCCTCAGATGAATGGGCGGGGAGGGGAAGCAGGACGGGAGGCAGCTGCTCCAGCGGCAGCAACAGGGCAGCATTGTCAGGGTCCCTACCACCCCCGGCCCAGCCGCCGCCCCCCTTGGGACTCCGCACTGCCTGGCCTCACCCTCCGCCCATCGATGGAGCTGCGGTGGAGGCAGCGCCCGCCCAAGCCGCCTGGGAGGGCAGCAGGAGAAAGGAGAGGAGGAGGGCGAGGAAGTAGTCATGGCTGTCCGGCCTCACCTTTCACCCATCCAATGGAGCCGCAGTGGGAGCTGGTGCCGCACGGCCCCTACCAGCCCCTCTGCCAGCCCAGCTGCTCCCCCCCAGGCACCTCTCTGCTGCTTTGGGGGCAGCAAGAGGAAGAAGGGGAGGAGGAAGGGGAGGGCAAGGAAGCCACCGCCAGCGCCGGGTCCCAGGAGGTGGCTCTCCTCTCCTACCTTTGATGAATCTCCTTCTTCCTTCTCGGCAGCCTGGATTCCAGCGCACCTTCCCGGCCAGCAGGTCCAAGGGTCAGGCTAGCTGGGGATCACAGGGGCTGGTCTCCCTTGGGCCGCGGCTTTCCGGAGGGCTGGCCTGCTCAGTGGAGCCTCCAGCGGGCCGCTCCCAGCAGGGATCCCAGGGCTTCCCTGGGCGGCTCCAAGCCATGAGGCCCTGGCCGTGCTTCTCCCAGGGGGTAGGGCACCTGGGCGCAGGGCCAATCAGAAGCCCTACAGGAGGTAAGTCCGCCTGAGAGAGAGAGAGAGAGAGAGAGAGAGAGAGAGAGAGAGAGAGAGAGAGAGAGAGAGAGAGAGAGAGAGAGAGAGAGAGAGAGAGAAGGGAAGCGAAAGTGCCTTTCTCTCTCTCTCTTTCTCTGCAAATGTCGGAGGAGGCCATGCGGAGCGGAGTCTCGTTTCCTAAGGCTATCGGAAATGTGTGTTTTCTGATGGTCTTAGGCGACCCCTGTGAAAGGGTCATTCGACCCCCAAAGAGGTCGCAACCCACAGGTTGAGAACCGCTGGTCTAGAAGCTACATATTGTTGTGAGTGTCCCTAGACCAGCTTGGGAAGTATCAGAGGATGAGGATCAGCAGCCAGGTCCCTCTGGGTGTTTTTCCCTCCCGGCAGCCGAGGATCAGCAGCCAGGCCCCTCTGGGTGTTTTCCCCTCCCGGCAGCCGAGGATCAGCAGCCAGGCCCCTCTGGGTGGTTTCCCCTCCCGGCAGCTGAGATAGACAATGAGGAGCTTTGTATGCATTCTGAATCAGACTCTCAAAATGATGAGTCAGATTTAGAACAAGAGGATAAATGGATTGATCCGAGGTTCCGAAGGTTTGATAAGCGAAGGTGTCAGTTAACTGGAAAAAGGAAGTAATTGGGGAAGTGACGTATCGGACACTATATTAGAAGGGGAAAGAAAGACTACGCCTTTGTCACGAGCAACGTTAATCAAGGAGTGGGCTGAAAACTTTGGCAGTGCTTTGGAACTCAGTTTTCTGGTGTTTTGAAAACCTACCGAAGAATAATGAGGTCTTGGACAATGTGATAAAGAAAGAGTGAGTAATTGGAATGTGGGAGGAGAGCATGTTTAATCTAAATGTACATAGATCTGATTTGGCCGTTCAGGCCAACATAATGCCAGCAGCTTGCTTTGAAATGAATCCTTTTGAAATGTGTTAAATAAACCTCTTAAAGACATATTTACGTGGATTTTAATGAGCTGAGAGAGGCCAGACATAACAGATTGCTCGTGACACAAAAACAGAAAAGACGAAAATTAGTCTGAGCTTTCAGTGACGTCATGGAGCAACTCCTCGCTGATAACCCGGCTCTGCATCTATTAATTCAAACTCTCCAGCAACAAATTGGACATTTGCAACAGCAGATTCAGCAAGCTGCAGGAGCCCCAGCTCCAGCCCCCCCTCCCAGACGGAGCAGATGTTATTTAGCCTTGCCTGATAAGTTTACTGGAGAGCGTAGTAAATTTCCAGCTTTTTTAAACCAATGCAAAACATTCATTGCCTCAACTCCAGCAGACTTCCAGCTTGATGAAACGAAAGTAGCTTTCATTTTAAGTTTACTCTCTGGGACAGCTGCTGATTGGTCGTCTCCTCTGATAGACGGACAAGATCCTGTCCTGCGCAATTATGCAGGATTCTGCCAGCTGATGGAAAGAGAATTTGTTGACCCCCTTCGTAGACAAAATGCCACCCGGCGGATACGAGAGCTACGTCAAGGATCGCGCTGCGTAGCGGACTATATATCAGATTTTCGCCGCCTAGCTCAAGAAATTAATTGGAATGATGAGGCTCTCATGGAAATCTTTCAAGATGGCCTGTCTTCTCAGATCTTGAATGGATTGAAAACTACTGTAATACCTGCGACCCTGGATGCATTATACCAACATTGTTTGGCTATTGAGGCGCAAACGCAAGCCATGGATGCCCGCCTGGTCAAACAGATGGTTCCAGTCACCGGAAGTGCCAAGCCAGTTCCTGCACCACGCAGAGGATTCCAGACCCTACCTATCGCTCCACCTATCCCGGCACCCAGACGTATTTTCCAAACAGGGCCGGCTTACACTGAGAGGCGCCCTGCACCCATGACCAGAGATGAGCCCATGGATCTTGGTGCAGCCAGATCTCGTTTGACCGAGGCTGAGAAGGCAAGACGGAGAGCTGAGGGCTTGTGCCTGTACTGTGGAGAGATGGGTCACTTCGTCATGGCCTGCCCCCAGAAAAGACGTGGTACGGCAGGTCCTACTCCTGTTCCAGCTCGGCCTCCCACTCAGCAGTTTCAAGCCACCTTGCCGGGAAACGGCCAGAGCCCGGCCTAATGGAAACATTGGGTCGGGCAGGCGCCAAACCCAGTTCCAGTTCCGCAGACGACGACCCCGGTCCTCCGAGACATCTGATCCTAGCAACCAATATACTTCTGGGAAATCATGCCCAGGGCATTCCGGCCCACGCCTTGTTGGATTCTGGAGCCACCACCAATTTCATGAATGAAGCTTTCGCTCGTCAGCATGCCATACCTTTGTGCTCCGTGAAGCCGCCTATGTTGGTTGAGACAATCGATGGTCGTGAGTTGTTGTCTGGACCGATCAAGTTTATGACCCAGCCCATACGCCTGGTCATAGGACAACATGAAGAAGCCATCCAATTCTATGTTACCAAGGGACTTCATTTCCCCTTAGTTCTCGGCCTAGCCTGGTTGAGAACCCATGATCCTTGTGTGGTGTGGTCCCAGAACTTTGTTTCATTTCCCAGTTTGCAATGCGTAGACCACGTACGCCAAGTTTGTGCAGCCCAGCTACCATCCCACCCTGACATCACCTTGCCGGCCGATCTAGCGGACTTTGCAGATATATTCAATGAGAAAGAGGCAGACCAATTGCCTCCGCATAGACCATATGACTGTGCCATTGATTTGCTACCAAATGCCAAGCTTCCAAGGGGACGCCTTTACTCCATGTCAGAACCCGAGTTGGCCGCATTGAAAGACTTTGTGGACAAAAACCTGGCCAGGGGTTTCATTCGTCCCTCTTCCTCGCCTTTGTCAGTTCCTGTGTTATTCGTGAAGAAGAAAACCGGAGATTTACGCCTATGCTGTGACTATCGCAAGCTCAATGCCATCACAGTGCACAACCGGTACCCTCTGCCTTTGATTCCTGATCTCATGGACCGTCTCCGATCAGCGACCATCTTCACCAAGATAGATTTAAGGGGTGCTTACAACCTGGTTCGCATTCGAGAGGGGGACGAGTGGAAGACCGCGTTTGGAACCAGGTATGGTCATTTTGAGTATACCGTTATGCCCTTTGGACTCACCAATGCTCCGGCCGTCTTTCAACATTTCATGAATGACATCTTCCGGGATTTATTAGATCAATTTGTGGTGGTTTACCTTGATGACATCCTGATTTATTCCCCGTCACGAGCAACTCATCTTCAGCATCTCCGGCGAGTTTTGCAACGCTTGAGAGAGCATCACCTTTACGCCAAGTTAGAGAAATGTCAATTCTATCAAACCACCATTGAGTTTCTGGGACATGTGATTTCTCCACAAGGCATCGCCATGGACCCTGGCAAGGTTGAGGCCTTGCAAACCTGGCAACCACCATGTAAAGCAAAAGATGTCCAAAGACTTTTGGGATTTGCGAACTATTACAGGATATTTATTCCAAGATTTTCTGCCTTGACTGCGCCCCTTACTCGACTGTTACGGAAAGGCATTAAGTTCCAGTGGGGTGATGCCAAGCAATAGGCGTTTCAGACCCTCAAAAAGGCTTTTGTTCAGGAACCCATTCTCAAGTATCCAGATCCTTGTCGTCCCTTTGTAGTGGAGGCTGACGCCTCAGATGTTGCGGTAGGGGCCGTGCTACTTCAAACACGCCAAGATGGCAGCCTCCTGTTCCCGTGTGCTTATTACTCCAGGAAACTAACTCCCTCCGAACGCCATTATACCATTTGGGAAAAGGAACTATTGGCCATCAAGACTGCTTTTGAGACCTGGAGACACCACCTGGAAGGAGCCCGCTACCAAGTTGAAGTTCGGACTGACCATAAAAACTTGGAATTTTTGCAATCTGCCAGGAAATTGAATCAACGTCAGATCCGTTGGTCTTTGTTCTTCGCTCGATTCAACTTCAAAGTCACCTATATTCCAAAAGGGTACAACAAAAGAGCAGATGCCCTGTCCCGTAAACCTGAGTATCTACAGATCAAGGATCCCTTACCGCTTCGAACCATTCTGCCTCTCGAATCGATCGCAGCCGTGCACGATCCGGTAGATCTACGACGACAGATTCGGGAAGCGCAACAACTAGATGACTTTGCGATACGGAAGAGACAAGAGGTGGGTCCCGACTCACCTTGGACCTTGTCCAAGGGACTATTACGCTTCCGCAACCTGTTATATGTTCCAGCAGGCCCACTCCGGGGTCTCATCCTGACTCAATGCCATGATAACCCTGCGGCAGGTCATTTTGGTTTCTTTAAGACTCTTCACTTAGTGTCTCGGACTTTTTGGTGGCCCAGGCTTCGCCATGATGTGCAATCCTATGTGAATTCCTGTGTACGGTGCCGTCAGGCAAAACATGCCACAGGAGCCCCTCCGGGATTATTACAGCCTTTACCCACGCCGGAGAGACCCTGGGGAGCTATTTCCATGGACTTCTTGACTTGTCTACCTGTTTCTGCCGGCTACACCTTTGTCTTTGTAGTGGTGGACATGCTGACCAAAATGGCACATTTCATTCCTTGCCGAAGAATACCGACAGCCAAGGTCACTGCTCAGCTGTTCATTCAACATATCTTCCGGCTACACGGTTTGCCTGACAAAATAGTGTCCGACCGAGGAACCCAGTTCACCTCGGAGTTCTGGAGAGAACTCATGTCTGCGCTTCAAGTCCAAGTTAATCTAGCCTCCACGCATCACCCAGAGACTGATGGGGGTACAGAGAAAGTGATTGGCATTCTGGAACAGTATTTGCGTTGTTTCATCAACGACCAACAGAACGATTGGTCCAAATATCTCTCCGTGGCCGAATTCGCTTTCAACAACTCTCAGCACACTTCCACTCAGACCACTCCGTTTTTTGCCAACTACGGCTATCATCCCAGGTTTTTCCCGCTCACGCTCCTCGATTCTCCAGTTCCAGTTGCAGAAGACTACTTAACCGAACTCCAGTCTGTCCAAGAGATGGTTAAGCACCATTTGACTAAGGCCAAGGCAGACTACAAGAGGGTTGCAGACCGCTCTCGTCGCGACACGCCGCCGTTAGCTGTTGGAGATCGGGTTTGGCTCTCCACCAAATAGTTGTTTCCAGGGCGAATTCACCGCAAGCTTGATCAACGTTTCCTGGGTCCTTTTCCTGTGGAGACGGTCATCAATCCGGTGACCTATCGTTTGACTTTACCTAGGTCTCTTCGTGTACATCCCGTGTTTCATCGCTCCTTGCTTGTTCCTGTTAACCCTGATTCTCCGCTTCGACCTCCTGATCCGGGCCCGACAGCTCGCCGTGCTCACGTTCCCGTTTCCCGGTTGGATGTGTCCGGCATCCGAGATTCCCGATGGCTCAACGACCGCTTCCAATATTTGGTTGATTGGACCGGGGGTGGGCCAGCCGCTGGCTGTTGGGTCGATGCTCGTGATATTGAGGCTCCTCGGTTAATTTGGGATTTTCATTCTGCGTTTCCCTACAAACCACATCCCCTGCGACGGCCCCGGGGGGAGGGGCCTGCGGGGGGGGATAGTGTTGTGAGTGTCCCTAGACCAGCTTGGGAAGTATCAGAGGATGAGGATCAGCAGTCAGGTCCCTCTGGGTGTTTTTCCCTCCCGGCAGCCGAGGATCCGCAGCCAGGCCCCTCTGGGTGGTTTCCCCTCCCGGCAGCTGAGATAGACAATGAGGAGCTTTGTATGCATTCTGAATCAGACTCTCAAAATGATGAGTCAGATTTAGAACAAGAGGATAAATGGATTGATCCGAGGTTCCGAAGGTTTGATAAGCGAAGGTGTCAGTTAACTGGAAAAAGGAAGTAATTGGGGAAGTGACGTATCGGACACTATATTAGAAGGGGAAAGAAAGACTACGCCTTTGTCACGAGCAACGTTAATCAAGGAGTGGGCTGAAAACTTTGGCAGTGCTTTGGAACTCAGTTTTCTGGTGTTTTGAAAACCTACCGAAGAATAATGAGGTCTTGGACAATGTGATAAAGAAAGAGTGAGTAATTGGAATGTGGGAGGAGAGCATGTTTAATCTAAATGTACATAGATCTGATTTGGCCGTTCAGGCCAACATAATGCCAGCAGCTTGCTTTGAAATGAATCCTTTTGAAATGTGTTAAATAAACCTCTTAAAGACATATTTACGTGGATTTTAATGAGCTGAGAGAGGCCAGACATAACACATATAAGGACAAATTATACATTGTAAAGATTGATTGGAGGTGGGAGATACTTCCAATGTAATCTATCGAATCCCATGCGTAGGTTGTCCCAGTGACTATGTAGGAGAGATGGGGAAGAAGCTATCCACCAGATTGCAAGAATACAAGTGAGTAGTCAGACAAGGACTACATTAATAATAATAATAATAATGATAAAGTTGGAAGGGAGCTTGGAGTCCAACCCCTGCTACATCTAGTCCAACCCCCTGCTAAGGCAGGAAACCCTATACCATTTCTGACAAATGGCTGTCCAGTTTCTTCTTAAAAACTTCCAGTGTTGGCGCATTCACCGCTTCTGGAGGCAGGTTGTTCCACTGGTTAATTGTTCTAACTGTCAGGAAGTTTCTCCTTAGTTCTAGGTTGCTTCTCTCCTTGATTAGTTTCCACTCGTTGCTCCTTGTCCTGTCTTCAGGTGCTTTGGAGAATAGCTTGACTCCCTCTTCTTTGTGGCAGCCCCTGATATATTAAAACACTGCTATCATGTCCCCCCTTATCCATCCTTCTCTTCATTAAACTAGATATACCCAATTCCAGCAACCGTTCCTTATATGTTTTAGCCCCCAGTCCCCTAATCATCTTTGTTGCTCTTCTCTGTACTCTTTCTAGAGTGTCAGTATCTTTTTTACATCGTGTTGGAGAAGTCCATTCTCAAGGACACTACACTGTAAAGATCAACCCAAGGAAACCAGCAGAAAAAAGGAAAAGGAAAAGAAGGGATGACTAACTGAATTATTCCAATTATATGTAGTCAAATTTACTTATAGTAAGGTATTAGAAATAATGCCATTTGGACTTGGAATTATGATACTTAGGTCTAGAGCAGTGGTGGCGAACCTATGGCACAGGTGCCAGAGGTGGCACTCACAGCCCTCTCCCACCGTCACCCCAGTCTTAGGCCTTCAGCTGGGTTTTATAGAACCTTTTCACTTTAGGCTTCCGCCGCCATGTGCAAAAAAAAAAAAAAGGTTCAATCAGTCAATTTCAACTTCTTGCAGAAAAAAAAAGATCTTGCAAAGTTGGAATTGATTGATTGAACTTTTTAGTCCCACCCAGTCTGCCGTTACTACCGCAGCCACACCCACCCAATGGGCCACACCCACCCAGCACCCGATGATGCATAACTGGGTTTTGGGTTGCAGTTTGGGCACTCAGTCTCTAACAGGTTCGCCATCACCGGTCTAGAGTAATATCAGCCTTATATATTTCTTACATACTACAATCTTGTTAAACTATCTTGTTAAACCATAATTTCTGGAAAAGATTCCTAATTGCTATGATGAGAATTGTATTCTCAATATGTTCTATCTTTCAGTGTTGAGGCTCTAGGAAGAATGCAGAGAAGAACCACAAAGATGGTTAGGTGAATGGAGACTAAAATATATAAAAACCGGTTTCAGGAATTGGGTATATCTAATTTAATGAAAAGAAGGACAATAAGTGACATGACAGCAGTTTTCCAAAATCAAACATCTATCACAAAGAAGAGGGGGTCAACCTATTTTCAAAAGTACTTGAAGGCAGGACAATAAACAATAAACAGAAAATAATGAAGGACAGAACCAACCTACAAATAAGGAGAGATTTCTTGATAGAATAATTAATCAGTGAAACAGTTTGTCATCAGAAGTTTTGGATGCTCTTTCACTGAAGGTTTGGAAGAAGAAATTGGACAACCATTTGTCTGAAATGGGTTTAGGCTCTCTTCCTTAAGCAAGAGATTGAACTAGAAGATCTCCAAAGTCCCTTCCAACTATGTTATTCTATGTTCTGCTAGTGTCAGTCTTTCCTCACACATAAATCTTATTTAGGAAACATGCCTGCATATAAAATTCAGCATATGATGGATGGATAAAAAAATCTCCCTTCTCTAAGTCCTGCTGATCCATAAACATCTGAATATCTATTGGACTAGGCAGCTGTTTAAACTCTTTATCTATTTTTTTAAATCTTCTAAATATTTTCATGTTCCATATTCTTTTACTTATCTTGTAGATTCATTTAAGACTTTTACTATTTTTCTTTTGTTCCATTTGACAAAGACCCTATGGAAGAGCTTAGCTTTTCTAATCGAATCCCATTTACATTCTCCTCTTGTGGCTATGATTGCTGGACTCAAAACTGAAGGATGGTGATTTTAACAGAATCTGACATTGGTCTCTCCTGGGTGGTAATAACCTGCTTTTTTGGTTTGTGTTGTTGTTGTTGTTTTAATCTCAAGGAGCATGTTGCATCCACTCTATTTTCATCCACTCTATTTTCAGTACATTTCCTCCATAATGAGATGGAGGGAAAAATGTGTCCCCAGAGAACACATTTGACAAAAGTGAGTTAGAAGACAATTTTAAAATACCTTCCATTTTAAAAGGACTGGTTAGAGCAGGGGTGTCAAACTGCCGACCCGCAGGCTGGATGCGTCATGAAGAAACTGCACCCATTCCATTGCTGGCAATGGGGAAAAAACTCTGAGATGTTGAGCGACATCATGTGATGTCACAGGTTTGACATGTCTGGATTAGAGGGAAGGGCTTTCTGGGGTTCTGCCATTCTGTTCTGCCATTTCAGTATCAATTTCTCAGAAATTAATGAGAAGGTGAGAGTCAGGGGCCTTCTCTTATACAAGTAAACCTCTGCAAAGAGTCTGTGTAGAATTTTAATGTGGCACACATATAGTATTACATAAATATATAACTGCATAACTTTAAAAATTATGCAAATGAGAAATTACTGCATCCATTTTAGTTTGCATGGGCATTACAATGAGGGTGGGGATTATTTCATGCATGGATGGCAGCAATAAACCATTATCTTTTCAAGTACCCATGGAGAAAGTATGGGTAATATGGGATACCCATTTTGGGTAGTTTTATTTATTCTCACTTTTTCCCCCCAAGAGAAACATTTAACAATAAAGAAAAGTTCAAGTACTGTTTAAAATATAATGAAAGCAATTAAAAAGTAAACCATACAAAACAACAAAGCACCCAATATATATCTCATTTTATTAGCAAATACATTTATTAGTAAACAAATCCACTTATATGTCTGATATCTGTCTGAATAAAAAAAATAAAAAGATGTTGGCAGGTTTTGCCTAAAGAAAAATCTGAAAGGAAATTAAAGATTCCATCAGAAATGAAAAATATGCAGAATTTCAAGGAAGCATTGTTTGGGGAACCTTAAGGAAATAGCCTGGGAGATCAATCCTCCCACTAAAAAATCAAAAGCAAAGACCATGGCAAATTACTATTGCTGTCCCAAAGTCCTACAATATATGGTCATATCCATCAAATCACTAGCAATCAAACATGACTAGGAAAAAAAACTTCGTTCTTTTCTTCTTTTCTTCCTTCCTCCTTCCTTCCTTCCCTCCCTCCCTCCTTCCCTCCCTTCCTTCCTTCCTTCCTTTTTAAAAATAGCTTAAGAATTTATTCTAAGATTTTGCTCCTTGACATTTCTTACAGCTTGTTGTCCAATTCAGTGTTCATTAAGACACTCACATTTTCTTGCTTGCATTTTTCTGAAAACGTTCTTTCCAATGACACTCTCCAGGCAACAAAATTAAAATCAAACTAGGAAATGCTTTATAGCATGGACACCTACCTTTTGGAAAAGAAGCTGAAGGACTCATGGCAGCTGAGGCAGAACACTCACACAAGTTGTTCAAGTATTTAATCCAGGGAGTCAGAAATATTGCATCTGTCTTGTTGTGCCCTACTGTAATGAAATAAGCTAAATGAAAACAGATATCCACTGAAAACTAAAAAAACTGAAAACAGATATCCACAGTATTTTCATGGCCTATGTGGCATAATATCTAGGGCATGATAGAGGAGTAAAAAAAAAAAATATCAAGATGGTGGCTGTGACAAAAAAAAAAAGATGGTGGCTGTGACTTCACAAGTAAAGTCCCATTGCTTTCTTATCTAAGCTATGGATGTAATGTACATAAAAGACTTGCATAAAACCTCACAAAATATAAGGCAAAATATATGTAAAAATTTAAGGTTTTCGTATTAGATCGCATGAGATCTCAAGAATAAGATTTCCAAAATCTTGTGAGATGTGAAGATCTTTTAATATCTCAGTCATTATTAATTTTTGGTACTGGTAGCATTATAGAAAGCATTTTGTGACCAGCACCTGAAAACACTGTCAACTTACACTTCTTATGGAGTCTAACTTTAGTTAGCACGCAAGAAGTTTCTTAATTTCGTATCTTGAGAGAAAAGAGTGATTGATTACAGTTTCTCGACATAAGCATTGCATTTTCCTGGCAAGAAATATGATTGGCCCACCCTTCTTGGCTGCCATGGTCCAGGACAAGAGCCTTCTCTGCTGTTATTCTTGATCTTTGGAATATCTTGCCTCCAGGGCTGATGTTGGCTCCCACTTGCTGACCTTCTGCAAAAGCTTGAAAAGCTGGCTCTGCCAGTTGGCCTGGGGCTCCAGTGGTAGTTGATAAACTAATAACAGAACCCATTCCCCCCACCCACCCCCACCCCGGTTAACCTACTCCTCCCTCCATCTTTTAGTTTGATTTGTAGCTGATGATTTGTACTTTTATACTGTTGTATTCCTATTATATTCACATTGTTGCATTGTCTTATTCTTTTTAACATTATAAGCACCACAGAGTCACCTTGTGGTTGAAATGAGTGGCAAATAAATCAGTAGGTAATCAACTTGACTTGAAGAAAATCTTTCTTCCCCCCCCCAAAATGCTGTATAGAAAAGAAGTGAAGTGTAGAGAAAAGCTCCTGAAACGATTTCTGAGCTTATTGATAGAACTGAGTTTTGATGCTTCCAATGTGGCACTTAAACAAATCTTGAGACTTAAGCAAATTACTTAGCAACATACCTAGATACAGTTTAAAATTGGCATGAGAGGGATTTCAGCAATTTCTTTTTTCTTTCTTTAAAAACTACGTAATTGAGTTAAATTATGTTGCAATAGCTCCCTCTGGCAGATCATGCTGGAAAATTCCAGTGTTATCTTTTAGTTTATATTTTTTATTTTTAAAAAACTTTTGGGAAAACTCAGGCTATGTATCTATCTACTCTGTGATAATAAGTAATAAATTCACAATTGCACATTAATTAAGATGGCTGGTAACTTCACAAGTAAGAAAATGTTTGCAAGTTGACTCCAGGAGCTATTGTTACCTGTTCCATATTTTTTTCCCAGCTGACTAGCTAAAATTGCCTTTTAACAGTTTCATAAATCTTCAAAGTCATGTAAAGAAAACATGAAAAAAAGCTCTGATGGGCAAATTGATTTTCACTTCTCCCTCTCATTTTAAATGCTGTGTAATTACACAATAAATGGGAAATGGGATGCTAAAAATGATTAAACTAGAAAGGACTCTATGCTTTTAATTCTAATGGATAATTAACTGAAACTGAACATAAGAAAGGCTTCAGAGTAAGATAATATTGATAGGCTGAATCCAAGCTTTAAATAATCCTTTTGGAATAAATAACAGAAGATGTAACAATAACCACCAACTGGAATGATTTTAAATAGAAATTAGAGAGATTAATGGAAGGTAACCCGACAGCTGGCTACAAGTTATGATGGATATATTCAAAGGTTTTTGTAGAATCCACTGCTGTCATTAAAGTGAGAAAAAGTATTCATTCTCAAACTTCAATCTTTTGGGATGCACATGCAACATCACACTGCACATACAAAGGCAGTGTAGCTTGCACTGATAGATAAGACATAACAGTATAGAGCAGGGGTCCCCAACCTTGCAACTTTAAGACCTGGGGAATTCTGGGAGTTGAAGTCCATAGGTCTTAAAGTTGCCAAGGTTGGGGACCCCTGGTATAGAGTATCTAACTCTATAGATAGTGTTTAAAAGATGCTATGGAAGAGGAACGTTTTAACTGACAAGATTAACACTGAATTGTAGGTGGATTTAAAAATGCCAGGATAGCATGCAAAATGACAGGACACACAAAAGAAACTGGATGAGGTCTAAATAATTAAGAGGGATATACATTTTGTTATATTGGATTTACAAAAGAGGCTTGTTAAAACTGTAAAGAATTTTGTGGGGAGTGACAAGGAAGAAATGAAAAGAAAATGTTATTTATTTTGAAATGATTAAAGATTTAGATTATTAGAAGTAAAAGAAAGGAATATAAAGTTGGTTTACTTGATCAAGGTTAAAAGAGAGGTATTGTATTCTCTGCTAACCCTTAATGGGCTTTTGTTGACAACAAGGCTGAAATGTGGAGGCTCTATGCAGATGGGACATGGGAAGATGATATCATTTGTTGTATTTTAAGAGAAGATGATAAGTTACTAAAATTGTTTATACTTGCCATGATGAAGGGGAAAGTTATTCCTTTTTTATATTTTTTCTTTTTTGCTATATTGTTATTTGTTCCTTTCCTCCTTATTTTTATATTGGTTTGGTTTAGTAGAAAACTGGCAGCATCTTTTCAATGTTTTAATGAAAAGTTTTTTTTTTCTTTTTGGGATATTCTGAAGACTGAATTTGATAATATTGAGATCCCAAGCACATGCTCAATCCCTGAGCTACCATTAATCCAAAGTATGTTTATTTGGTATGACTGCTTAGTATTCATCAGGATTTCATTGTCTTCTCCAAATCATTTGAAGAAGTGGTCTAGCATCTCTCTCTCTCTGGATCTGCTCACTGAGCTGTGAAGCAGATGCAGTTTCTCAAAGGCTTGGCACAGCTGCTTGAAAACCCTCCTGAGATATTTGGGCATGTATGTGAAAGCCTAGAAGATATTTAATGCCAGGATGACCAGCTGTGGTTGCTTCATAGCTTTGATAAATTGATTCAGAACAAAATACCCCACAGAATGATTTTCACAACCCAACCGTTATTACAGTGAGTTCTCAAATGTTGATGAGCTGTAGTTCCCATAGTCTTTGTCCAGCAGAGCTAGTGGACAGATGATGAGATTTGTTGCTGAACATCATTTGGAAATGTACATGAATAATGAGTGCAACAAAAGGATTTAGTGTATATTTCTTTCTTCTTTGAGATAATGTAATAATGAAAGAATACAAATTAGCTGTATTTTACTGCTAGATCTTGAATTCAGTTGCTTGAGAGACAGATATTTCTCACTGTAACAGTGATGTTGTACATAAAATTAAAGAAGTTAGCTCATCCTCTTGATAGGTAATTTTTATCTAATGGGAGGACTCAGAATGAGCTAATTGGAAAGCTGAAAAGTCTCTTTCTGTCTCTTCTAGAAAGTTATTTCCAAATATTGGGAAGAATGAGAAAGATGCATGTTTAGCATTATTAGGCACCTTCCTATAAAATATTAATATTTCACCTTTTATCCAGATCACGTCAGCTGATCTAAACAGCAATATCTGCAATTATTCAATCTTTAAAAATATACAATGAACTATTGCAATGTGTATGTAAGTGTGCATAATAAATGTCAATGCTTTATACTGTCTTCATATTGAATTGAAAAACTGAGAGAAAAAAACATTAAAATAATGTTTTTATATATTTATACAAACCTTTCTAACTTGGTTCCTGCAGCATTGAATTCACTACTCACTGTGTAAAGCTGGGTCACAGGATGGGTTCATCTATTATTGATAGAAGTGTAGCATTGGGAATAGCAACCTGCCAGAATGTGATTCCATCCATCACTCAAGAATGAAAAACAAAACAACCATGGGCACTTCTATTTCATAAAAACCACTATGTTCCCTATGACAAGAAGAAGAAAAAATAGGAAGCTGTTGAAAAGTATTAGAGGATGGATCAAAGCTATGGAACAGTAAATATAACCTTTAATTAGCTGATATGATAGAATTTCAATGAACTATATAACTCTAATTCTATTAAAAATTCCTCTCTCTGTCTCTCTCTCTCTCTATATATATATATAACTATATATCTATATCTATCTATATCTATATCTATATCTATCTATCTATCTATCTATCTATCTATCTATCTATCTATCTATCTATCTATCTATCTATCTATCTATCTATCTATCTATCTATCTATCTATCTATCTATCTATATCTATATATCTATCTATATCTATCTATCTATCTATCTATCTATCTATCTATCTATCTATCTATCTATCTATCTATCTATCTATCTATCGCCAAAACTGAACACTTTAATAACAGAATAATCAGAGAAGCCATCGAGATAGAAAAACGTCCACATAGCATGAACAAACGAGATGATACCTCCCGCCTACCAGCCATTTGGAAACCCGCCCTTATTGACAGACGAGTCCATAGCACGGGGAATGACACCAGACCTACACTCACAAAAACCACACAGGATGTCACCACCACACATCTAGGCAAAAAGCAAACCCAAACCCACACTGATGAGGAGGCACGACCACAAACCAGAAGCCAGACCACAGCTGCATCATTAGCCACCTTAAACCCCTCCAATCCATACACGAAGCAAACTGACACCCACCATGAAGATGAGGCATGACCACGAACGCAAAGCCAAACAGCTATACAGTCCACCATCTCTAATCCCCTTGTAACACTGACTAACCTGAGCACAACAAAGCCCCCACCCAAACAGAACACTCCCCCAGCCAATCAGAACACAGCCAACCCCCCAGCCAATCAGAGCATAGCCAAGCCCCTAACCAATCAGAACACACCTCCACCCAATCAGAACATAGCCAAGCTCCCAGCCAATCAGTTCAAACCCCCACTGGCAGTTAAAAGGAAAAAACAGCTTAGACCACACATTGCTCCTAGAAGCAGAAGCCAAAAGCACCAGCCTGAAGATGATGAATGAGACTTCATCGAAACGTCACCAAGACACTTCAAATTCTACGTGGGAGAAAACCCGAAGAACCAAAGACATATATATATAGAATCATAGAATCATAGAATCGTAGAGTTGGAGGGGACCTCCCGGGCCATTGAGTCCAACCCCCTGCTCGAGGCAGGATTCCCTAAACCATCCCAGACAGATGGCCGTCCAGTCTCTGCTTAAAGACCTCCATCGAAGGGGAGCTCACCACCTCCCGTGGCAACCTGTTCCACTGGTTGATCACCCTCACTGTTAGAAATTTTTTTCTAACATCTAATCTGAATCTTTTCCCCTGCAGTTTCATCCCATTGTTTCTAGTTCTTCCTTGAGCAAGTGAGAACAGGGCTAATCCCTCTGCACTGTGACAGCCCTTCAGGTATTTGTAGACAGCTATCATGTCTCCTCTCAGTCTTCTTTTCTGTAGACTAAACATTCCCAATTCCTTTAACTGTTCCTCATAGGACATGGTTTGTAGACCATTCACCATTTTGGTAGCTCTCCTTTGAACCTGCTCCAGTTTGTCAGTGTCTTCCTTGAACTATGTTTAAATAATAGGCTTTGAAGTCCAATATGCTTTGGTAGCAAAATTTGCTGTCAGGAATATAAGTAGAACTTATAACAAAGCTCTCAGATGTCTTCCATTTCTAGGGAGAGAAATGGCAGAAGAGGTTTAAGAGTCCCTATGTCCCCCTCCTTTTCTGTCTTCATAACAGCAATGGGATTGAACCATCATAAGTCTCATATTCTCAGTCATTCAAAGCTTCTCTTCTTTCCCTGTTTATTACTTTCAGATGGGATGCCCATTTTTCTTCCTAGTCAGAGTATAGCAATGCTGACCTTCAGGGCCAGAAGAAGGGCATATTGTGTCTACTAAGGAGTTTCATGTGATCTAGGAGGAGAGTCCTTTGAGCTGTGGCACCAGCCCTTTGGAACTTCAACAGCCCTGAATTTAGATCAGCCCTGACCTGATTGGTCCTTTGGGAAGTCTTGAAGACAGGTTTTATTTTTAATTGTTTAAATTTGTTTTAATGGTTGTTATTGTTTTGACTATTTATTTGTGTTTTTGTATTTTATTATTTTTAGTTGTGTGAGCTGCTTAGAGGCATAGATGTAAAATGTATGCATACAAATTGGATAAAGAAATAAATAAATCACATGCACAGCCTTTATGCCTCTCCCATCAGAAAACTCCCAATTGTGTTGCCTAATAGTCTTTCCATTTAAGGAATACTGAATATGGGCTGCAGAAATCTGGAAGATCATTAGCTTGCATGAACAAATTAGACTTTTTTGTCTCCAGTTGCTGCCATTTATTGATCATTCAGACTTTGGAAATCCAGATATGAAACCTTCTTTTCCATTCTCACAACCAGAAAGAAGGAGAGTAGAGCAAAAAGAGGAACAGAAGAAATCTCCTCCCATGGATGTGATGACTGCCAAGACAGTGATTGACTCAGCAATAAAAAATGGTGGTAGAAGCAGCAGCAAAATTTCTTCCTTCATTTGATCCCTCTTTTCTTCCATGCCATTCTTCTATTTTGACTCATTTTAGACATGGCAACCAAGAGATTCAGAAACAGCAAGTTTGGGCAGGAGAGTACAAGAGTGGACAAAAGGCAAAAGCATCATTGTGTTGTTGTGAGGTGCGCTCTACATTTATGTATGTGTCATGGCATTGCACACAGGTGAAAGGAGCAGAGGTTGTCATGTTGCAGTTCTGCTTATGGTGGCCCTACCATGAGCAATCAATTTCTTGAAGGCATCAGGCAAGGAGTGAGTGAAAGGGAAGAGCTTGACTGAGTTCCCCTGTTGGAATAATTAGAAATGGAATTGAAAAAAGAACTAATAATATACAATACCCTCATACTTGGGCTAGTGTGTGCATTTCCAGTTAACTTAAAAAGGATTATAAAGGTAACGTAAAAAGGATTATAGGGCTAAAATGGTGTAAAAAGGAGCAATCAATAACTGTCTCAAAATATTTCTTGGATATTATAAAACTCCAAAATTTTGACTAGCAAATAACTAGCAATGATTTAAATTGGAAGCAAAGAAACAGTACTGTCAATTTGTTATGCTTACCAGAAACTGTCCATTTTTTATGCTTACCAAAACAAACTAACAAGAAAGGGAAAGAAAAAATCTTTGGTTAATTTAAATATAATACAATACTTTTCCAGTTTTATGATATGCATACCATTTTTCTAATCACAAGTGTCATAATAAGGTTTATTATAGTATAAATGAGAAGATGAAAACCACATTAATGTTACAAAAATTATCCATAATTACAGAATTATTTTATTTTGCTTTCAGATATCATTTTAATAGCTTTCAATATATCCACCTAGGGATTTAAGATGATAAAAGATGCTCAGTTTAGAAATGGTCAAGAGGTAGTAAGGTAAGAAAATAGAAATATCATATGTTGTGCTTCTAAATAATCTACTTGTTGTTATGCAGATGTTTCATTGGAGAAATCCTATTTTGAAATTATGCAGGTAGAAAGCTAGAAGTCAGAAAAAGGAATTTAATGCAATGGTTTCATATGCTAATTTTCATTGTTCAAGAAATACTTTATCATGGTGATCCTGCTTGAATCTTGATGTGTGATAATGTTATTCATATAACTGAAGATATCACTAACTAGTAGAATTCAAAGAGATATGGAGAATTTTCTGAATGATAAGGACAGTTTTCCAGTAGCATTAATGACTAGAGAGATGTTCCATGTTAGCAGAGGTTCCAATACATGCTAGACATTCATATGTTGGTATATTTTCACGTAAGTCATAGAATTGTAGAGATGGAAGAGACCTAAGTGTTCATCAAATCCAACACCTTGCATGTTGTAGGTTTCACTACACCATCCCAAATAGATAGATAGATAGATAGATAGATAGATAGATAGATAGATAGATAGATAGATAGATAGATAGATGATGGGTGGGTGGGTGGATAGTTAAGTAGGTGGATGGGTAGATAGATAGATAGATAGATAGATAGATAGATAGATAGATAGATAGATAGATAGATAGATAGATAGATAGATAGATAGATAGATAGATAGATAGATAGATAGATCTATACATCCTACATAAGGAAAAAGGTTTGCTGTGAGCCGCCCTGAGTTTCCGGAATAGGGCGGCATAGAAATCCAATAAATATGAAATATGAATAAATAGCCTCCAAGAGTCCTTCAGCTTTTTGATTCTTTCTTTCTTTCTTTCTTTCTTTCTTTCTTTCTTTCTTTCTTTCTTTCTTTCTTTCTTTCTTTCTTTCTTTCTTTCTTTCTTTCTTTCTTTCTTTCTTTCTTTCTTTCTTTCTTTCTTTCTTTCTCTTTCTTTTTCTCTCTTTCTCTCATCTATCTATCATCTCTTTGTCTGTGCGCACAAGTATGTCTATGTGCCTGCATCATTGTGTGCCTTTGAGTAGGTTTTTGACTCATGGGAAATGACTGGACAAGTCTCTGCAGTTTTCTTTGCAAGGTTCTTTGGAAATTTTTTACCATTGCCTGATTGCAAGGTCACCCAACTAGCTTTGTTCCCAAGGCAAGACTGGAATTCATGATATCCCAGTTTCTTATTTGCAGCCTTAACCTCTACACCAAATCAGCTCTCTCTATGATACTTAACTAATAAGAAAAAATTGAAAAATATCTGTGTCTGTGAATTATCCCATATTCAAGATCTGTTGAATATGACCAACCAGCCAGGAAGAAAAGAACAAAGAAATGTAGAATAGCAAATCATATCTGATACTTTGTGGAATACATATTTAATTTTTTGTAAGAATAATATATAAAGCAGGAAGGTGTTTTCTCTGTTTCTTCATTATGGAAGTTAACAAATTTAAAACCTCTATTTTCCATGTTTCACTAGCATTTTATAAAGAATTATCCAAAAATTAGAAATATTTTTCCCCAAGAAGTATTATATAAAAAGACAACTATGCCTTGAGAGACTGTTGCTGTGAAAGGCAATGAACATTTGAGTGTTAACATTTTTCAAGTGACTAATGTGCCAAAGTAGAGATGTTAATTCCATATTTTGAATGCAGAAACCTCCCACATAATTGAATCCAATTTTTTTCTTTTCAATCATGCTCCAAAAAAGTTGCAGCAATTTAAGAGAGTGGTTGAGAGAGGAGCAATTGCATAAATGTGTTCTTATACTTTGCCATTATTGTTATCTAGATGGCTTATTTGCAGTCACAACCAAGATGTCCTCTAATATCCAATGCATGAGAATTAATCATACTATGAATGACAATTAGTAAACTGAGCCATGCTATATTTTTCTCTTCTTTGTTCTTCAAGTAGCCTTAGTAAGTGCTCAAGAATTTCAAGAAAATCAAGAGAAGATGCTACAATCTTCACTAACATCTTCCAGCATAATCCAGCCTTTATTCAGGTGATGGAAAGCCTCTTCTTAGATCTGCTGATTATCTGAGATTTCCTAATTATCCACCCATCTTTTAATGCTTATGCTGTTTCTGCTCCCCTTTCCCTTCTTTACTGTATTTCCTATAGCCTTTTAAATATATATTAGCATCAGCGTTATTTTTTTTCATTTTTTTTGAAATAGTGATAATAATAATAGAATAACTGTGGCAAAAAACAAAAACAAAACAAAGGTAGTACCAATAGTGATCAGCATCTTGGGTGCAATCCCAAAATAAGCAGAGGAGCACTTGAACACCCTCAGCATTGACAAAATTATCATCAGTCAGTTGCAAAGGCACATTTACTTGGAACAACTTCCATCCTGCGACGATACCTCTAATACCATTAAATATCAACATCTGCCTATCCCAGGTCCTAGGAAATGACTCGATAGGTGGATAAAAATGCCAAATACAGTGTAAATATTTGCCTGACTATGTGACCAACCATAATCAAATAAACAGGTTGGTTTTTTTAAAAAAACAAACAAAACAAAACCGTATCTCCTTACTGCTCTAACTACCATTTTCTTACTTTTCTTACTTTTGATAGCGGGACAAGAGTTAGTGGAGTTTCTGAGCCCCTCCACCTTCCCATTACCTGATCAAGGAGCAGTGAAAAATGGTCTTCTTGAACACTCAGCTCTATGACACTTTCAATGGAAAGGAAAGGTCTGTTCTTTTTTATCAAAAAAAGAAGCTGCAGTTTGCTATCTTACTGTTGCCAATGGTAGCGAGAATGTAGTGATCACAATATGTTCAGCTCTTTCTCTGGAAGAAAAGTGAAGTTATGAAGTGCCTCTTTTCCATTTATAAAAAAGGAACAAAATCAATGCTTCCTTTCTTTGGGCAACACAAAGGAAGTCTTATTGCTACCTTTTCAGTGTCATTAATAAATAGAAGACACTAATCAGATCCTATTTTTCCCTTTTTATGAGCTAAAAAAAGAGTTTGTATCATAATCCTGCGACCATTGCTGCTGAGATTGAAAAGTATTGAAGAAAGGGAAAAGGATGTGCCCATTTGCATTTATATAAATCCACATATTCATATCTGTTGTTTGTTCAATTTTCCAGAGAGGTTCTAGCATGAAAAAAGGCATTATCGTATATCTAATAAATCCATGGAGCCAATCTTGAACTGGCCAATGTTGAATAGTTGAATAGTCTTGAAGACTATTTTACAGCAGAGACTATAGCATTAAAGAGATGTTTGTAGCACTTGACAGAGCACAGCAAGCTATAAAGTCAACCAAGCTGTATGGGATAAAGAATGCCACAGTTTCAGCAGGGTTATATGGATAAATCAATAAAAAGGTAATCCAGTGATGGTAAATAGAGTATGGGAAAGATGACCCCATTTGAGAATAGCATATTTTGAATGCCCACCAAAGAGATAAGCTTTGATAGTCACAAAACACATGTTGTACGGTGTTCTGCCTTATTTCTAATTTGGAACTTGCCGTATGGATATGAATGGAAAACCAAGTGGTTGGAACGAAACAGAAGTAATTTCAGCATTTGCTGGGGAAAATTCTACCTCACAAATGCAGCATTGCTAACATATTATTAGAGTTATTATATTATTAGAGTTAAAATAGGAACATTTCAATTGCTTCATCAAATAAATGCCTACTAAGTTATTCTTTTTCTATATAATAGCCTTTGTTAATCATCATGCAATTAGTATTTCCTCTGAATATATCCTGCTGATTTTAACTTCATAGTTTATATAATTATACCACTTCTGGAGAAAAAGGCGGCTTCTTAGATTTATCAAAGTAAAATTACAGAAAGATTGAAAGTATGAAACCACAATTGTATCTTTATGGAGCTGAAAAATCATTTTTAAAAATCACCATCAATACCATACTTGTACTTTTCAATAGTCATTCATTATAAAGTGAAGAATAGGTATTTTCTTACTCTATTTACATGACAATTCCGATCTGCTACAAGCTTTATAAGTTTCATTGCACTCCTGTTCTCCATTCTCTCCTAATCTACTGTAAAATCTAATCAATATTCATTTGTTGTTTTTCTTTTTTAGTTAATTACTGCATGGAAGTGAGGTTGGGGCTATGCCTCCCAGACCCACCACCTGTACTGGAATAATTTTTAATATGAAGAGACTATTCTATTCTGGTTTGATTCTTTTTAGACTCATAATCATGCAGGGTTTTAGTTTTGAGTAATGATGTGAGAAAGAGAGAAGTATCTTTTTGTAATGATTCTGCCAAGATATTGTGAGCCAGCCGACAATGTGGCGGTATCTAGTGGAAAATCCAGGCTGGTTTACTTTTTCAGTTTGGACTTAGACTAGATAAAAATTATGTTATTTTCCTGAAAATTATTTAATTTGAGTTTATATGATTAAACCCTACTTTGATTTTAATTGCATTCCCTCTCTAATGGAACACGACAAGATTTGGGGAGGATCTTATTGACCTACTTGTGTTTCTGAGTGCCAGGGGTTTTCTATGATCAGGAGTGCCCTTATATAGTTTTGATTCATGTGGCAAAAAAACTAGCCATGGTGATCTAGACCTTAATTGCCTTTTGCTTACATTACTACAATTGCATAATAATAATAATAATAATAATAATAATAATAATAATAATAATAATAATAGTAAAATTGGAAGGGACCTTGGAGGTCATCTAGTCCAACCCCCGGCTCAGGCAAGAAACCCTATACCATTTCGGACAAATGGCTATCCAGTTTCTTCTTAAAAACTTCCAGTGTGGGCGCATTCACTGGTTCTGGAGGCAGGTTGTTCCACAGGTAAATTGTTCTAACTGTCAGGAAGTTTCTCTTTAGTTCTAGGTTGCTTCTCTCTTTGGTTAGTTTCCACCCGTTGCTCCTTGTCCTGCTTTCAGGTGCTTTGGAAAATAGCTTGACTCCCTCTTCTTTGTGGCAGCCCCTGAGATATTGGAACACTGCTATCATGTCCCCTCTCGTCCTTCTCTTTGTTAAACTGGACATACCCAATTTCAGCAACCGTTCCTTATATGTTTTAGCCTCCAGTCCCCTAATCATTATTTGTTGCTCTTCTCTGTACTCTTTCTAGAGTCTCAAAATCTTTTTTTACATCATGGTTACCAAAACTGGATGCAGTATTCCAAGTGTGGCCTTACCAAGGCATTGTAAAGTGGTATTAATACTTCACATGATCTTGATTCTGTCCCTCTGTTAATGCAGCCTAGCACTGCGTTGGCTTTTTTGCAGCTGCAGCATGCTGCTGGCTCATATTTAAATGATTGTCCACTAGGACTCCAAGATCCCTCTCACAGTTACTACTATTGAGAAAGGTACCTCCTATACTATACATGTACATTTGGTTTTTCTTGCCTAAATGTAGAACCTTACTTTTTTCACCATTGAATTTCATTTTGTTAGATAGAGCCCAGTGTTCAAGTCTGTCCAGATCCTCCTGTATCCTAAGCCTGTCTTCTGGAGTGTTGGCTATTCCTGCCAGCTTGGTGTCGTCTGCAAATTTGATGAGTTCCCCATCTATCCCCTCATCCAAATCGTTGATGAAGATGTTGAAGAGCACTGGGCCCAGAACGCCCTGGGGCACCCCACTACACACTTCCCTCCATGTAGATGTGGTTCCATTGAGTACCACATGCTGAGTAAGGCCGGTCAGACAGCAACAGATCCATCTGGTGGTGATGCTGTCTAACCCACATTTTTCTATCTTATTAAGTAGTAGGTTGTGGTCTACTTTGTCAAATGCCTTACTGAAGTCTAAGTAAGTTATATCCACAGCATTCCTCTGATCCACTAATTTTGTCACTTGGTCTGTTTTTTCCCTTTGTGTAAAGACAGATGCGAAAAACGAGTTAAGTAGTTCTGCTTTCTCCCTGTTACTTGTCACCTTCTTGCCACTTTCACTAATGGACCAATCCTTTCCTTCACTTTTTTCTTGTTTTTTACATGTTGAAAGAAGCTTTTTTTTTTGTTATTTTGGTTGCAAGGTGTAATGCACAATTGCGTAGTAATGCTCTATTCATTTATTGCACAAATGAATAGAGTGATATGATTAGTTGATAATGTACTTTAGAAGCAATATTACTGAACATGAACTACACCAGTCTTTCAATTGGTTTCCAGGTCTAGGTTAAGGTATTGGAGATCCCTTATGATGAGATAAAAGAACAATGACACTTTAAAGACATGCTCTTATGTGAGAAGTTTTACATACTTTATTGACTTTTGGCAAGGGCTGGGTTAATGATTTCCCCAGGTACTCTTCTCTCTCTACACCCAAACAACAGAACATTTTCTTGGGGTAGGCAGTTGCTCCATTCTTACTGAATTATTAAATGGCATGTATGTTGGCTTCTGAGGAATTTGAAAGTAGCTCTTGCCTTTATTATATTGGTTTATTTTTAATAGTATGTTATTTTGAGAGCTCTGTTTGGCAAAAAAATAAAAGCTATTTATATGTCTGCCGAAGAACAGAGTAAATAAATTACCTTACTAACCTGGCAACTATATTTTTATAACATAAATAATAGTGTTGTTTTCTTCTCCGGATATTTCACTGTGTTTTTCTTCCCAACACTGGAGTACTGTCAAGATGACACAAAGGGATCATTTGAGAAAGTATATATCACTTTCATTTGAATCAGGCAATAAAATTCTAGGCAACTGAGTATCATGTTACTGCCAGAATCATAAAAGAATCAAGATAGGCACTCTGCTTACTTTACAAAAATACAAGCCTGCAATTTCCCACACTATTAGAAATATAGTTTTACAATTAAGGTATAATGATATGCAAGTTACGCTGCATGAATTAGAGGTTTTATTTGTTTATGCAAATAGGCATCACTTTCCCAAGCTCTTAATTATAGACAATCAATAGTTTTCCTTTAAAAATTGTACCTCATCACCTTTTTAAAAAAACATTTCAATTCATCACCTTAATTGCTACATAATTTAATAAAGTAAATGCTATTTACTTTGATGTGATGATGTATGGATTTATTTATAAATAAGTGGTAATATGCCATTAAGTGGTAATATGGCCCTCCCAGCTTCCCTTGTACCATGTGTCTTACAGATTTCTGGAGTATATAGTTAGAAGACACATTTGTGCTATAGCAGTCACAACCTCCCCAAATTTCATTCCTACAGGAATTATGGCTTCTGACATTCTATACATTAGGCCATTTGAGTTACCTTGGTTCAATAATTGTTGCCCTATACCTATCAGTTTTGCCCAATTAAAGGTTACAAAGAAGTAAACAAAGGTTTTCGTAGTGTATATTGTAGATGGTGCTGTTTAAGTCAATTATGCCAATGATCTGAATTGACACAAATAATGTAAACATGAAAATTATATGCCTTCATATTTAACAGACATTTGGATTTAACAAACACTCTCTCTTCCCCATGCCGTGAGTCTCCTTCCTGAACACCATGCAATGGCCCTCTCTACCTACCAGTTATTAGTGGTAGAGAGCCTTACAGAAGTGTGGGAAACTGTATGGTTATCTATCCCATTGCAATTTCAAACACTTCCTTTTCTCTCTCCCTCCCTCCCTCCCTCCCTCCCTCCCTCCCTCCCTCCCTCCCTCCCTCCCTCTCTCTCTCTCTCTCTCTCTCTCTCTCTCTCTCTCTCTCTCTCTCTCTCTCACACACGCACACACACACACACACACACACGGTCGGTCTTTGAACAGGCTTGACACCTCTCCCTGAAAAAAGGGAAGATTAATACTTAGTGTTATAAGTGGTGATTGTTTATTAATAAGATCTTATGGCTAATGTTGAACATTTTTAATATTGAAAAAGCAGACTGAATATCTACCTCAGGTTATTGAATTACTACCTCAGGATCTAGTATTAGGGACCACACAGGTCAAAAAATGTAGCAGGTGTATAGTAGAGGCTTGAAATGAGGAGTGAAGAATGTATCCCTATTGTTGTATGTTATGTTCTACGATGATCGCTTCTCAAGATTTTGTGTACAATGCTGATTGTTTTAATAAAGGAATTTTTTATTTAAAAAAAAAAGGGAAGCTGACTATCCACAGGATGAATCCTTGGGATTGGAAACTTGGAGTCAACTAATCCCTTCTTTTCTACCACTGGTTTCAGCCTGGAGATCAGCTTGCAATAGATAGCTAAAAAAGGCAAATTTACATTTTATCCATGGGATTAGAGTCTTAAGAGCCTTGAAAGAACCAGCCAGCAATTTCTGCCCCTCAGTCTGGGATCAACTACTGGAATCTTGTTGGACAAGTGGCTAGTCCTGGGGATCTAATCATCTGTCAAAATATGATGCCTCAACAGGTCTAACTTTACTGCTGTTAAAGTGATTGGTACACATTTTCTTTCAAGATATTTGTTCAAATAACTTGAAAACAACATGGGGGAAAAATCCTCTTTTGGACTGAAGGAATCCATAAATCCTTTTTATTAATGTTCCTTGAATATTGTAAATAAGGACACTTATTGTCAGGCTTCATACCAGACCTAGCTGTAAATGTTAACTCTCCAGATTTCCTATTCAGGTAAATCATAAACTCAGACACAATTCTGCAAACAATAATGACTGTTGTTTGCAAAATTGCAGGAACACATTGCAAGAATAAGCAATGTGATCTCCATAAGCCCTAATATGTTTGGACACCTCCTTTGGTGCCCATCAAAGCTGTGCTTCACCTGTCTTTTGTTCAGTGTGTCATTTGTATCTTTATAACTGCCTGGTTTGGCACTGCAAACAAACAAGGTAGACACATACTTCAACGGATAGATAGAACTGAAGAAAAAAACAATTCTTACCAGCCTGCCTTCCACTGAGGACTTATATACTGCACAGACCCCTTACATCCCGGACATAAACTATTTCAACCTCTTCCCTCAAGACAACACTATAGAACATTGCAAGCAAAAACAATTACAAGGAAAGTTTTTTTCCCCCCATGCCATCAATCTGCTAAACAACTACCGTAATTCCCACAACACTGTCAAATTACCTAGCGGGCCTGTATTACTATTATCCTTCTCATTCTTCCTATTACCTTTTTCCTTATCCTCTTACAACTATAACTGTGTTGCTTGTATCTTACAATTTATATTATTATTTTTATTTAGTATCCTAGTATGATTTATGTTGATTGCTTATTTAGTATCCTATGACTATCACGAAGTGTTGTATCTTATGATTTCTGATGAATGTATCTTATGATGAGTATGATCATGATTTATCACTTGTTGCTTGTATGTACACTGTAGTAAGCAAGAATAGCAAGTTTCCCAAACTGAATAGAATTCTGGAAGAGACAAATTCCTTGTCTGTCCAATCACACTTGGCCAATGTTCTATTCTATTTGGAAACTTCAGACATCTTGCTTTGAAAAAGTGTCTAAAGGTATCTTTCAGTTTGGGAAACTGTTGCTGTTCCAGTTTACTACAATCTGGCAACATTGATTTAATTAATTCAATATTGATTTTAAAAAATCTCAGACTTTTGGAACTGGAAGACTGGTAGATAATATTGTCAGTACACACACAAAAGGACTGCCATGATGACAGTCACAAGATACCTGTTGTCAGTTAGGTTGGCAGTTTTCCAAAACAAGGAATTACATTGCAGCATTCTATCATTCCTTTCACCCCCATGTCTCTGGGATGTGTTTTGGATTTCAGATTCCAGAAATATTGTTAGAAATAGAGACTAAGGCTCTGCAACATCCTTGCTTTGCATTAAAAACAAGATTACTTCTCCCTTTTTGTCTATCCTGATCCCTCAAATTACCAAGTTTACTCTATGGAAATGTTTCTCAACTCAGCAACTTTAAAATCTGTGGGCTTCAACTCCCAGAATCTCCAGCAAGTCAGCAACTCTGGGAGTTGAAAACTACCCAATTTAAAATTGCTGAGGTTGAGAAACACTGCTGTATGTATTTAGTCTTTCTTCATTAAAAACAAACAACCTTTTTAAAAGGAAGATTTAGCTAGACCCTCTATGCTTGCAGGATCCAAAAAGATCAGCAGCATTTTCCCAGAGTTTCCCCCCCCCACTTCTACCCTCTTTTTAAAAAATCAATCATTGTTCTCAGTAAGGAAGGGAAATAAGTATATCATTCCAAAGCTGGTACATTTTTCATCTCTTGCAAGGGATAAGATAGATTGAAAGTCCTTAGTATGTCTCAGTGTTTCTCAACATTGGCTACTTTGAAATACGTGGACTTCAATTGGCATCTGGTTGGAGAATTCTGAATGTCGAAGTCCACATCTCTTAAAATTGCTCAGATTGAGAAACCCTGACCTATTTTACCCCAGACCTGAAAACCCTTTCCTAACTCCCATTATTGCCATGATGCCAACTAAAGGTTGGACAAGTTTTCTAAAGCTATAAATGATTTTTTCCTTAATTGATAGTGATTCCTTACTTAGCACTCTATTCTTGCTTTCTACAAACACTACCCCTCCCTATGGCTCCTAAGTTCCTGTTATTTGTATCAAATGCCTTGTTCCTTTCCTCTGGCAGAATTAAACAGTTAATTATAGATATTGGAAATGCACCTGATAGCAAAATATAGACATGCTATCATTTCATTATAACTGTGTACAGGATGGTTTTCAATACAAATGAATGATGCTTGGGAAATAGTTCAATTTTTTTTCTTTTTTGCAAACAAATTGACAAATATACAGAGCACATACTGAAAGTGTAGATTTGGAGTTCAGTGGATTTATTTTAATTTCCTTTTATTTGGAAGCAGATGGCAGAACACCTCCCCAGTATACAATTAGCTCACAGTGTGCCTGACTATAGTCAGAGTTTTGAAATGACCAGAAAAAGACAATGAGGGTAATTTCTGGTGAGTTTCAAATTATTTGGATTGATTTGGAAGGGCTCAGTGACAAAGAATCCAGAAATTAAGCATACCCACTATCACATATGTATTAATATGGCCTATATTAATAGATCATATTAATATACATCAGGCATGTCAAACTTGTGACGTCACGTGACATCGCACGACGTATCGGAGCTTTTTCGCCATTGCCGGCAATGGGATGGGCGCGGCTTCGGTATGATGAAACCAGCCTGCGGGCCGGCAGTTTGACACCCCTGATATACACCATGCTTCCTAGCTATACAGTTAATGAGATGTAGAATGTCACACATATAACAGGCTTGAAATCAATAAGAATAGAAAGCCAAAGCTTGATAACAACACACTCATTTGTACATCAATGTAGATTTGATGATATTATCTTTCCCAATAGTAAACTCCAGTTTCTAACTAGAATCCAAGATTACTGTGTTGTAGTCTCATCTTGGGCATGAAACCATCCAGCTGTCCTTGGACAAGTCACTTTCTCTCAGCCCATGATTTGAAGTTTAGTTGATTGGTCAATTCCTGACACAACCAATGGATAAGCACTCAGTTGAGAAGAAGAAGAAGAAGAAGAAGAAGAAGAAGAAGAAGAAGAAGAAGAAGAAGAAGAAGAAGAAGAAGAAGGAGAAGGAGAAGGAGAAGGAGAAGGAGAAGGAGAAGGAGAAGGAGAAGGAGAAGGAGAAGGAGAAGGAGAAGGAGAAGGAGAAGGAGAAGGAGAAGGAGAAGGAGAAGGAGAAGGAAGAAGAAGAAGAAGAAGAAGAAGAAGAAGAAGAAGAAGAAGAAGAAGAAGAAGAAGAAGAAGAAGAAGAAGAAGAAGAAGAATGAGGAGGACGAGAATGAGGAGGAGGAGGAAGAGGAGGAGGAAGAGGAGGAGGAGGAGGAAGAAGAAGAAAGAAAGAAAGAATTAGAAAAAAATCAGAACCTGATTTATAGAAAAAATGCCAGAAAAGAAAAAGATATTTTCCAATGGTGCATGTAATCTGATATATATGAGGTATGGCCTTTTTTATGTCTTCATGTTAGTGTTGATTACTGGCAACAGTCTCTGATGTTTTTTTAGCAATGTTTTTGGAAGTAGTTTGTCATTGCCTGTTTTCTAGGATTGAGATAAAGTGACTGGCTCAAAAACACCCATCTGGCTCCATGCCTAAGGAAGGAATAGAGCTTATGATTGCCTGATTGCTAGATAGGTGACTTAACCTATACACCAAACTGGCTGTCTTACCTTGCAATTACATTTATGGATTCACCAGGTTAGGGAAAATCTCCAAGTGTCATTTAGTATTAAAATAACAAATAATAGTTTGAATTGCATTTTGAAAATAATTACATAATGCTATCAGAGGTTGCTTTATGCCACAATAGATGAAAAATTACTGGAAAAAACACATTACTTATACTTCACATATGAAATCTCTGTTATTGCTTAAACATAATTTTAACCTATTAATTTACTCTTTACTTTCAAGTTTCAATGTCATTTAGCCACATGATTTTGCACAAAGAAGTTACAGTTTCCTCTTGCAATTAATCATTACTTGGTTTAATGATTAATCCAAGAGACTTAAAATTATACAAGACATAATTATGAATGCAGTATCTATTTAGAAATGGAAAATCAATAACTGAAGCAAGCTGCTAACAGATGTTTTAATTGGCTGACTGTTGGCAATGCCAACAGATTATTCTCTGGGTAATCTTAATTTAGAATCAAGAAGAATTGATGTGCCACAGATTAATGTTAAACCTTTTTCATCTGCATTTTCAGTTTGGAAACTTAATCTCAATCACTCCCTTTGAGCAAACCTGTGCGTACTTATTCAAAAGTAAATCCTACTGTGCTTGGTGAATATTTCTACACAATTATCAATTGTGCAATTCAGTGTTTATAACAACAGGAGTCCTCTAAGTATTGCCAAAAGTCAATGTCAAATTGTTCACTAACAGAAATGTGATTTCTCATGGGACAAAGAAAAAAGTGAAAGTTTTAAGCATTTGACAGTACCTATTTACTTTTTTTTTAAAACAAAAGTCCTCAAATTTCTACTCTTAAATGGGGAGATAATAATAATTAATGTGGACTACAAATACCTGCTCTGAAAAGGAAAAATGGGTTACAAGAATTCTACAAGAACCCCTCCAGAGACGAGACTTACCACACCCAGGGTTTCCAGTTATGAGATTAATAAACATATGGGCTATTACTGGCAAACATGTTCCCATCTTTCTAATCAGATGATAATTAGAATCAGATTTGTGTTATGAAAAGGGAATAGTATAATTGGCTTTAAAATGGTTTAAATAGTCTACATCATAGAACAGTGATGGCGAACCTTTTAGAGACCAAGTGCCCAAACTGCAACCCCAAACCCACTTCTGTATTGTCAGGTGCCGGGTGAGCATGGCCCATTGGGTGGGCGTGACTCATTGGGTGGGCATGGTGCATTGGGTGGGCATGGCTGCGATGGTAACAGCAGACTGGGTGGGACTAAAAAGTTTAATCAATCAATTCCAACTTTGCAAGATCTTTTTTTTTCCTGGGAGAAGTTGAAATTGATTGATTGAACTTTTTTTTTTTTTGCACATGGTGACGGAGGCCTAAAGGGAAAACGTTTTATAAAACCCAGCTGAAGGCCTAGGACTGGGATGATGGCGCACGTGCCCACAGAGAGGCTCTGCATGTCACCTGTGGCATGTGTGCTATAGGTTCACCACCACGGTCATAGAACAATTCAGAAATATTAAAATCAGCACCAAGAATTAAAGAAAACAGTAGCAATAAGCATAAGACATAGAACATAGAATAATAGAGATGGACGGGACACAGTTTAACTCCCTGATCAAGCAGGACACCCTATACAATTTTAGACAAGCTGTCCACTCTCTGTTTGTTTGGCATGATCTGTTTTTAAAAACCGATAAAAGAATAACAGAGTTGGAAGACTTTGGAGGTCTTCTAGTCCAACTCCCTGCTCAGGCAGGAAGCCCTATATCATTTCAGCAAATGTTGTCCAATCTCTTCTTAAAACTTCCAGCGTTGGAACATTCAAAATTTCTGGAGGCAGGTTGTTCCACTGATTAATTGTTCTAACTGTCAGGAATTTTCTCCTTAGTTCTAGGTTGGTTCTCCTTGATTAGTTTCTATCCATTCTTGTCCTGCCCTCAGCTGTGATGGAAGCTGAACACCCCCTCCCCACTCAAATGAAGGAATAACCCGGAAAAATCCCCAGGCGAACTGACCTGAGTCAATAGCAGCCTAAAGCTAAAAGGACAAACACTTGACACACACAATGAGGAACCAGCTAACAGCAATCAGGATTAACAAACACACAACAATAAACGTAATTAACACCTTTTAGGCAAGATTAAAGAAGAAATCTGACCAACAATAGTCACTGACCAACAAATCAGGAAGGACAGATTCAAACACACCAATCAGAAATGACAAGTTTGAAAACCACAAAAAGGTATAAAAACCCCTGTTTAAAGATCCTTCTGTCTAGCTAGCTGGGGACCCGAGCTGAATTGTCACTCAACTTTGTTCCTCGAAATTAAACTTCTTTCCGGTAGCTGGCTTCACGATCTATTTCTTCCGCGCTGCGCCGTCAAGGAGAATCCCGGCTGGAAGAACCGCACGGGGGAATTCCTCCCAACAGCTGCTTTGGAAAATAAGTTGACCACCTCTTCTTTGTGGCAGCACCTGAGATATTGGAACACTGCCTAGTCACTCCTAGTCCTTTTCATTATACTAGACATACCCAATTCCAGCAACCATTCCTTATATGTTTTAGCCTCCAGTCCCCTAATCAGCTTTGTTGCTCTTCACTGCACTCTTTCTAGAGTCTTAATATCTTTTTTATATTGTGGTGATCAAAACTGGATGCAGTATTCCAAGTGTGGTCTTACCAAGGCATCATAAAGTGGTATTAACACTTCACGTGATCTTAGTGAAGATGCATCAGGTTTTCTTTTTACTCTTTCTAGAATTTGTTGGTCCTGTTAGAAGGAAAACAAAGATTAATGTACTTGTTTAAAAGCTAGCAAGGAATTGTATAGAAAAAATGTTTTCAAAATTTAATTCCCAGGGAGAACAATTTTAAGCTGAAACCTGCTTTTCTAATCCTATTTTTTTGTGATTTGGCTAACCAAGGCCAAACCTTCTTAGCAACTATAATTTGTGCAGTTTCTCAGCATGCTTCCTTAGTCTCTTACCTTTTCTCCTTCCCTAAATATATACAAAAAGGAATGCTAAAAGTACTGCATAATATGCCCAAGGGTTGTTATGTTAAGTGATGTTGCTCAAGCATGCAATTAGGTTTATTATGCATACAGACAGTGTACCCTGGCAAAAGATCTGCTGAGTAAGAAAACTAAGAGGTAAATTGTAAGTAAACTGCAGTTCTACTTATAACTGCAGATCTTCCATTCATGGTGGCTTAATGTGAGTGTGCTTTATTTAAACACTATCTGAAAATGTTTCTAGGAAGCCTACTGTGCTGTTTGACTGGCAACAGAATTTCTGTTCTTTATCAAACAGGGTAATGACATTTTGGAGCTAGCAGTGCAGTGTACCTCTTGTAGTCTTGCAAAAATGTCATTTACACCAAGCTGGGAATTTTTTATAAAAAGAAAGGAAACATTCAAATAGTTTGAACCCTGCAGCCTTTGGCTGAAAGCTGTCATATTTTTAATGCACAGAAAAAGTGTATGTGTATATAACTTATGTTCTGTCCTCAGTACACGTTACTATGTGCAGCTAAACCCACCTATTCTCCAATAAAATAGACAGTGTGCATACATCTGGATGCTTTATTAAAGGAACAGGATGGGTGAAACTGGGAAAAATAGAAATACATACAATAAGAAGCCAAATACAAATTAAACAGTGTTGAATTGCTGGTGAGCATTACAATTAACAAATACAGATAAATCTAAATCTCACTAGCAATACTGTGTGCATGGAATGTGGATTTTTTTTAATTCAAACATATGTTTATTGTAATAAAGAGAAGCCCAACATCACAGTGACAAATGTATTTCATTGTAAAGTTATCAAATGAAAATGTATCCAAGGCAAAAACAAACAGTTTTGCATTCATTTGTACATACAGTTCAATACATAAAACATTATTTTTCCATATTTTTTAAATATTAGAAGAGGATTTTCTGGTTATGTTCCCAAATAGTTCAACCATAATTTTATGCAAAATGAAATTCATTCTAATTCAAAAACTACCACAAAATAGCTTTGCATGTTCTCATTGGTCTGTCCATCATTTGAAATCATTATTCTTCTGTAACCATACTCATTTGAATATATATTAGTCCATGTCACATTCATTTCTTCTTTTTTCCTTTGTTTTTTTTGCCTCCTTCTCCTTGCTGTAGACTTGGGTCACTGCCTCCCATTTTCTGTGTCCTTGTTTTCAGTTTGGGAATTGTTTCTGCTGCATATAACATCACTGCCTTACGTGTTGGAAACTGAGGCTGAGATAGATTACCATCTTCCTGCTTCAGCTGAATGCGAACTCTACCCCTATATTGCGCATCACGGTTCCATTCCCTGGGATACATTTTGTTTTTCTCCAAAAGCACATTAAGACCAACTGCTGCACAAACATCTTGGATTTCTGTAGATGTAGGATTTTCAATAGCTTTGTCAAGAGGTATTCTTCTTCCTTCTGCTATTGTCTTCTTGTTATTTATATAGGCTGGATATATACAGATAAACCGAGCTTTATCGGAGGGTAAAGAGGACGCAGCCCAAGCCATGGCCTCCGCATCGGCAGGCGGCAGCGGCTTTTCGTGACTCGCCCATTCACCAGCCACGGCGAAGCGGGGACAGCGGAATGTGGATTTTTGTCCTCAAATAAACGTGTGCCATGGATTACGCTGGATTCTTCCTGGTGCTTCTGTTTTCTCCGAATGCTAAAGGAAATGGAGTGTGGCTTCCCAGGATGCACTTGTTTTTGGAGGGAGGGTTGATGGGCAGATGACCCTTAAAGGGCTGGGTCAAAAAGTACAAATTAATATTTGGTCCTAGCCACTAGATAGGACCAGAGAACAACAACAGTATATATTATATGCTGGGGCTAGGCCAATTATATGCTGGGGCATGACAACATATATTCACTTCAACTGAGGCTGCAAGCAATTGATAAATGTCCCTTTTCTAATCTAGTTTTCACCTTAATATGTTTTGTGTTTATACCTGCTTAGATTACTTTAGAATGTGAATGTATTTGTATAATAGAAACCCTTTCAGTGCAGAAGGAGAGAAAACATATCAAAAGAGGCATTGTGAAGTTTAATTGATTCAGTGAAACAAAAGTACATCATCTTTTATCCAGCTGAAAGTCACCCTGCATTTTTAAGCAATAGAATAAAAGCTATACTTTTAATAGAATCCAGACCAGCACAAAATCGTGGTTGTGGGCCAAACAAAGTTTACATTTGATTTATAAAATACATCAATAGTGAAAAATATTGATAATTTTTCTCCTTCTTTCAAGTCCAAAATATAGAGGAGAGGCTTAGGGAAGCTTCTTCCAAAATTTATCAGTTTTTCAGTTATGTCAAAAATCAGTTTCAAGCCCCCTTGTAAGCTTCAAAATTTTCATAGTTTTAAAAAGAAAGGCACCCAGATTAGAAATCTCTCCACAAGAATACAATTTCTTTAGGATATTTTCCATTGTATATTTATCCTCTTTTTACTTGCATTTTTAGTTAGTAATAATTTATGTCTCTTTTCTCTCTATGCATTAGTATCTAAGCATAAGAAATAGTATATATATATATATATATATATATATATATATATATATATATATATATATATATATATATATATATATATATATATATATATATATATATATATATGTTTTCTGAGGTTTTCGCGGGTGTTTATATATATATGTAGGTCTTTGGTTCTTCGGGTTTTCTCCCACGTAGAATTTGAAGTGTCTTGGCAATGTTTCGATGAAGTCTCATTCATCATCTTCAGGCTGGTGCTTTTGGCAGAAGCTTTAGCCTCAAGCCACAGGCTCCCATATTTGGGTTTACAGGGTGCAATCTAAAAAATAACCACTTGACACACATATTCACTCCCTGACTGTTAACAAAGCGGGAGAGAGCCTGTGGCTTGAGGCTAAAGCTTCTGCCTAGCATGCAGACTGCCCAGGTTCGAATCCCGGAAAGGGTGAATTCTGACTGAAGAGAGTTAAATAACTCGAAATAGCTATCTCAGAAATCCCTTATTTCTTTGTTAACAATTTTAAAAACATATATATATTTGTGCTTGCAGATGGCTCTAGGTTGAGCTGAAACAAGCAAAGGAAAGAATGATTTCTTCCTCCCATATTTGGGTTTACAGGGTGCAATCTAAAAAATAACCACTTCACACACACACACACACACACACACACACACATATATACACACACACACATATATATATGTTGTTTAAAATTGTTGACAAAGAAATAAGGGATTTCCCTTATTTCTTTGTCAACAATTTTAAACAACATATATATATATTTGTGCTTGCAAGATGGCTCTGGGTTGAGCTGAAACAAGCAAAAGGAAAGAATGATTCCTTCCTCCCATATTTGGGTTTACAGGGTGCAATCTAAAAAATAAACACTTGACACACACACACACACACACACACACACACACACACACACACACACACACACACACACACACACACACACACACATATATATATATATATATATATATATATATATATATATATATATATATATATATATATATATATATATATATATATATATATATATATATATATATATATATATATAAATCTACTAGTGAATTTAAATTATTTAATAGTTTACTAGAAGTCATCCTTTATGGTAAGAGGTCAGAGATTAACTTGGAGAACAAATGCAACAGCTATTAATATAATAAAAGCTAAGTTCAGGAAAAAAAGACCACACGAGAAAGAATTCTAAAGCTGACCCCTCTTCAATAAGACAGGTAGTCTTTGTTTAGTAACTGCCTCATTAGTGACTGCTTGCAGTTATGACAACTTGAAAAATTAATTGCAACAGTTCTCATATTTACAACCTTCATATGTTTGTAAAAAAAGAGAAAAGCATAAACACAACTTGTGAATTCTCTTAGTGACTGCTTTGCTTAACAACTGAGCAGCAAGTTCCAATTGTGGTTGTTAAATGAGGACTACCTTAAAATACACAATAAAGGAGGATAAAGATACTATTATTATACGTTATATAAATAGACTCTTAGTATTTCTTGTTCTTCTTGTTTACGTTTCCTGACCTGGCCTATCTTCGGGTTGATATTTATTACAATTGATGCAGGCATGGGAGTGGGCGGCTGTGTCATTCATAGACCAGCAGGCAGGCAGGCAGGCAGGCAGTACTGTCTTGGAGTTTGATCACAGTTCTCCACCCTGGTAAATGCCACTGAAGATTACTCTGTCAGAGATTATACAGACCTGTTAGATACGAGTGACCAAGACGTTGTACAGGGTTAGCCTAATTGGTAGCAAAAATTCAGATGTCCACTATATGGCTCTTTATAGCTATATAGTTATTGTCTAATTTTTTTCAGCCCAAACACAATGATCCTATTGTATGATGCTTTCTGGTAAAAGTTTATTTCTTACAGAATTTATTTACCTGGAGTTATGTAAATCCCACTCTTTCAGTGCTTTTAAGTCAGTTTTGAAAATCTATATATGCTTTTTTTTTAGTTTCTTTCAGTCTTCACAACTTTAAGATGTGTGGACTTCAACTTCCAGAATTTCCCCATCTGCATGCTAGCCTGGAAATTCTAAGAGTTCACAGCTTAAGTACACACAGCTTAAAGTTGACAAAGTTGAGAAATGCTATTTATTTACTTGTGCACTATGATGTCATTAAGCACAAGATAAACTCTTCTTTAAGCTGAGCTTGATTCCTAATGTTTTTTATAGTAATGGTGCAGATCATTGCCCTCTTCCACTTTCTATAGTTTGGAATTACCAGATGTTCTCTCATCCGTGTAGTGGCTTAGCTGCTAAAGTGAGTTACTCAATGTTACCTGTTGAGGCAATTTCTTCATTATGAAACCAGGGTTTCAAGTCAAAGATAAATGATTCACACCACTGTTATTATCACTAACAGAAGTGAGATTGAATAAATTAATTCTTCCTTCCACAAGTGTTGTCATTCAACTCATGAAAACAAATCCTCAAGGCAAATGAATTGATAAAAAACACCACTTTGGTGAATGCAAGGTTGGTTTGCTTGAATTAGAAAATAAGGCATCTGTTCCAATAGAAAACTGACTTTGTTCCAATAAGGCCATTTCATTTATTACTCTTCATTTAATTTAGACAATGTAATTTGCATGCATGGATGTGACAGATTTTCCTGTTTCTAACTGGGGAAAAAAATAAACTCTTTTACCATGTTACATGCTAGCACTTTTTTTCCTAAGTATTCCACTTGTATTATTTCAGGTGAAGCAGGTATCGGAGTAATGCCAGAAATAATTCTGTAAAATACAAGACTTACTTGGAAGGACTTGCCAGTTTTAATTGCCAAAACCTGATGATTTACTTATGAAAGTTTAATCAGGGATAAACACATCATTTAGCAAAGTGCATAATGCAATGCTTTATAGGAGCCTGGTGGTGCAGTGGTTAAGTGCAGAATTGCAGGCTAACTCTACCCACAGCCTAAGTTCAAAACTGATGGGACTTCAGATTGACTCATCCTTCCATTCTTCCAAAGTTGGTAAAATGAGTACCCAGATTATTGAGGACAATATGCTCTGTCAATCACTTAGAGCACTATGAAGCATTATAAGTCTAAGTACTAATGCTATTGTTTTTCAAAAATACTGTACTGAACTGACAACTTATGTATATTAAGTATTATGTATATTATGTATAAGTAATCAGTAAACAATTGATTTAGTGATGGTTCAAAGTTACAACGGAACTGAAAAAAGTGACTTATGATCGTTTTTCACATTACAACCTTTGCAGCACCCCTATGATCGATCATGTGATCAAAATTCAGATGCTTGGCAACTGGTTCGTACTTATGACCATTGCAGTGTCCTTTGCAATGTTCTGACAAGCAAAGTCAAAGGGGAAGCCAGATTCACTTAACAACCAAGTTACTAATTTCTTAACCACAATGATCCACTTAACAATTGTGGCAAGGATTAAAAATTATATTAAACTTTACAAGTTACAAGTAAAACAAAATCAAAGTTTTACTTGTAACTTTTTAATTAATAATTTTAATCCTGTTTTAATTTTGTCTTTTAGTCACATTTTTATATTATTTTAGGATGTTCTTTGTAAAGTCACTTTTGTAAAGGTGATATGGGTGGTCTAGAACATAGATAGATAGATAGATAGATAGATAGATAGATAGATAGATAGATAGATAGATAGATAGATAGATAGATAGATAGATAGATAGATAGATAGATAGATAGGTGGGTGGGTGGGTGGGTGGGTGGGTAGGTGGGTTGACTGGATAGGTAGGTAGGTAGGTATATAGATGGATGGATGGGTGGATGGATGGATAGATAGGTAGGTAGATGATGGATGTATGGATGTATGGATAGATAGACAGACAGACAGACAAAGACAGACAGACAGAGACAGACAGACAGACAGACAGACAGACAGACAGACAGACAGACAGACAGATAGATAGATAGATAGCTGGGTGGGTCAATGGATGGATGGATGGATAGGTAAGTAGGTAGGTAGATAATAGATAGATAGATAGATAGATAGATAGATAGATAGATAGATAGATAGAAAGAATTAAAATAAAAGTACTGAAGAATAGTCATATGCCTTGTATTAACTATGATTTGGAGGAAATGTTTAATTTATCACTTAAAAACCAACAAAGACTAAGGCTATTAAGGCTGGGAAAACCAACAAAGACTAAGGCTATTAAGGCTGGGAAAAGATCAAAACGATCTTTCTTTTGATCAATCTCTGAGGAAAAATCCTTCCAAAGGATACCATTAAACAACACTCTGCTTCTGAAGATAGGATGCAGCTTTCTCTCGGTGATATGACAGCAGCTTCTGTCTGTATGCATTGGCTTCTTAACTTTTATTTTTACTCAAAACCCAGTTAAATGAAATGGAACTTTCCTAAAGTGAGTTGTTATTCCAAGCTCAGCCTTCTTAACAGCCTAGTTCTGTACCCAAGATTTACTTTTAATTGCACTCAGATGTAGTTTAGAAAAAGATATATTTATTGGCTTAGCTTCTTCCCAGAGTTTGCATAGAGAGAACTTACATTTTCAGAGGCTGCTGGAAAGAGGTATGAGGAAGCTCAGGATAGGTGTTACAGCACATGTTACTAGGACAGCGGTTATGAACCTGTGGGTCGCGACCCCATTTGGGGTTGAACGACCATTTCATGGGGGTCGCCAAACAATGCAGTCCGCCATTTTTTCCCCTTTTCCTTAGCTGTGCTACTCCCTCTTATTCTATTGGCTTTTGAAAGCCAATAGAATAAACTCTCTTGAATAGAGTCTAATTCTATTGGCTTTCAAAAGCCAATAGGAATTGTCCAGGCTTTCTCTGCCCTGCTGAGCCCACCAAAAGTCCCAGTCTGCAAACGGTGCTGCAAGTTGTCTGCAGCGAAGGCGAGCTGTCTGGAAGTTTCCACCCCTCCCTGCTGAGCAACTACTAAAAATGTAAGTAAAAGAGGGCCAGGGGTGGGAGGTGGGAGGCCGGCAGCGCAGGGAGGGTTGCTGGCACACGTGGGGCCCGGCAGGTGCTTTACCTCCCTTGGGCTGGGCCAGCTGGTGCCCCAGCCGGTGGTTGCCCTGTACCGTCGCTGCCCCTTGCCAGCTACGCCTCGGCCGGCGCAGGGGGTGGCACCACGCATGCGCGGTGCTCCCGGGCAGGGAAAGTCCTCAACTTACGACTGGTTGGGAAGTCCTCGACTTACAACCAGTTGGGAAGTCCTCAACTTACGACTGGTTGGGTAGTCCTCGACTTACGACCGGTTGGGGGTCACGGCATTAAAAAGGTTGAGAACCATTGTACTAGGAGATATTCCTCCTTGAGTTTTTCCCTTCCTGGGATTTATTCTGATTTAAGATTAACTCTTTCACAAAAGTTCACCTACTGCTGCTGCTCCCACACACCTTTTCAACAGTTTGTGGATCATTCACTAAATATATTTTTTATGTTATGATTGCTATGCTGACTTCAAGGATGGGTTTACTCAGGAGACTTCACCTTGATGTCTTCTATTTTATTTATTTATTTATTTAAATTTATGGCAAAGAAATGAAACAATAAAGAATGGAAAGACAATAATATGAAATTAAAGATGAGTGGAGGGAGAGCAGGAAGGGCAGAGAGAAGGTGGGGTCAGCTAATTAATGCTATAGCCTTAGGTAGCTATTGGACTTCATTTCAGAGCTGGGGCAGAAAGTTCCAGAGGGCTGGCACTACAGCAGAAGGCTGTTCTGAAGGCTCTGAGTGAATCCTGTCAGTCAGAATTTCTTGATCTACGGGATCTTCAGCAGGTCTGCTCTGGTAGTATTTGATAGTTTAGTCTGCACCATACACCTGTGCCTTTAGATTGCTTCATGAATCAGGAGAATAGCTATCCCAACGTTGATCATCAATTGGCAGAGCCAATCAACCTCTTTGCTTGCTAATGTTGCCACAATGGCTTTCATTGATAATAAGTATCAGAATGGATTATTCAATACTAACATAGTAGTTCTGCCCACAAACTTGTGAAGCTGTAGTCTTATGGTCTTTCTTGTTGCAAATAGTCTGCAATAAGCAATCAGCTTTTGAATTAATGATGTGGGTAGTTTCAGCTTCATGCTAATTGTTACCTTTAAATGTCATAACAGTCTTTCTAGTCCAGACCATTTTGGGATGATGCAGTGACATACCTGCTTAGAATTTCAACTTACCAATGTTATTGTTTCCTATAAACTTTTAGTAATGATAATTGTTTGCCTGTATATTCTGGCTCTCTATGTTGTTCCTTTTGACAGTTTACTGCCATGTGTATTTTCTATGGCTCCTTCCACTGCAAAGCATTTCTGCCTTGTTGAGTAGAAAACTTCTTTCTAGACCCCTATTTAGATACTAAATAGTATGTTATTTGTCTTTCTCATTGAAGTTCTAGGTGATTTCATACATAATATCTGAGAAGCTCCTGTAAAAGATAATGAAGCAATGAATCTGCAAACACTTAGAGGAAAGCAAAGTTATAACCAGAAGCCAACATGAGTTTGTCAAAAACAGATCATGCAGGCAAATTGTATTGCATTTGTTTTTGACTAAGTGACTAAATTACTGTTAAGACCCATTGAAGTACTCCTTTAATAAAAAAAAACACTTTTCAATGTAAAATATATTCTATTCAACAATAGATTTAATTAACAGATTAGAGGACAAGAGAAAAGCTAATGTTTAATATTACAATCAATTACCATATCACTTCCATTAATGTTTTTGGTCTTTCTAATTTTATCTCTAGCCAATTTAATTAGTAGCCTCAAGCAGTTAAAAACTCAACAAATGTTTTTATTAAAAGTTGTGTCTAAGACTGCTGGCTTCAGCAAAGGGAAGCTGCTGAATTCTTAACAGCAAGAATAATACACTTATAAGATACATGCACTGAACACATATTAAAACTCATCAGAACCCAAACTGGCAGACAATTTTATATTTACATTTTAAAATATACTCTGAAGCTCAGTATTAACAGGATAGACTAGCATGCAAAGCAAATATATCAACATTGTAGTAATTATATTTATAATTATAATACATAACCAATATTAGGTATGCAATATCAGCAATATTTGGGTGTGAAATATGCTAATATACTCACATGTTTTTCCATTGCCTGCTTGTAAAATAAAAGCTTAAAACTACACATGTAACCCATTCATATAAATTCTCTCTCTTTCTCTCACTTTTTAAAAAAGCATGCTGGTGGTCATATACCCACTTTTCTTTCTTTTCAACTCCCCTTTCAACATCAAATCGCAACCACTGGCACTTGGGTCATGGATGGTCCTGACTACTGTAACGACTAAAAGGTTATGCATGTTTCAGAAATGATTTAGAAGAATTTGCTCAATGTTTTTCCAAGTGTCAGGAGGGTAGTGATTAGGTACCCAGGAAATTTGTTCTTTTACATTCAGAAATAATGAACACACCAGTAAATAAAAGGATTTTAAGCTATATTACTAACTTCAGAAAACAGTTAAAAGCAAAACATAAAAGCCTGTAAGCAAAACTCAAATCTCTTATAAACCACCAGAAGCTCCTTAATAATGACAGTAGATATATCTCAAGGGTGGCTAGTTTTCATAGCACCTAATACTAAATTCTATGCAGAAGATCCCAACAAATAACAAAAACTTCATGGTATTATTATTATTATTATTATTATTATTATTATTATTAATCATCACACAGTCAGCCAGATGTTTGGCATTTTGTCTACCTATCGAGTCCTTACCAAGGACTTGACATAGGCAGATGTGGATGTTTGATGGTATTACAGATATCATCACAGGATGGAAGCAGTTCCTAGTAAGGCCGCCTTTTGCAATTGACTAATGGTGAATTTGTCAATACCAATGGTGTTCAAATGGTGCTCCAGTTGTTTTGGGATTGCACCCAAGGTGCCTATTACTATTGGTACTACCCTTGCTTGCTTTTGCCACAGTCTTTCTATTTCTATTTGTAGGTCTTTGTATTTTGTTATCTTCTCCAGTTCTTTCTCGTCTATTCTGCTGTCTCCAGGCACTGCCATGTACACTATCCAGACTTTTTTGTCTTTTTTATTGACTATTGTTAAGTCTGGGATGTTATGTTGCAGGTGCTTGTCTGTTTGAATTCTGAAGTCCCAGAGCAGTTTAATTTTACCATTTTCTATGACTTTCTCTATTTTATGATCCCACCATTTCTTGTTTACAGGCAAATGATATTTCTTGCAGATCTTCCAATGCACCATTGTTGCTACTTTGTCACTACTGCTTGTAGTCAGTCTGTGCAATCTTCTTGCAGCAGCTTACCAGATGGTCCACTGTTTCTTCAGCTTCTTTGCATAGGTGGCACTTACTGTCTGTTGCTGTCTTCTCAATTTTGGCTTTGTATGATTTGTCCTTAAGGCTTGGTCTTGTGCAGCCAGAATTAGTCCTTCAGTCTCTTTCTTCAATTTTCCTGCTCTTAGCCATTGCCAGGTCTTGTTATTATTTGCTTCCCCAGCTATTTTTTTTAATGTACTGGCCATGTAGTGTTTTGTCTTCCCATGCCTCTATTCTGTTCTTCATTTGGTCTTTCTTGTAGGCCAGTTTGGTCTCTCCAGTAGTCAATAAGCCTTCCTGATATACTAATTTCAGTGCATCTTCATTATTGTTCTTCAGATATTCTTCAAAAATCATTTTTCTTCCAAAACCATTTTCTTCTGCAACCATCTGAGGTACTTGTAGCATTCCACGCCCATCTACGGTATTTGCCTTGGTAGGTAGAGTCTGTCAATGTCACTGTGTGGATATTATTATTATTATTATTATTATTATTGTTGTTGTTATCAAAATCTGGCACCATGACTTCATGATCCTGTTATGGTCAGGAAACTATAAGACCTGACCTTGACTGAGTGGCATATGAGTCTGGGTGGGAACTTGTTGTGAGCCGCCCTGGGATGGGAATTCTTGTTGTGAGCCGCCCTGGTGGCATATAAATGTGAATAAACTTGAAACTTGAAAGTCTAGGGCTGTCATATCAGGAAAAGCTTTGAAGCTGTGTGAAGACTACTTCCATTTTTTGTTTAGCAAGCAAGCATGGAAAACAAGCAGGGTAGCTGAGAATGAGCTCTAAACTTTTAGAGTTTTCTTAGTATGAAGGAGAAATTAAAATATGTCACTAACTCCTCCTAATAACAATGGTTGTATGCATTGCCACTATCCTTGTATAACATACAAATCCAACAACTGTTTGCTATTTGTTGCAATAGCCTATCATTGTTTAGATATGAGAGGGAGAGGGGGGAGGGAGGGAGGAAGGGAGAGGGAGAGAAGGATTCTCAAGCAGTAGCATTTTTTCAGAGTGGACAATTTTTTCCCGAACTTCTGCCAACTTATGATTATCTGGATTTTTGCATCCCATGCAGAACCCTATTGATTACTGGAAAATGATTAGAAACAAAACAAAACATTAAAAAAAACCCACATCACAGTGACCAGTATATTTAATATGATGCTGCTAGAACTAGTCAAGTCTTACTTCATATTTGGAGCACGTAAAGTGTACATATATAGTGTCCTGAACATTTAGAGGTTATTTGATGGAATTTCAGTTGTCTGACTTTAGCTACAAACATCCACCTAGGTCTGTGACATTTATCGTTGTTTTAATTGTAGCGCTGTTTTGTGCATTTTTGAAAACTACTTAGGGATGTGTAGAAATAAGTAGTAATAGAGAAATACTTTGGATATCAAATTATATTTAAAATTAGATTTACAGTTCAGATAGTAGCAAATGGATAGCCATATAGCTGTTTAATTCTTATTACATATGCCATTGGTAAAATTAGTTGAAGTTGTGAGTCTAGTTCATCAAATTGCTCTATCTTATATTTTATTTCAAAATGCGGGTTCAATTATTTTTAATCCTTCATTTCCTTTATCTCTATGATTCATAAGGCATTTAGCATTCACGAGGTATTAGACAGATCTTATAACAGTTAAACAAGAAAGCTGAGAGCATATTATTTCTCACAGATGTACTGAAATCAATATTTCTAGTAATCTGTAACAAACCCATCTATTATCTTCATTGATTACAAACAGACATTGATTACAAACAAAATGAGTCTGCAGACTCTAGCATGTTTACATTGTCACCAACTATCCCCATGAAGCATCAAATTTAGTGCCATTGATGAATGTGTTATGCTTGCAATTGCTTAACAAGGTGAACATTTTTTTATGACAATTTTTGAAGAGGATTGAGAAGAGAGCATCAAATTATTTATTGATTTTGCTACATTTGTGCATCAAACTAGCAGGTAGAAGTCTCTAGAGGAAAGGTATATTTATGTGCAATGATAAGGAAAACTCTCATTATTCTGCAAACAAACTATTGGTTCAAGTAATAAAATTTCAAACATGAGGTTAGCAAATGTTTCCAGGCTAGAATGAATTTGTATCTCCTTTACTAATTAAGTTCAAGTTCAAGGTCACCAAAGTTACATGGGTGAAATAATTTTCCAGCTACTTCATTCTTGGCAAGCAGATTTCATTTTATAATAATTCAAGAAGCAAAAGTTATAAAGAAGATAATTATAATTTTGACATAATCAGCTTGTCTTCAAAGGCTAATTATGAAAAAAAATTCAAACTAATAAAAAGAATTAGATGTTATTTTGAAAACAAACTACTTACCTATTTCTTTTTGGATAATATTTCTGGATCAATTTAAGATGGGCACAAATTAGGTCATTTCTCTTTACCATCAAACTGAATTTCTAGATACTTTGGGAAAAAAGCAAATATAATGACTATATCAATGATATCATGACAAAAATTATCTAGTTGTCTAAATGTTTTTCCCCTAATTTCTTTTCTGAGAAAGCAGGAAGGATCAAAATGGCACACACGAATTACTAAAGGCATCTTTGGCATTGTGTTATTCTGAAATCACAGATTTTCTTTGTCACAGCTTTTTTTTTGTAATTGTGATCTCTGCCTCAACATCTTTTAGGAGTTAAATAAAGAACTCAGCTGGTACATTTTTTTATTATATAATAGCATATGTCAAACACCTTAATTTAATGCAGTTAATTAATTAAATTAAGTAATGTAAGTATCCGATTTTTTTTCTATTGTTAGTAGCTGCCTTATAATTTTCATCATACCAATGTCTGTGTATTAATCCACCCACCAAAGGGCTGTTCCACACGCTAAGTAGTCAAAACATTGGTTAATCTAGACTTGCATTTCTCATTTGTAAAAGTAATTAAATGAATTTCCAATATTATAAACAAAGGGAACTATGTAGCCCTCAGGGAAACACAAATATCTTTTATTTTTGTCCTTGCATAAGAACAAGATTTTAGGCTTTGAGAGCAAAGCTGAACTGAATTTTTCTTGTGTCAGCTTTGAAACCATTGACTTTCAGTGTGTTAATTAGATTCTGTAACACTGCATTTTGCTGAAGTTTGCAATAGAATAAGGATGTACAAATGGATTTATTCAGAGTCCACAGAAAGTCCTGTGAGAGAAACTTTTATCTTAATTAGCAGCTTTAGGTAAAGGTGAAAAAAAAACCCCTGTGACATCTCCTTTTGTATATAGCTGCCCACTCACAACCCTGTAAACCTCACTGCATCTGGATGCCATTTTTCTTGTTCTTTCTACTTGTAAAAACAAGATGTCCAGTGGCAGCAGGAATCCTGAATTCAACTGATAAAGGAAATGAATTGTATGCTAATTTCCAGGTCTATCCTTCCCCTAATTTACCCACCACAGTATTGGTTCAACCCATCCTGCTTCTTATATCTGAAGAAGGTCAGAAGCTTCCAGGCAAATGAGGATAGTTTTGTGGTGGCCTCCAAAAGTGGAAATCTTCCCTCAAGAAAATGATTTGATGGCTGATTTAGTGAATTCTGGGGGGAAGTTTGCATAATAGAGTCATTACTAGTTACCTAGTTTGGTAATGAAATGTCTGTCAATAACAATAAAAAACAAACAAACTCAGAGAGCACAAAGGCCTTCCACAGTTCAACCCTAAGTAACAAATATTCCCTTTTACTAGTTTGCATGATATTTCTGATACTTAAAATCTTGTCAACATTTTTACCTTTTATTATTATTATTATTATTATTATTATTATTATTATTATTATTATTATTATTATTATTATTATTATTACTATTTAAGACTTTTATACCGCCCCTCTCCCGTAGGACTCGGGGCGGTTTACAGCCAAATTTAAAAACCTAACAATAATAAATATTTAAAATAGAATTAAATAACTAGGCTGTACTAAAACCAAATTAAAATCCCACACTAAAACCCTAACTACTTAATTTAAAATTACATAAAAAACCCGAGGAGCTCTAGGCCTTGATTGAAGAGATAGGTCTTCAATTCTCTTCTGAAAGCCTACCTTATAGGCTTTCAGTGTATTACTACTGGTATTGTTGCTTATGTTTATTGTTTTCATTGTCACCTGCTTTAAAAATATATAGATATTATTAAATAACATTAAAATATTTGTACCATAACTATTAATACTTTTACTATTGCTACTAATCATAGTAATAGTTACATAGTCCCTTCAAGGCTCACAAATATAAACTTCCATGAGTAATACAACTGTTCCTCTGGGGGGGGGAACATACTTTACAATTTCTAACCACTCTTCATGACTTTATTTTCACACTCCTATTTTGAACAACCACTAGACAAAAACCCTTTCTGAAATCTAGTGGCTGTCTAGATTTTTCCAGCTGATCTATGGCAGCTGTAATTAATTAGTGTATATTATACATATATACAAATCAAAGTGTCAAGATTTTGCTATTGGAAAGGGGATATCCAGTGCTTTCCACTTGTTTGGTTTTTTCTGGACCTTGCCCCCCCCCCAAATAAATCTGTATCTGAGGAGATTGGCAGTCTTAGAGATTCATCTGCTCACTGACATTGAGAGGGGAGATACTTTCATGATTATTAAAATAAAAATGTTATCATTAAGCTATCACCTTTGAAACTTGCTTTGTCCTGCCTGCTGTGAATTAGGCAATGCTATGAATATATCAGTTTTTGCCACAGGGATGTTTCAGTAGGGCAAGGAAGCTCCTGAGAGCTCTTTATCTCTTTTTGGTGCATTTGCCAAAATTCAACATGAGTGACATCAGGATAATTAATCCAACAGGGATATCACTATATTTGAAAAAAAAAAAAAAGGATTCCAGATATCCAAGGATGGAGGTGGTGGACATATATAAGTTATATAGAAGTTATTCAAGGTTATATACAACTTATTTAAAGCTAATATAAACAAAACCCACTTGCTTCTACCTTCATAGTATAATATAGGGTGATGATTTCTATGAAAAAATAAAAATGCATACATACTAGTTTTGCTTTTGTAAAGCATTTATTTCCTTTTTTTATTCTTTTTTTATTCTCCATTGCCAGGAGACAAGACCAATTGGCAGGCAGAAAATAAAATGCTACCTAGAGTCAAAACTTGTATCAATCACAACTTGTGAGAAAGGCAGCTTTATAAATAACATAAACTAACCAACTAATTAGATACATTGCAATATAATGGCAATATGTTGATGAAGATTATCAATAATCCAAGTAGAGGACTAGTCTACCATGAATGATAATCTTCATTGACATATTGCTGCACATTTCGTAGTTTGGTACATTCCAATAATTCTATGCCTAACCAATTTGGTCAGACTGAGGAAGCTGTTTGGATGAGCAGCAAAACATCTTAGATTAGCAGAAATATGTCTCATTTTGTTGACTCAATTTTCAGAGAACTCTGTCTCGATGATTGAGAATCTTCATTGATAATTTTATGAATACTTTAATTCTTTTGCACATAGGGATACATACAGGGCTTTTTTTTGTCATAGAATGCATGGAACACATGGAATAGCATTCCAGCCCCCTTTTTTTAATGGATTTTTAACTTCTGCTGCCCCCAACAGAGGAATGGCACATAGTTACTCCTGGGGTATGACTTGTGCACTTGTGCCCGCCAGACTCGGTTGCTGTCTCCTGCATAGACTGTGCTACTCTCTCTGTTGGCTTTCAAAAGCCAATAGGAATTGCCTGGACCTGGTCATTGTCAGCTGTCTCTGCACTGCCGAGCATGCCAAGGGACCTGGCTCACAAACGCTGCGAATCAAAGTTGTCTGCAGCTGAAGCGAGTTGGCAGGAACTTTGCATCCCTCCCTGCTGCCCAATCACACCGTCTCCTTGTGAGTAAGAGAGCACTTAATTCTGAATAATTGGGTCACTTAATTGGGTCCCTGGAAATAGTACAGGGTGGGAAGGCACTTTGTGCATGGTGTCCAATATAGCCTTAGCATTTCCTAAAGATTCTGGGTTTAGAAAGAGTTGCAAGGGGAACCCTCGGATGGAATCTGCTGTGTTTGTGGGCGAAACATGGATTAAGTGTTATTACTTTCAGACAAACCCAGTTCCAAGACAGAGGGCTTAAAGATTGTGTAGCTTTTTAATTTTTAAACAAGTTTATAATCTCCTCATGAACTTTGTTAATAAAAAAGAAACAACTGTACAAAAATGTTTATATTATCAAGACAAAGTTGAATATATTTAACACATCATTATCTTGTCAGTAACATGACTTCATCAATTAAACATATATATGTTGAAGGCAGCATATGCACTGCGACCTCCCATTGCTAGTCCTTCCAAAAGGAACTCAGTTATGTCAGACTATATATGCAAAAGTTGTCTCCTCCTCTATTAAAGTGCAACACATCATTTTCCAAGTAAAAATAATATTTTTTCCAAAAAATAATATTCCATCTTTACTATACCCACCTACAATATATAAACATATACAGTATATATGTTTTTCACCCCTATGGCAGCCTTCTATGCTGTCTTCATTATTAATTTGATAAAACAGAACTTAATGTTCTAAGTTCATCATGAACTAAGTCTGATGAAAATAACCAACTATTTTGGCAGGGATGAATTAATAGTATGCATTTTGGGTTATAGGAGCATCTCATTCACTTGAACCAATGTGGTCATATCTTTAAAATAGTATATACAAGTCATCAATAATGTGGTTGCTAATATAGGTAAGCCCAGCTTATGAGCTGTTTGTATTTAAGAAGATGCTGACGACAAATTCTAGTTTATTTGGTAAATGCCTGAAAGATGCATTACTTTATCTAAGCCAAAAACAGATAGAAAAAACTAAAGGCAATTATGAATTAAACTTGGCTCAAATCTTTAAGATGCAGCATTAGTAAGAATGTCCCAAGGGTAAAATTACAAACTATTTGTACGTGATCTTCACTTTTGTGGAGTTTTACGTCATGGAAGAGATTCAAGAAAGGATCCCCCCCCCATTGACCCAAGTACATTTTATACAAAATTGAAAGAGTCAATTGAAAAAAGATTGCTTGATAGCAAAGACAATGAGTTGGCGTATTGATCTCGTGTACTTGATTAAAAACATTGGCCTGAAGATGTTAATACTTGACTAACATTTGGAGAAGTGGAAATTACAAACTTGTCAATCAGACTGCAACTCAATGAAAGAGAAATAATTTGTGGATTCCGTGAATACATTCTCAAAAAGACATGTCCAGAAAAACTGTTGCATTTGATACGGACTCTGAACATCCTTTCCATTTCTTTAAGTGAATGTGAATTTAATTGCCACCCTTCCTACAAGAGCTTTGTTGAAGACTAAGACAATTTCAGCACTTTTGTTCCACCTCTGAGACCTTTCAATACTTCAAAGTACATTGATCTGTAGTTACTCAGAGGACGACATTCAGCCAGAGATACTAACAGCAAGGAAAGGAGTCTAGAAGATTTGCTGGATGTGAATTGGATAAAAGTTTGGAATTTACTATAAACATTTGCCTTAAATCAGAGGTATCAAACTGCCAGCCCACCAGCCAGATGCATTATAGTGAAACCACGCCCACCCCATATATTTGTTTTACAAAAAAAAGCACTGGATACATAGATAAACACATTGGATTATTTCTGAATGTGTAGTATTTGAATAAAACAGTAAGATGCCAAGGACTCAACATCATTTTACTTTTAGGGAAGTTGTTATAATCTTTCTCCTGGGCATTAAGAAAAGTCCTCCTTTTTGGTTGTTCAGTTATGTGCTGGTTACCATTTTACATTTTGTATTTACATATTGTACTGGCTTCTTGTTACATAGTGGGATTGTTTTTATTATTTAAAGTTTTTATTTCTGCTATACACCGCTCAAGAGGCAAATTGTTTGAATTGGGAGACCTTATAAGTATATTAAAACAAACAAACAAATAAAATAAATAAATAAGTTAGCACAAAGCTTTTTAAAAGCAAAAGAAATATTTCTGGCTTTTAAAGAAAGACACTTTAAAATTTGTAAGAATATAAATTGGTAACAACTGTAGTTAATGAGAAAAGTAACATTTATGGGACTGCCTTCTGCCACATACTTCCCTACAACCGGTGAGAGCACACAGGGTCGGCCTCCTCCGGGTCTCGTCAGCGAAACAATGTTGTCTGGCGGGCCCTAGGGGGAGGGCTTTCTCTGTTGTGGCGCCCGCCCTCTGGAACCAACTGCCTCCTGAAGTCCGCGTTTCTCCGACTCTCCCGGCCTTCCGAAAAAATCTTAAAACTCATCTTTGCCGGCAGGCCTGGGGATGACTGTGGTTGACTGTTGAATATGAGTGGGTGTTTTATTGTATTTTTAGATACTTTTGTTTGGGATTTTTATTGTAATTTGTTGTTTATACATATGTTGTTAGCCGCTCCGAGTCTCAGGAGAGGAGCGGCATACAAGCCCGAACAAATAATAAATAATTGTTGTACAATATATTCATCAGTTAACAAAATTAACATAAACATTATTAAACTTTTAAATTCTTCAGATTAAAGATTTCTGAAGAAGTTTTTTTGCAATTTGTTCTATTAAAATTATTATCATTTATAAATTATAATTTATAATAGATAAATACATTTTAATATGTCCCCATTAACCAACAAGATTATGATGTTTTTATGAAATAAAAATTAGATATGTTAAGGTGACCAACCGTTCTCCTTTAGGGAGGACAGTCCTCCTTTTGTAAGTTCTGTCCTCCCTCAAAAAGTGTCCTCCTTCATGTCCTCCTTTTCGATATTTGAAGACTAATCTGCAGGGCTTTTTTTCTTCTTCTCATAGAACGCTCAGAACTGCATTCCGGCACCTTTTTTTGATGTTTTTTTTTCAACTTTTGCATGAGCTGTGCTGCTCCCGCTATTGGCTTTCGAAAGCCAATAGGAATTGCTGCTGAGTGCGCCAAAACACCCGGCTGGCAAACTTTGCACATGCAAGTTGTCTGTATTATTGTTGCAATGAATAAAATGTTTCTTTTATTTATGATATTTTTTTCTTCAATTTATTTGTGTCCTCCTTTTTATTGTAAAAAAGTTGGTCACCTTAGATATGTGATATTTTCTTTAAAATAATCTCTCTCTTATCTTTCTATCATCTATCTACCATTTATCTAAAACACTTACATGTCTATCTTTTGTGCAATTGTGGACAGTTCACAACAGACATACCTGACTATCTGGCACAAACTATGAATTTATTCCTATATGCTTGAATAATATTCTTGTTCTCCTTCTTTTCCTTTTCTTCCTCTTCCTTTGAAGATTATAATCTACCAATTATTGTCTTATAGTATAAAATACTAAGAAAATTTATGAAGTAGACCAATACTGCCACCCAGAGCATTGATGTGCAGATAATAGAAAAAGAATAATGTTCTTCTGTTTCCAAAATATAAATCGGGATTTATTTATCAGACATATTATATGCCAGGTCTAAATCAGCTGAAATCAAAAGTTTGCGGGAATCTAATGTTTGCCAGAGAAAGAAGACAGCAGAAATATCACAATAAGAAGAAGCTCAATATCAGGGAAGAGAACTTTCAGTGGCATAGAAAGAAAACCTCTTTATTATTTGTTTAAAATATTTCAGCTTAGTTTCCAAGTTAAAAAGCACCCAAAGCAGTTAGAAATTATTTAAACGTTCAATCGTGTGGCATTAGTATACAATTAACAGGAAATTCATTTAATTAATAGAAAATAAATCAATTCTTATTTACTAAATGTTACAAACCAGACTTGTGTCCCATAGAAGCATTTCAAATCAAATAATTCCAAATCATTCTATATAAAAAATACACATTCTGGCATAATCTAAATTTTTAGATCATTGTTCATTAACCTCACCCTGTGTAACCTTTAAAGAGGGATCATGGAGCTGCAGTTCAAAAAATCAGAAATGGCAAATACTGCTTATACCTATTCAAGATAAACGTTCACATATAAGATGCTGAATTTCACAATAATAAATACACTCGATTTCCTCAGATGAAGAAGTAATTGGCTGCTTAAGCATTTTTAGCATGGCCCTAAAAATGAGCCCCTAAATAAAAAGTTACAAAAGACTAAGAGTAGAGTATAAAATTATCAAATGTCCTTCGAAAATGATAGAAAAGTAGAAGTGTTTTCAGAAAATGCCCAGAAGGCATCACTGCACATGCTCATACATTACAGACTTTATACAGGCTTAGATATATATGTTTTGGAGCTAACAACAATGTGCAGAGGAAAAAGTGAGTGCACTTTTACTTTCTCAGTATGGCTAATAATAATCTACTTTGCAAAATTGAAGACCTGCACCTTTTGGGGCATTTCTTTAGTGTTAAACAAAAAGGAGGAAGGCTGTTAAGGCAAGTCAAAATAAAAAAATGTGGAGCAAAAAAAACAAAAAGAAAAACTGATGGACAAACATAAAGACTGAAAGCTGTGGTTTAGTTTATTATTGTAATAGCTTGTAACTTAGTCCGCTTTGCTGTGGGTGGCTAAAACTTTCTGATTTTTATAATTTCTGAACCACTAGCAATTCCTAAGAGACATATAAAGAAAAAGTTATTCTTTGAACAAAGAGGGAGTTAAGATGGAGGAGCAAATTATTAGAGATATATTTGAAAATTCTCTAAATAAAATCCACCAATTTGTTGACCAGCTGTGCTCCAAGAATGATTAAAAAACTTCTCAAACTACTTTAGAGATGCAAATATTTGTAGAATGCACAGAAGGCATCACTGCATAGGCTTATATATTACATACTGAACAACTTCAACTTCTTTTTATACAGGCTTACATGTATATGTTTTTGGAGCTAATCTTACTTTATCAGAATGGTTAATAATCTACTTTGCAAAATTTCTATATCTCTTTATTGCCATCTGGTGGTTATTCAGTAACCCCATCTTACATCAGAATGACAGCCATGTCAGAAAATATATGAAATAACTCTTAACCTGACTATATTCCCCAGTGGCAAAATAGATAACCCAGATTATATTGAATCTACAATACAAATGAAGCTTCCTATGACAAGGAATCTAAGATGGGAAAATAAGTGGTGCATTATGGACTAAAACGCTAAGCTGACTGGCTTTGGGCTGCAATTACCAGATAAAAATCCTATTGTATTTACAGCTTTTTACATAAAGTGACAAATTCTAGTAGTGCAAAATAATGCAAACAGTCATTTTGGAATTTTGCATAAAGACACAAATTTCATAGATAAATGGGAATAACAGAAACTCTCTAATCATGGTTTCGCTGTAGAGTATGCAGAATTATGAGAATCTTTCTTTCCTCTCTGACTTCATAAACAGATAGGAAAATCAGAAGAAATTCTGATGATGTTTAATCTCTTTTTCAAACAAAGGGGTATCATCATATTATGTGGCAGCAAGGATGCAGAAGTGTTTTATCTCAGCTGCTTTGAATGTACTGACATTCACTTCCACTGGGTTTATTGAATGTATTGTGGTAGAAGGGAAAACTATTATTCCACTCAGACAACCCATTTCATAACCAATCATTTCACACTATTTTCCTTTGCCCATATCGTCCATTCAATCCAATAAATTCCTTAATACGCTAAAAGGAGATGTTCCCAGATGTGCCCTATAATCATCAAGAAATGCATAAGTAAAAGCTAATAATAGTCTGAATAAAATGATTTTCTTTGTTGTACTGCCAAGATTCACAGTTAAACTATGGGTAACTAAAGAATTTATAACAGTAAAATCTAGCTTTTTAAAGTTGCCTTGATAATTTCCACTAAACCACTAGGTGGTGAGGTTGGCTAATGATCTGAAGTTTATTCTCAGTAAGGAAAAAAGTTTACAAAATTATAGGCAAGTTTGAAAAATTTACATGCTGTCTAACTATGTACCTTTATGGCAGAAAAGAGGTTGATATGTGCTGTGACACGGAAAAAAAATTAAGCTCCCAGTTCTTCATCACTTTGCCTTGGATAAATTCATGATTTTTCATTTCAGTTTCCTTTAAATCATGCACAACTGGCTAATTCAAATGTTATACAAATTATATTATTACCAGTCTTATTGGTCCTTTGGGGCAAACAAAAGGCAAACACCACTTTTTAAATATTTTATTAGATTATAAAATATAAAGTACAAAGCAAATAGGGAAGCAAAAAAAGGAAAGGAAGGTGAAGGGGAGAAGGGAAAAAGAAAAAAAAGACATTGATTTCTGTTACAGCAGATTAAAGCATTAACATTGAGGCTCAACTTTTTACTTTTCCATAATAGTATAAACTAGCCATTTATATAAAAACAATTCTGTCTAAACAGTAAAACTCAAAATAAAAGTTTCATTTTTTTCCCCATCTCAAGCACAAAATCCAGAAGTGGTCTCCATGTTGAAAGAAAAGTACTTATATTCTTTTCTTTAATCAAAACAGTCAGTTTAGCCATCTCTGCCAACTCCATCAACTTCTGTAGTCATTCGTCCATAGTGGGAATCAAAATGTCCTTACATTTTTGTGCATATAATAGTGTTGCTGCAATTGACATATATAAGATCAGAGTTCCATTTTTTCCCCCCAAGTCTTTTTCCATTAAGCCCAGAAGAAAAGTTTCTGGTTTCATTTTTATCTTTACTTTAAAGGCAAACAAAACTTTAAGGAATACTAAGACAAAGAAATTAAAGCTCTGAGATAATAATAATAAAAAGCAAAACTAGTTTCCAGCAACTTCATTCCTTTTGTATTCCATATTTTTTCTATACATGAAAATTATCCTTGCTTCCATGTGTCCAGATGCTGATGTATAGATTGTCTTTTGTTCTTTTTGAGGCTCCTTACAACATTCTTCTTTTTCCTAACAATCTGTTTTATAAACCTGTTTTGCAGTTTAATTCTCATTTGTTCTCTCTATATGAGCTACCCTACTGTTGAGGCACTAGTGGGTAGCTGATGATCATTAGGTTTCATGATTTGAAGGCAGATTCTACCAAGCAGATTCCACTAAAGAGATTTTACTAACTATAGCTTAGGTAAGTAATAGGAAACAGATCTCTCATATGTTACTTCTGCTTTTGAGGAACTCCAGGAGATGGAGCACTAGAGCATGGTATATGCCTGGATTTTCTGGTGTATGCCAAGATTCAAAACATTTGTTAACTTTTATATTTTACAGAATATGGGAGTTGTAAGTAATATAATGCCTAGCGATAGTTTAATGATATCAGTAATTTTAATAAAGTCACATTTCAGTAACTAAAGATATTTAAATATTCAGAGATTGTTCTTGATATGTATCTACCTATTCTCCCTTTAGATAAAGAGTGCTTTAAGACAAACATTCTCTCTATTTGTATCAAATTGTTACTGCAAAGATATAAAGTTCAAAATATGTCAGAGTTTAAAAATCAATTGATTGATTATGTGCCACCAAATTAGTGTCAGTATAGCTAGATTTTCTCCATAAAGCCTACTTCCACCCCACTGGTCCTTAAGGTTGTCCAACAGGTGCACCTATCACAATTGTAACTGAGTCCATCTAGCTTGCTCCTAAGCATCCTCTTCTCTTTCCTTCTACCTTTCTTAACCTTATATATTTCTCAAAACAGCTATTGTGTGTGGTAATTTGACCCTTGTCATTTGTACCTTGAATGTACCTTGGATTGTTCAAAGATCCATTTGGTTTTTTTTTATTACTGTCTTATACATGTTCAGAACCCAGTTTTATACTTGCTCTAATTTTTCTCCTCTTTTTTATATAATTTGCAACAGTTCAGTCCATTTTCCTTCTCAAATATCTTCCTTTGATACATTGATTTTCAGATCAAGTTATCTAATAATGATGGCAAATCATTTAGCTTCTCAGTAACAATATCTCATCATCTGCGTATATGTAATTCATGTACTCAGTTAACATACTGACTGTAAAATAACATGCAGATTTACTTTTCTTCCACATTTATTTCATGTATTTCAAGTGGTAAAATATAAATCTAAAGATTATTTTCATTAAATCATAGAAATTATTTTCTATGTCTATTTTTTATTTTGTCCCTTTCTTAGTTTGTTGATTGTCTCTTTTGCATAGTATATAAATATTGTTTATGTCTATGTGTCTATTGATGGCTAATTTATCAGAATGCCAAGCTTCTAGAAATTTCTTAGCATTTTTGGACTTGGTTTGTTCTACTATGGTCATAGTGCCCCAACTGACACTGTAGTTGACTCTGTCCATATGTTGTGAAATTAAAGAGTTTTCATCATATCTTCAGACTGCTAGTTGGTGTCATGAATGTGTTCCCCCAGTCTTCTGCCTACTTGTCCTATTTAGTGATTGTTGCAGTCATTACATTGTATGTTGTAGATGACTCATGTTTTTTCTTTTGGAAAAAGATTTTTTACTTTACTTAGGATGTTTGGAAGGGCTTTACTTGGTTTGTATGCTACCCTGATTCCATGTGGCTGTAAGAGTCTGTACATGGTTTCTGAGATGTTCTTGATGTCTGGCAGTGTTATTCTTTTTATGGCTTGTATTGGTTGGGTTGAGTGGTCAGTCAGTTTTTGATAAAGTTGGGTGGATATCCATTTTGTTGAAAGATGTTGGGTGGATATCCATTTTGTTGAAAGATGCTCTATTTTCTTTTTCCACTGTTCAGAGTTGCTGCAATGAGTTTGTGCTCATTGTTATTATACAACTTTTCTTGTATTGGTGGTACACTTGTGTTTCTAATTAGCCATTGTGTTTTCTGATGATCAGGAAAGGTAGTGTTTTCTTCTTCTCTAGTGTCATGGAGATATAGCAAGGTGGGCTGGACTGGCAGCATCTGAGTCTGGACAATGGTGGTGGCAGCGGCACACAGCTGATCAGCACTGATCTGCTTGGCAGCAAATGGCTGCAGGTGTCCCAGGGGGAGAAGCACTCAGATGTGGGAACCAGATGTGGAAACCTGAAGGATGATATGTGGCCAGTGGCTGTGTGGGACATCCCAGGATGACCACCAGGTAGAGGGAATTACCTGGAATTTAGGAGGGAAGAGACAGCATGGAATAGAGGAGGATAAAAGGAGAGGTTTGGTAGAAAATGGGGGAAGAACAAAGGAGGAGAGAGGAGGAGAAGAAAGGGAGATGGAGAGTGTGTGAGAGAGAGTTAAGAAAGCAGAGACCAGCAGAGAAGGAGGCAGAGGAGGAGGTGAGGAGAGAGAGAGAGGTGGGAGAATACAGTACAGGGGGAAGGAAGAGAGAGGAGAGAGAGGCTTATCGGCCCACCCTGCTACCACCCCACCACCTGGGTCCTGCTTGATGGAACTGTACAGAAGGCACTAGGGGGGAGAGAGACAGAAAGAGAGAGGGGGGGTGAATGGGCAAGTCGGTGACTAGAAGAAGCACCAGATGCACCAGCAAACAGCAAAGGTGAGCTTATCCAGGCAATTGAGCAAGCCAGTGGCCAGAGGGTGCACCAGTTATATGTAGGACAATGCAGACAAACTGATATGAGTGAGTGAAGGTGCATGGGTGAGCAACCAGAGGAGGCATGAGGGACAGAGTGAGAGACCTTGATTTTTCAGGTCAGTGACTGATAGGGGGAGGAATCTAATTTCCTGGAGAAAGGGACAGAGGTTCCCAGACTCTAGCAGCCCTTTCAGGGGTAGCACTATACTAGTAAACTGGATTCCTTTAAATATGTTGATAGTTTTTTTTGTGTTCACTAATTTGTCCTTTTTTATGGTAAAGGTGTCATCTACATATCTGATCCATATTTTGGATTGTATATGTGGAAAGGCTATGACTCCCAGACATTCCAGACCTCCACTGTAAGTCCTGATGATCCCTGATAGGTTTGCCTTTAATTTGTTGCTGTTGGTCCATCATATTGGAAGCCTATGGTTAGGCACAGATTTTTGAAATCCATAATCCTGGGTCTTTCAATCATCATGTATTTAATTAAGTCAGGTGTGCTGTGGATCAATGTGACTATACATTCGTTGGCTATAAAGCTTAGTGGGGTTTATTCTCATAATACTGCATACGTTTATAGCTTGCAAAAGCTGTGAGAATTTATTTCTTCCCCAGCCATGTTTTTTCATTGCAGAACAATCTGTCATTTTCTTTTTGTATTCACAAGTGATGCTTTAATGTTAGTATATCTCTTAGATGTAGAAAGTTAGGATTCTAAATATGAAAAAATAAATGAATTTGGATGGTGAGGAACAGATGCAGAGAGGAATTTAATCTCCTGTGCCAGAATCTTTCATTTCTGCAATACTGTGAAAAGAATAGTAGCATTTAATTATTTTTTTTTAAAAAAGATTTCACTATTTTATTCTTTTTTCATGACATCTTATTAATTTAAGATTAAATTATCTCCCTATCCTGAGTGGAATATAGAATATTTGTTAGGATATTTGACTATGGCATTCTAAACCACTGGGTGGAGAACTAATCATACAAATTGTCACAATGAAATAGAGTCATCTACTCTACAGTGCTGGCAAGTCAACATTGTGAACACTACTTATCTATATCAAAATCTGAATAACTTAATACTAAAAATAGAGTTTTGGATAGCCAACAATTTAGCTAATAGCACATTTTATATATAAAAATAGCAAAGGCTGGGTCTGAATGATAGGAAGTTCACAAAAATTTAGATGAAATCAAAGAAAAAATACTTTAATATCGTGAATGATAGATATTGAATGTATTTATTTATCATTTTTATGTAGCTGCCCAACTCACAAGACTGTGACTCTAGGTGATGTAGAAAAAAACTAATAAATATGTAAAACATGCATAATTAAAAACTATTTAAAAAGCACACAATCAGAGAGCATTATATTAGTCACAGTAAGGGATCCATGGCAAGACCTCACCAGATCTGACGGAATAGCCAGGTCTGGAGTCTCTTGCAGAATGTTGAAAGGAATGGAGTTAACCTTGCTTCCAGGAAAAGAAGATATGGTAATATGGCCACCATAGCAGATTTCCTAATAGATAAGACCCACAGTGTGCTCTCATTGCCAGATCTGGTGGAATGAGCAAATATAATTGAAGAGGGGAAGTTCTTTATATAATTGAACTGAAATTAAAGCCTTAAAGATAGAGGTAATACTAATAGATGGCTTGTATAAGAATATATGGTTCTTGTACTTTGGGGTTATGGAGATGGACTCCGGAAACAGGGCAGTAAAAATTCAATACAGTTCTAGTTCTGTTTTAGGCACAAAAGTCAATTGGGTGAATGAGTTATCTCTCATAGCTCTAGGAAGAAGGCAATGGAAAACCATTTAAAAGGCTGCATGGACTATGAGGCCAAGAATCAAGACTGATTCCATGGCAAAACAAGCAAGCAAGTAAACTAAAACCATTCAGTAAGTAATTGCACCCTTACTTGGATAAAAAATGATTTTTTATAATAATTCATTCCTCCCATCATCTTGTGTGGGAGTTATTGGAACATGATGTACATAGGGCTGGACTCAGAGGATTCAGCATATTATGGAGATGCCTGGATATACCAGTGTTATACTTCTGCTGAAAAAGCTGCAATTGGTGAGCTTGTAGATATGACTTGTTAATATGAGGTGTTAATATCATTTATAAAACCCTTCATGGTATAAGCCTTGCTATCTGAGGGAAGCTTTCCCTCATTGTTTATGTAATGGTACATGGGAAGGGCTTTGGAAGACAGGAGGAAGAGCTGCAGACCTAGGTAATGGTCAGGTAAGAAGCAGGTAGCCCATAGAAGGAATGGGGCTGTGGCAAACATCTCAGAAGGGACCTAATTGTTTCTTGGACTGAAAAGGCAAATGGGGAGAGATATACTTTTAGACTTGCAACTTTATTTTTGTGTAAACTTTACAACAAAGATGGGGCTAGTACTCTTGGATGTACTTATCTAGACAATCTTAAAAGGCTGACAGTTTCAATCTATTCTGTAAAGTTCAGTGCAATTTTTTCTTGTCTTCCATTGACTCAGACACAAATAAAGCAATATATCAGGTATATACAATTACACATGGACATATTTTAATGCACACATAAATATAGAGAAAAAAAGACATCTTTTAGTATATCGCCGTTTTTGGCATGCATTTCATTTACTTTTCTGAATTCTTCAACTTTCTCATAACATTATTTCTGGTGCATTAATTACTCATGTCATTCTTCAGGCATCATTCTGAAGTGCACATTCTTGGAAGGATTGATGAAAAATCTCCCTGTTCCTTCTAGAAAGAACAAAAGTTTCACCAGCTGACATTTTCCAGATGGTTATCCAAGAACTTAAGAAAAATCTCTCAGCTTTTGTTGATGAGTGGGAAGGTTGAGATGACCTATGACATTTTATAATTTCTATATTTAACTTTTACATTTCAGAAAAATATATTTTAAGCAAGGTTGCATTCCTAAAGCTCTTTTATAGATGTTTGATCATTTAAATTCAAACTGCAGGCCACAGTTGCTGTAAATTGGCTTTATTTCATTGAAACACATGACGTGACGTCCATTTTAATGTTAGATGAGGATCTGGTTCTTAGCATCTGGTCGAATTAGTCTTCTGAAGACAGAAATGTATGTTCATTATACTCAATTAAGTTAGTTTCCAAGAGAAATGAAAATAAACAGGATTTTGGCCTCAGAATCGAAACATCCTTCAGTCTTTTTTTTTTTAAAAAAATGGAAAGCATTTCATGAGGCATTCCAGATATATTTGACTACAAAACCCACGACCACCAATCAGCCTGAGCAAAAGCGATACTGATGAAGGTATTGCTCTATCATACCTAAAAAGTGCTACATGGAAAAGACAAGTGGTGGGATTCAAATATGTGAGTAACCAGTTCTCTGTGTGGATGCCGCTTCTGGAAGTTCATTCTGGGCCTGGGCAGCAAAACGTTAGCTACCAGTTCTGCCAAAGTGGTGCGAACGGATTGAATCCCACCACTGGAAAAGACTAATTGACTGCTCTGCAGTCTTATGAACTAAATTTGAATAAAACTTTTTAAGTGCATAACTGTATGTGTATTGACAAAATTTCCACCTATCAATTATAAAAGGTCAAATAGCTTTGACTGATACACACAGTAGCCAATACATTACAGGATCCTGGTTTTTAGGAGGAACTAAGTTCTGTATTAAAGCCAATTTCACCTAAAAAACTGTCATTTGGGATTTCTCATGGTTGTGTGTATAATAATAAGTCTATTCCATTTTTATTTCAAGGAACTCAAGATAAAATATGTAGTTTATACTTTACTATCAAATTCTCACATTTGATTTTTTTTTAAATAGTTAAACTTCTCTAAACAAGATGCAAATTAAAACAAATAACAATGGAATACAGATCAAGGACAACTTAATCCTTTTCTAAAACAAAATATCCATACCAAAGCACAGAATAACACAATTTTAATCACAACAACAGATAAAAATAGTATTTGCAGACTGAAAATGCAACTTGTAGAGTTCAGGATATTGAATAGATTAATTTGAAAGACTTATTTTCAATTTAAGGTAAAATTCTCTCTCTTTTAAATCCAGAAATGAAAAAGAGAGAGAGAAAACCCTTCTCCCTTCATCTCAATATGTAAAGACTATTTTGACTGTTTTTCATTATCTCTAAATACACCATAATCTCTCTTCACCCCATATCTTATCTCTTAAGCATAAAATAAAATCCAAATGTTTTGTCAAATTTTTTTGCCAGCAAAATTTTAAAATGGGCAACCAAATGTATTTTTTTCTCTTTTAGTCCTGATCAAATAAGCCAGTGATGGCAAACCATTTAGAGACCGAGTGCCCAAACTGCAACCCCAAACCCACATATGTATTGTCGGGTGCCAGATGGGTGTGGCCCATTGGGTGGGTGTGGACCATTGGGTGGGATGGCTGCGGTAGTAACGGCAGACTGGGTGGGACTAAAAAGTTCAATCAATCAATTCCAACTTTGCAAGATCTTTTTTTTCCCTGGGAGAAGTTGAAATTGATTGATTGAACCTCTTTTTTTTTGCACATGGTGGAGGCCTAAAGCGAAAAGTTTTTATAAAATCCAGCTGAAGACCTAGGACTGGGGTGATGGCACACATGCCCACAGAGAGGGCTCTGCGTACCACCTGTGGCACATGTGCCATAGGTTCACCACCACGGAAATAAGCCAACCTCTTTTCACCTGATGTTTTAAAGAATCATATTTTATAACCCTTTCAAAAAGAATCTCAGAATTAGTTTTCTGTTCATCTGAAAAATATTCCAAAATTTTCTTCAAATTTCTTCAATATCTTAACAGAGCTCTTTTGTATATCAGTAAGAAAAGTTATCCAAATTAGTTTCCTGGCTCAGTGGTTGTATATCTTCTTTAAGGAATAAGTTATCCATCAGTACCATGGATTGTGTGTCAGTATCTTATTCCGTATCCTTCTCATTGCTTATCACATTTAAGTCTCCTTTCAAAATAATTGAAAATGATATATTGCAACTTATTTTTCTTCTGTAAATTCATTGTAGCATGCTTTGTCCATCTTTCAAGAAATTTGGAAGATGAATATCTAAAAAGAAAAAAAATTTCTGTTCTAGATTTATGCTCCATTCTTCCCTAGTTCTTTCCTCTAGTGTCCAACTTTCAATGTCCCCGTATCATATTTCTTCCTAGAAATATCCAAACAATCACAATTTCATATGGGGAACTTTTTTTTCCAATTAATCCAAATTGTAATTCCAAATCCATCTGGACCCTTAATCCATTGTTAACATACCAAGAACTCTTTTGCTACATAAAAAAATTCCAAAAGATGTAAAATCATATTTATATCATCTTCTTTTAAGGACAAATGTAATGGAATGCATGAATGGAAAGAGAAGAGATGCTACCTAGCAACTAATTGGACAAGAGAGACAGGACTCCTCAGGGCTTAATGGTCAGAGAAAGAAGGTTAGGAAAGACTTGCCCTAATGGATCAAGTAGGTAAAAATGACAGCAGAAAAATTGTGTTTTCAGATTTTTCAAAATTCTGTTAATGTAGCCTTACCATAAAATAAAATTAGTCCATCTACTCCTTTTTCCTGTCTGGTTACCTGGATTGGGTGACAAAAACCGAATTTACCCAATGAATACAGTAAAATCTAGCAATCTAAAGGATCTCAATCTCTCCAATGCAATAAAAAAATATTCCAAAAAGTGATTAAGAAAAGAGACTTACGGTAGTTGAGCTTAATGTCTATTAAAGGCTGTATTATGAATGTGAGCTTGATGGAATTCCAGCTCCCAATTACTCAACTCATAACCAACCACAAAGTGATATTTTCTGTGATCTACTCACAAAGAGCAGACCTGTCTGAAATCATGCGGATAATTTCATCAATCTCTCTTTCCTCTGGAAAGATTTTGCCAGGCTAGATCCAGCACTGACCCATTCTCTTTGTAAACAGGGTCTCACTAACAGTAGAAAGTCAGGTTTCCATGGTGCTCAAAGGAAGTTCTTTTTTTAATCTCAGCTGACTGGGAAAATAATAAAGCAGTGCCCATTGGCATATTTAGAAAACAAAAAGCTTTGTGAAAAATAGAAAGCTCATAGAAAGAAAAACAGTTAATTAAAATTTGTTTCTGCTGGATTTTTAATCCACAATCTTTATCTGTAAGACATGAAGGACAGCTATTGTGCTATCATAGCATCCCTGGTAAAAAGAGAGTCTTAAAAAGTAATAGAGTGCAGACTTAGTTGAAGAGATATTCTTTTTTTCTGCTAAGTAGCCAAGGAACTAGAAAAAAATTTATACAGAGTCACAGTTGACTCAGGACACCATGAAATGAGCAGATGTATTTCAGAAGTAGAACATAAAAATGCACTCAGATTGCTTTGATAGGGAATAGGAAATTTATAGTGTCCAATATTGTCTGTTTCTGCTTCCAGAAATGATTGCTGGCCTGTTCTGCTGATAGGGCAAGTGGTCAGTGTGGATAAACCCTAAACTTCTTTCCATGATGTGTGATAGTATATTACAGATTCTTAGCAAAAATAAGCTTTTTAAAATAAAAATTGGCTTTGTTTTTCTTTCATGCAAGCAATAGCCTGAAGAATACTTTCTTGTGAAAGGTATATTGCTAACTTTAGAAAGTCATACTGTTAACTTTAGTGTTCGTCTTCCCACACGTCTGTTCTAAAAAACTACCTGCTATCCAGCAGTAGTTTCATATTATGTCAATACGTAAAACTTCAAATTGACATAATACTGTATATTTGTTTTCTGAGGTTTTTGCGGGTGTTTGTATGTAGGTCTTTGGTTCTTCGGGTTTTCTCCCACGTAGAATTTGAAGTGTCTTGGCGACATTTTGACGAAGTCTCATTCGTCATCTTCAGGCTGGTGCTTTCGGCTTCTGCTTCTAGGAGCAATGTGAGATTTTAGCTGTTTCTTCCTTTTAACTGCCAGTGGGGGTTTGAACTGATTGGCTGGGAGCTCGGCTGTGTTCTGATTGAGTGGAGGTGTGTTCTGATTGGTTAGGGGCTTGGCTGTGCTCTGATTGGCTGGGGGAGTGTTCTGTTTGGGTGGGGGCTTTGTTGTGCTCCGGTTAGTCTGATTTACAAGGGGATTAGAGATGGTGAACTGCATAGCTGTTTGGCTTCGCGTTCGTGGTCGTGCCTCATCTTCATGGTGGGTGTCAGTTTGTTTCGTGTATGGATTGGAGGGGTTTAAGGTGGCTAATGATGCAGCTGTGGTCTGGCTTCTGGTTTGTGGTCGTGCCTCTTCATCAGTGTGGGTTTGGGTTTGCTTTTTGCCTGGATGTGTGGTGGTGACATCTTGTGTGGTTTTTGTGAGTGTAGGTCTGGTGTCATTCCCCGTACTATGGACTCATCTGTCAATAAGGGCAGGTTTCCAAATGGCTGGTAGGCGGGAGGCATCATCTCGTTTGTTCATGCTGTGAGGGCGTTTTTCTATCTCGATGGCTTCTCTGATTATTCTGTTATTAAAGTGTTCAGTTTTGGCAATAGTTCTGGTCTTTTTGAAATCAATTTTATGTCCTGTGGCCTAGCTGACGAACAACACCTAAAAACCGAACTACACACTTTCACTAATGTACTAACATCCAACGGATTCCCAAGAAATAAGATTTCCAACTTAATCCAAAAAGAAACTCCCACTAAAATACAAGACAGAGAACAAGAAAACGGCAAAGCCCTCCTCCCATAAATAAAAGGCACCACAGACAGAATCAGCAAAATCTTGCACAAACATAACATTAAGACAGCATTCTGCACAAACAGAAAAATATCCACCATCCTAAGAAACCCTAAAGACAAAATTGAGTTAGAAAATCAAGGAGTATATGAAATCCCATGTACTGCTTGCTCCACCACATACATTGGACAAACCAACAGAAGAATAAGTGCACGCATTGAAGAACACAAAAACTCAGTCAAAAAAGAAGAACCAACTTCTTCCCTGGTCCAACACCTTAAAGCCACAGGACATAAAATTGATTTCAAAAAGACCAGAACTATTGCCAAAACTGAACACTTTAATAACAAAATAATCAGAGAAGCCATCGAGATAGAAAAACGCCCTCACAGCATGAACAAACGAGATGATGCCTCCCGCCTACCAGCCATTTGGAAACCTGCCCTTATTGACAGACGAGTCCATAGTACGGGGAATGACACCAGACCTACACTCACAAAAACCACACAAGATGTCACCACCACACATCCAGGCAAAAAGCAAACCCAAACCCACACTGATGAAGAGGCACGACCACAAACCAGAAGCCAGACCACAGCTGCATCATTAGCCACCTTAAACCCCTCCAATCCATACACGAAACAAACTGACACCCACCATGAAGATGAGGCACGACCACGAACGCGAAGCCAAACAGCTATGCAGTTCACCATCTCTAATCCCCTTGTAAATCAGACTAACCAGAGCACAACAAAGCCCCCACCCAAACAGAACACTCCCCCAGCCAATCAGAGCACAGCCAAGTCCCTAACCAATCAGAACACACCTCCACCCAATCAGAACACAGCCGAGCTCCCAGCCAATCAGTTCAAACCCCCACTGGCAGTTAAAAGGAAGAAACAGCTAAAATCTCACATTGCTCCTAGAAGCAGAAGCCGAAAGCACCAGCCTGAAGATGACGAATGAGACTTCGTCGAAACGTCGCCAAGACACTTCAAATTCTACGTGGGAGAAAACCCAAAGAACCAAAGACCTACACACACACACACACACACACACACACACACACACACACACATATATATGTAATATATATATATATATATATATATATATATATATATATATATATATATATATATACATATACATATGTATATATATGTGTATATATATATATACATATACATATATATATATGTAATATTCCTATTTGCAATATGCAGAGATTTCAATCACTGTCTATCCCATGTGACTACATGATTTGACATCCAAATAGTGATGGTTATTTTTCTTATGCGAAGTTTTAATGTTGGCATAGGAAAGAGTTTGTTCAATTCTTATCATAGTAAAAAATGATTTAATTCATATTTCCTGAAGCAGTATGTGAACCAGAAAGTAATTATCCTTCTATTTTCAGATTTCTTAGAATGTTGCAATATGTTCTTGAATTTTTTTTAATGTGTAACTGAAAAACATGTGCAAAATTAAGTATATTACTATGCTACAAAATTGTAATCTTGGTCAGTCTTTAAAAAATGTAAATTGATTTGGGAATAAGATGGAATAATCTTAGAACTGAAAACAAAGAAAGTGATATTTATCTTCCTTTTAATATAAAGATTTCTAAGCAATCTTTTATGACAGAAAGTCTGCCAAAGCAGTAGTATACAAATTACACTAATAATAATAATAATAATAATAATAATAGTAGTAGTAGTAGTAGTAGTAGTAGTAGTAGCAAAAGTATAGTAAAATCACCACACATTAGAAATTAAAACATCTCACTACAATACAATAATCAGAATCATATTCCAAAGGACTTACTAAATCTGTTTAGGGTTATACTCTAAATGATGCAAGAGCTCTTAACTAATTATACTGTTTCCCTCTCTTTCCTTTTAATTTGCTTTAGCCCTTAATTTGTCTCTTGATTAAATTAAATAAATCAGATATGAATGAAAAAAGAGTTTAATTTCCTTCTAGAATCCTTTATGCAAGTATGGTTTGGATTGTCCTATTACAATGTTAAGTAACTAAAGAAAGATTTTTATGTGGGGTCTGTATTTTCAATACATTCTGTTGAGAATTCTGGCATATATGATATAGTGGAATAACTTCACATCAATTAAAACACTCTATTTATTTCTTTCCTTTTTTTTAGAATTTTAAGGTTCAATCACTGCCCATAAATCTTGGTTGAAGACACCCATATACTCTAATTTATGTATTTTAAACAGTAAAGCAATAATCAGTATATAAATCACAGTCACGACCACTGGACGAGGGGGGACATGATAGCAGTATTCCAATATCTCAGGGTCTGCCACAAAGAACAGGGAGTCAAGCTATTCTCCAAAGCGCTGGAAGGCAGGACAAGAAGCAATGAATGGAAACTAACCAAAGTGAGAAGCAACCTAGAATTAAGGAGAAACTTCCTGACAGTTAGAACAATTAACCAGTGGAACAACCTGCCTCCAGAAACGGTGAATGTGCCAACACTGGAAGTTTTTAAGAAGAGATTGGACAGCCATTTGTCTGAAATGGTATGGGGTTTCCTGCCTGAGCAGGGGGTTGGATTAGATGACCTCCAAGGTCCCTTCCAACTTTATTATTATTATTATTATTATTATTATTATTATTATTATTATTATTATTATTAATAATAATAATAATAATAATAATAATAATAATAATAATAATAATAATAATAATAATAATAATAATAATAATAATAATTTCTTTTGGTTTGAAATGTTTTGCTGCTTATCCAGGTAGCTTCTTCAGTCTGAGCAAGTTGGTTAGGGGAATTCCATTTATGTCCTCTAGGGTGGTTTCATTTCTCACTAATCTGAATAAACTTGTTAGGTAAGTAGTCAGACAGTTGTTAAGAGTCGTTGCTCCTGAAAACTTATCCTAGTTGGGTCATTAAGTGTGGCCTCCCTGGCAAACCTGTGAAGTGGTCTTGATCTTTCTGAGGACTGATGCAAGAGCAGAATTAAAAATTGGGCACAGGTTGTGTCTGAGACCAATGTATGTTGGAAATGTAAATGTAGAGAAGGAACTTTTTATCATCTTTGGTGTACCTGTGTCAAAACAATAAACAAAAAATCCTGGTGTAAGATTCATATTGTAGTACAGAATATTCTTAAAGAGAATATAGAAATAAAATCAGAGACTTTTCTTTTAGGCTTAATGGACAAAGAACTGGAACTTTGTTGTTAAATATTTTGATAGCAGCAATAATGCTTTATGCACAACAATGGAAAGATATCTTAATTTCCACAATGATTGACTGGCTGGAAAAACTGATGGAATTAGTGAGATGGCTAAATTGATTACATTAATCAAAGATAAGAACATATTTGTTCTCACTTGGAAATCGCTTCTGGATTTTGTGATTGAGATGGAAAAAATGAAATTTTGAGTTTTGCTGATTAGATAGGTTTGTTGTTATAAAAATGGCTAGTATACATTAGCATGTAAAAGTAAAATGTAGAGGCTTTAATGTTATTATCTTATTCTATTGTGCTAAAAAGAGTTGGAAGTCAATGCTTTTCTCCACCCCCCCATTTTACTTCTCATTTTCAATTTTTGTTTTCTTTTGTATTTTATATCCTTAATAAACTTAATAAAAATGGGGAAAAAAACTGTGGGAAGAGAGTCCACTCTCCAAGCCTGATATTATACAATGACTAAAAATATTTTTACAGTATCAGGACTAAGCCATGACCAGATTGATCAGTTAACTTGGATTATCAACAAGGTAACCTATTCTATCAAAATTGGGAACATCCATATCTGCTGTGATCCAATATTTGGCAGCTGAACACCAACCACATGAAATGAGTCAATGATAAACTGAGAGAAGCTCCCAGTTGTCATTATGGAAATGAGCTCCCAAGACACATCTAATACCAGGGAGGGAAGTTGAAATCACCCAATACTAGCAGTCTGGAAAATCACCACCATTTCCTGCAATGTGATCAAGCAGCTTAGTGAAGGATGTTGGCAGGCAGTTAAGAGAACAGTATAAACAGCATCCCAGCCTCGTGATCAAGGACCACATTTGTTCACCTGTGGGACACTGCTCCTTTCATTAGCTAAGATCTCTTAATAAGCAATTGCTACACTACCTCTACTGATCAGGACTATGGTAAGTACAAAACCCAACTGGACAGATCACCATGGCCAAATCTTAATGATGTATGGGGACCTTTCAGGCATGTTTTATTACATAGAGAGCAATGTGTGGCTATGTATCAGTGCTAGTTGTTTCTGTTACCAACACACTTACATGAGATTGGAAATAATCTCAAAATCATTTAAAAATGGTATTAAGAAACAAATGTATATATTTGATTAAGACAAATCAGTTAATTAATTCTTGGGATGATTTGGAATAGTTAAGAAGTGGTAGTAAATTTTCTATGAATTGATTGAAATATCAGTTTGTTATCAGAGAACTTTGAAACTTTAATCTTGTCTTATTATTATTATTATTATTATTATTATTATTATTATTATTATTATTATTATTATTATTATTATTATTATTATTATTATTCCTGTTAACTATTTGTCATTAATATATAATATAGATGATAGGTTAATAACTTGCAAATAGAATTAGTATTTAAAAATTTGAGGGGACTATTTCACAAGGGATAGGAAACTAATCTTGTTGTAATATATTAATTAATATTCAATTAAAGGGGATGTTATGTGTATATGTGCTAGGGGTTTTTTAATGCACTTTTTAAAAAAAAGTCTTATGGGAAGTTTTGTTTGTTTCTCTAAAACTTTTTTGAAGCTTTGTATTTTAACTTTTTAAAAAATAAAATAAAAATAGATTTTTTTAAAAAAAAAGTACAACTAAAAATCTAAGAAAGTTTGGCAGCACAGGCAATTGCACTGAATTCTTCATTATTCAACTATTCTTTGCCCACTCAATTAATCCAATATCTTATTAGAACTGAAACTGTTAATGGCCAAATCTTATATTCAAGACCAGGTCATCACAGCTTCTACTCACTATTATGGATCATTAGGATCATCTTTGATTCCAAACATACAGACAAAAGTCATAGTCTGTGAAGGCTCATGCTTTGTCTACTAAATAGGAAGATTATGCCAATGTGTTTGAAGGGGAGTAAGCCCTGAGTCCAGTCCTCCCAGTTTAATTCTGTATCTGTATATTATTAGTATCTTCCATTGAACTTAGATTCTCACAAAAGTCACAAAGTTTGAGCTTAAATTGTCATTGCCGAACTTCAAAGACAAAATCAGCCAATGTAATAGGGTTTATACTGTAAATGGGGACTTAAAAAAGACTTTATCTACTATTTATTTATTTATCCTTTATTTACTATTACTCCTCTGTCTTTTGTTATATTGCAAGGTACTTCTATATATGTAGGCCATGATTATTGGATTCTAAATTTTGCAACACTGGGGACTATTATTTATTGATTTAAATTTATTTATAAATCTCTACCTGCTTCTCTCATTTTTTAGATTTTTGAATGCCTCAGAAGGCATACATTTTTATCAAGTTAGATTTTAGTTCATGATTCTAATACACAGTTACTATATCAGATCACCTGCAATCATTTACAATACTGCCTTATACTTCCTGACAATCCCCATTCCAGAAGTTTTTTTCCCAATTTCTTCAAAAAATGCAAGCTACTTGGCATTTTAATTGGATGTGTGAAAGCCTTTTTCAAGCACTGTATTGATGGCCATTGCCAAGCAGGCCAATTCATTGAAGTTGGAGATTACATCTGATTTTCCACTAGATTTCTTCTCTTGGTTGTTATGATATAAAAATATTGCTTATTGTCATCTTGCTGATGTATGTCTAAAAAGTTGGATGTCAAAAGTAGTAGATCATTTTCTGTATTTGCACTTATCTGATTTGTAGTCTTTCATTTTGTTTCTGATCACTCTGAAGAAGCATCTGGTTTTCTACTATTTCATTATTCCTTCTCTGTCTCTGTCTCTGACTCTGTCTCTCTCTCTCTCTCTCTCTCTTGCACACACCCACACACCTTGTGTATCTCTTTTGCTTCTATTTTAGTGACAATTCAAGGTGGAATTCATTTTGAACTCTAATGCAGGAGGAGCAGACTAATATATTTGATTCATTGAAAGGGCTAGTCCAGGGGTAGGTAACCTTGGCTCTTTCATGACTCGTGGAGTTCAACTCCCAGAATTCCTGAGCCAGCCATGCTAAGGGGAAAGGGAGAGGTTTCCAAGCTGAGCCATGCTGGCTCAGGAATTCTGGGAGTTGAAGTCCACGAGTCATAAAAGAGCCAAGGTTGCCTACCCCTGGGCTAGTCAAACATGAATTATAATGGGAAGATCATGTATACTACCTATTTTGGTCAGACAAAAACTTTATGTAAATGAAAATTAGGTGGTTTTGATGTTCAAGTCTAAAAGGTAAAGGCCCAGAATTTAAATCCTGGGACTGACACATAAAGAGAGCACTTAATTCTTGTATAAAACAATTTACTTAGCTGGGTTGAGTTTATGAAGCCTCTGTTGTTAACTAGTAACTGAAACTGGGGTTGTGTTCCTGGAGAGTTGAGATTTCTTGCCGTGTCTGGTGTGAAGTCTGACACTCTGTACTATAAATATATCATAACTAAGCAAGTTATAAAGTTTGTTAGGTTAAAATAATATTAATTAAAATGTTGTCATCCCTTGAAAACCATTCCAATTATAACACACACACACACACACTATTATAATGTTGGGCATTCCTATTCATGCACTATAATAAATGTTAGCTAAAACGTTGAATTTAGCAATATTTTTCCTGAAAAGCTCCCACATAAAGCTATTTATTGTTAAAAGTACAATTTAAAAACCGAGAATTTAGACTATGAAAGCCAATTAATGAATTTGAAAGGTGGTTGTTTTTTATATAATCTATTGAATATATATTTGTAAATGCTTTATTAATTCACAGATGTGTATCCTATACCATTGCTTTTAACACAGACTTACAAAGCAGATAACTATAGCTCAGTTCCTTATACAGGTGGTTATATTGGTTATATCCATTGCTCCCATCTGTATCACACATAGTTTAGTTACCACAATTCCCAACAGCCCCAGCACAGTCAATAGTGAAGTCTGTTGGGAAATGCAGTTTAGTAAAATTTGAAGGGCCATAGTTGTGCATCCATGAGTAGAAAAGCTATTTTGGAAAATGAAAAAAAATGTGTTGACTATATTACACTGAAATCTGCTGTGCAGGTAGACCTTGACTTACAACAGTTCATTTGGTGACCATTCAAAGTTACAAAATTCATACTTATGACCATTGTAACATCCCCATGGTGACATGATTAAAATTCAGATGCTTGGCAACTGGTTAATATTTATGACAGTTGCAGTGTCATGTGATCATCTTTTGGGACCTACTGACAAATAAAGCAAGGGGGAAGCCAGATTCATTTAACAACTGTATTACTAACTTAACAACTGCAGTGATTTGCTTAACAAATGTGACAAGAAAGGTCACAAAACTGGGACAAAATTCACTTAACAAATATCTCACTTAGCAACAGAACTTTTGGGTTCAATTATGGTAGTAAATCGAGGATTACTTTTAGTCCAGTTTCCTCAAAGTCTTATCTTGTTGTCCAAAGAAACATCTCATATTTTCATTCATGAGGATTTTAGGTATGTTATGTCAACTCTGCAATGAACCAGGCTGCAGCCATTTTTCTCCTCATTTTAGGTTGCCACATAGAATGGAGGGAGGGGGGCTTGCCCAGGTGCTTCGTTAATCAAAATAATCTTCTGTCCCATGGGATACTAGGTCATCTACTGCTCCTGCAATCAGAGACTGGGCATTGTATAAGAAAGCCCACCAAATGAATATTTTGATGGTCGTAGTTGATGGCATAGTTTTGTGGGTGGGACATTATACTTTAGGATAACTGGGTAATTTTTAGTTAGAAATTCAAACTTAGTTTCACTTTTCATCATGCTGATACTTTGCAACTAATAAACATGTTCTTTGAGGAATATCCAAGCCTCTGAGTTCTGCTTTGTTTGTCTCTGTCTGTCAAAACCAAGACATGTAATCGGTGAGCCAGGAGATAGTAAACAATCATTAATATAAATTCCCTTCTACTGGTCTTGAGAAGTACTGCTTTTAGTTTCAACAGAGAGCAAGAGAAAAACTTGTCTCTGTCCACATTATCTATGGTGGGTATTATTTTATATACTCAATATCCTTCTTCATTTGAAGCTAAAGAGCACCACTATTGTACCTATTGTGACAATGAAGTTATACCCACCTCCAATAATACTCAGGGGCCTTTTTTGATTCTATAATATATTTGTTAAGATCAGTGCTTTTTTTGTAAGAAAAAAGGTACCAGAACTCACATCTTGTTAATCTTTTATTTAAAAAAATATATATTCAGTTCTTCGCAGGACCGGTGGTTGAAAAATGATTAGCATTTTTTTTTTCATTTTTAAATTTGGGGTCACACTTTTACACTAAAAATTTAAAAAAGATTTTCAATTCACCAACAATTTTTTAAAATAAAGAAATTATTTACCTTTTGCACATGGTCAATCACTGTACACGCGCCCACACATGTCAGTTGTGTAACAAAACATAATGGTCGCTGCCTGCAGTAAGTACTCTGTGAATGACCACATGACCAATCACAAGCTGAACAGTGCCACAAGTCAATCAGCGCCATCACAACCAGTGCGGACGAAGTATGCATGCATTGGACTCGATATACAAGCAGCCTGCATGCACCATTTTATTGTTTTTGCCATCATCCTGCTACATTCGATAGGGCAATTCAAGTACACAAACATCAAATTTTCAAAAGTTACTTTTAAAACTTGGAAAATCTGTCGAAAAAAGGTGCCTGAACTCCATTCTGGTGCGTTCTATGACAAAACAAAGCACTGGTTTAGGTGTGGTGAAAGAATTACATGATCTGAAGAGAAACCAGAGTACATGCTAAACATCTTTTGTAAGTTTACTCATAGAATGGTCAAAGAAAGAATGATATCAATGCTGTTTTAGATCAGATTTTTGTTTCTATTTCTGATTAATGTATCACTCAGCACCACCTCTCTGCAAGTATACTACTCCTGTTGCTGTTTATGCTGGTTCCAGAAACCTGAGAGTGGTATTGGATTCAACTATGTGAGAGATCATGGCAAAATCTCATAGCTTACTCTGTTGCCAATTTATGAATTTATTTTTATTTATTTAAATTTATTAGCCACCCACTCCATGAATGAAGGAAGGACAATGCAATAGAGAATCGACTAACCCTAACCCAATGGAGAAATTAGGGATCTGTCCTGACCCCTCTACTATTTTTGTTTATATCAACAATATTATAAATTTAGCAAAAAAAAAGAACTAAAACTGGGAAGATCAAAATTAATACATCTTCAATTTTAAAACATGAAAGAAATAACTTAATCAATCAATAAACACGGTAGTCCAATGCAAAAACACAACAACCTAATATTGTTTTGGCCCTTACCAAAACCAAATATATCTCTTCTTTGGCCAATAAACCATTTTCTATTCTGCTATGTGAAGATGATGCGGTTATCTTGTTTTTTCCCCTGATAGGACTGCAAAGCAGATTTCATGCATTAGTATCCTACTACCAAATTAAGCTGTTAACAATCAACTGTATGAAAACCAAAGTGTTTGTATTCACCAACACACTAACCATTCCATGCCTCAGAGACTACCAAACCGAGCATTTGAAGGCTTTGAAAGATTTATCTATTTCCAGTTATTTTCTTTTTGGAAGTTTAAATCTTCAAACTTTTCTTTATAAATATTTATTTATTACATATTAAATCCACACAGGTAACAATTATATGCCTACTGTAATTAAACTTTTTAAAAACAAAATGCTGTGTTTTGCTGTATGGCACATAATATTGCCTCTTCAAAGATATCCATGCGTTAGAAGCTGTACAATCTAAATTTCTAACATTTACTTGCTGTGTTGCTTATGCACTCTTCTAATTAGAACATGACTTATGTAATGAGTTGTGAGAATAATCTCGATAAAAATGAGGAAGAGTCACACATAAGGCAATGGTCAGAAAAGAGAAATCTGAACCCAGAGCAGGAACGGGGTTGCAGACATGGGCTTCCCTCGTTTTGTCATATTAAAGATAAGGGAGTAAGGGAAAAACACATTCAGAATTATAAGGTTTGATTACTATAACTCTAAAATAAAGTAATTATTTTAGTGTTCATGACTTTACTGTTCAAGGCTGGCATATCTCAAAAGACTGACATCAGTCTTAAATGAATGAATGAATGAATGAATGAATGAATGAATGAATGAATGAATGAATGAATGAATGAATAAGTGAGTGAGTGAATGAATAAATGAGCAAACAGTTGCAAGGATAGATTTCTCGGAGATAGTTGTTCAATTCTACAATTCTCCTGAATGACATCTATTGATAAAAAGAAGAGTTCAATATGAAGTGTTTTCTTCTCTTTTCAAAAAATCAAAACTGTGATAAATGTGTCTGCTTCATGTGGGTTATCTGAATTAACCCCTATCCAGAGTAATAAATGACACTTCAGTTCTGATTACATTAAAAATTGTACTCTACCTTTTGATTTCATGGTGATTGGCATGAGAGATTTATAATTTATAATCCAGTCAAGCTTCCAATAACATTCCTGTCTGTTGCACCATCTGCCTTATTCTTAAAGGCAGCACAAACATTAAACCTGAGGAAAGATTCCATTTGCTAGTGGAGGAAGGAGAGTAAGGAAAGGAGATTCCTCATAACTACTGCCTTATAATAGTCCTATGTCTATTCCAAAGATTGAAGAGGTTTTACAAAAGCTTTCCCTTCCATTCAGAATACAGCAGAATACAGCATTGGGATTTCAAAGTTAAGAGTTAGGTGAGGTATAGTTGAAAAAGAAGATGGGATTCTGATCAAATAGAGGACTTAATTCTAACAGCAATAATATGTCCATGTGTAATGCATTTATGCCAAGGTCAAGAGCTAATCTACATTAATTTTAGACAATTTCCATTCTGGATCAGAAAGATTTATCACATTTTTCAGCTGCTGGTCCAAAAAAGAAAGACAAAGTCTTTAATTTCTGGAAAATATATATCATGTAAACCTGAAAACGTTCCTCTACTTTTTCTTCTAAATGCATACATGCTTGCCATTTTAACTGAGAAGTCTAATGATTACATCATTAAAAATAGCAGCACTTGGCAAGTTTTGCAAATGGATCCAATCAAACTATAGTTTCCAAATACAGAGTTCTTTGTTCAGTGACTGACTGGGTAGTTATTCAGAAACATAATAGTGTGATTTTGTGTTAGCAAACGCTAATGCATGGTATTTTACAGTTCCATGTTGAGCTGTTGTCTGAAGTCTTTTATGTGTATGTTTTAGTCTATTTATATACCTAAAATGCATTCCATTTAAACTTTTGCCATCCCTAGAAATAAAAGACATGCAGAGATTTTGTCTTAATCTTCACCACAAGTATTCCCAATTCATTTTATTTGTCTTTTGTACAACTGATAATCACAATATTTTTATATCTATGCCAAACCAGGCAGTTTGAAAGTATTCATACATGTGTATTCATAGAATTACACATCAATCCAATGAACACAATAAGTTCAGCAATTTCTTGTAAAATGCACAAGAGATGGAGCTGCTTTTTCTGATGGGACATTCAGCTGTTTCCAGACTGGCAATGAAAGTGATAACCAGAAACATTAGTTAGACTGCTAGGATTATGTAAGAAACAGGCCAAGGCTGCAGCTAGATTGGTAAACTTGATTTAGACTTGTCCACAACTGTTGCAGGCATTAATGCATGCCTATGCTGCAAAGGGGTTGATGGATATGCATAGATTGCAGATGGTTGCAAGCAAGCTGATGGACACACCTCCCAAATCTCAAATATGCATTGAGTGAAGGCACATGTCCTGCATGCTGACTGGTCGATCTACTTTCTGTTGGGAGGTAGGCAGAAGGCAAGGCACTTTGTTATTTGAACGAACTCTAGCCAGAATGTTAAGCTTTACAGAAATATAAATGCAACAGGTATTCAACTTTGTCTAAATGACATATGCATACATTCTCTGACATGCAGCTACAGAGAAGTCTAAAACAAGCGGTAGTCTTGGAGATGACTGGCCTTGAAGAAGCCATTGATCTGAAAATATAAGCTAACTAGCGATATGCAAGAGCCAATAGAGATTTTCAAAGAATATAAATGCAGTCACCACTACCTGGAGGAAAGTTGCTCTTTTTCAACAATTGCTTTTAAACTTCAACTTTCTAAATCTGAGGGACTTTTCAAGTGAACCACTTATAGCTTTGAGGCTGATTTTTTTTTCCAAAATCTGATTATTCACAGCTTGCTAATTTGTAATTGGACTTTTGTAGCTTGAAAACCTTCAGATTTCAGGGGAAACTAATTTATTTTTTCTTTGGATTAATTATGGTATTCACACTTAAAACAGTTGAGTGAGATGACTTCTAGTGGGCATGTGCATTGTTCTGGAACTAATAAAATATATTATTGATCGCTTAATGAAAACCACCATGTTCACACAATTTGACTGTGACTGGCATAGAGACAATAGCTTCTTCTGATTTCATATGGAGGATCACCCCCAATTTTGCTTCTGTTGCTGTGGAATAAGGGTGTTTTTAAATTAAATTTGGGGTTACCTACAGGGCACTAAGTTGAGTGGCTCAGTAAATACAGCATATCTTCCCACCCACACAGGTCCACCTACTGGTTCTCATTTAGCTTAAGATAATAACAATTAATTACAATTGAGTGTATTCAAAGTTAGATCAGGCAGTTCCTCAATAGGTGAACTGAATTTAACACTTTGTCTTGTGAATGTGCATGGTTTGAAACTCTTTTCCCTGTTTAATTTTGCTCATTCAACAGTTTAAATATTCTGGAGTGATTAAAAAAGAATCAAAGTCCTCTATATCATGGAGGATAAACTGCTAACACTTATTTAATTAAAATAAGTGTACAATGTTTTAAAATTATAAAAGCTGTTTTTAATTGAATTAGCTCCATTTTTTCTGCAGCTGTGAGAAGGATATAATTATTATTAATTAGTTTCTTCATGATTTTTCTTTTATTTTCTGTTTTTCTTTAAGTAGTACAAGACAGCAAGTAAAGTTATCTTTTTACCGATTTTATCAACACTACAATTGATTGTTTTAGTTGAGGCATAGAGACAAAAGCTAGCCTTTATAGTCTAATGTAAATTTTTCTTTCTTCTTACTTTTCTTAGGCCAAAAGACTAAAAAAGATGTTCTGTGGGAGATGATCAGCTAAACAAGAAAAAGGTTACCCATATACAAATAATCCTTATTTAGCAACTGCTTTGTTTAGTGACTGTTCACAATTATGGCAATCATGAAAAATAACTTTATGACCAATCCTTGCTTTATGACCTTTGCAGTTCTGTCAAGCAAAGGAAAACTGAAGCAAAATTGTATGCACACTTTAGTTTCACTCAGTTAGTGCTTCATGGAACAATTAATGGCCCCAAATCTGGTCGCTGTAGCTATATTTGAGCATACAAATATCTAAGGAAATTAATCAGTAGCAAAGCAACTCTTTCCCTTTTTTGATAATATGATTCTAATGGTGTTGAAGGAAAAATCTTCATCACGGTTCAGTCCAAGCTGGGAATAAACAACATGGCAACTGCTTTAGAAAGAAAGTTGCAGTTTATTGAAGAGGAGAGTCAGACAGAAAGATGGCTTTGGAAGAAAAAAGAGAGAGCACATGTAGGGAGTGGGTTTTTATACCCTCTGGTTTCTGCTTTTAAAATCCTTTAGGGAAATATATTTTGCCTTTTAAATATTTCCAAAAATATTTCTTTTTCGGGGGAAGGGTTGACTTCCCACAATAATATAGTTCATGGAACAAAAGTGAACCCCCTTTTCCCTGTATAAGCTGCTATTGAAGTAAGTTTCTTGCAAATGCAAACAAATCAACAGTTTCTTTACTTTCCTTCTTGCTTAAAACTGACATTTCCCTTATAGATATTGTCCATTTTCATTACCAATAGTTTGCTTTCCAAAAAGTAGAACCTCAGGCCTCTCCATCAAGCTGAAAGGGAAAGAGCCATTCAAAGATGTCTTTACATGGTGCATAGTTGAACTATGGGGTTCACTCCCCCGAAATGTAACACAATGGCTACCATACTGCAAAATGCAAGGAACAATTTGCTACTGCATTTATATTCTGCCTATGGACTTTCCTTAGTCATTGGGTTTGATCACCATGAGGACAAAATGCTACACTAAGCAAGACAGTCATATTTGGATTTGTTTCCTGCATTTTTCACATTCTGATCCCATGGCAAAGAATGGGACAGGTAGTCAAACTCACCTGTTTGACAGAGTTCCATGAAAATCAGCTGTTGTTCTGTGGAGCAATATCTATATATGGTTGCAGGTGAAGTAGCAGAGGAAAACCTGTTCTTTAGTTTGGTGAGTAACTTGACAGATGAGTCATATGAACATATTGTCATAAAGTATGTCATGAGACCTGCAGTACCTTGGAACATATAATCTACAACAGGGGTCTTCAAACTTGGCCCTTTTATGATTTGTGGACTTCAACTTCCAGAAGTCCACAAGTCATAAAAGGACCTAGTTTGAAGATCCCTGATCTACAACATTTCAGAGATATTCAAAGAACAATCCTTTTCTTCCAAAGAATGCAATTTTACTGCATACTTCAATTAGATTTTTCTAGAGTAATTCATTAGAATTAGAGGAATGGTTTCAAACTACACATTCAATACTTTAAAACTGTATTTTAAAAAAGTGTTTAAAAGAAGATTAGCATTTTGGAATGAATTTCTATCTTTATTTCTTTTTTTAAAAAAACTATTTTCAGGAGATTTCTAAGTAACATTGATGAAATGGGAAGGGGGAATAATTCAGGTCATTTGAGAACATGAATTATGTGTATTCTGGCCAGTAAAACTTTATGCATAAAGAGGAGGTACTATACCAAAAGAGAAAAAGGAAGAAGAAAGATAAATTTTTATACATAATTTTTTATTTATAAAATTAAGCTGAGACACTGAAAACCTGTCATTACTTTTCTTGGCAGCTAGAGGGAGTTGAATACTTTATAAAGAAATGACAAGTTTAATTTATTAATATGCCTAATAAAAAGTGTTAAGGAAAGTAGACTCGCTATTAACTGAAATTTCAAGTTATTGTCAAACAGGTGTATGTATGTGTGTGGATATGAGTGATTTGTAAAAATAATGAAGGCAGAATACAAATAAATAAATACATTGTTGTTATTGTTTAAAAAAAATTGCCAAAGTCTAATTTCTTTATATAGCAGAAAGCTATCCATATTCCCTCAGAAATAAGCTAAAGATTGCCTATCATGGAAGGAGGTAACTTATAAAAATCATCACAATAAAAGGACATCACACATATATATGCCAACTCTTTAGAGATAAAAATTAAGAAATAATATAATAAACATTTCACCATGATGAGAAATTGTGTGTGCTTTAGGGAATTGTTCATGGTAACCTCAATCTACATGCCACCCATTACTATTCAGATTTTAGCTTTGCAATGACAGTCACCAGGCTTACTGGTGGATGGGAGTTACTATAACATCTCCAGTAATGGATTCTTCTATGTTTTTACTTCTCCCAAATATGGTGGGATAGCAAGTTCTAGTCACTTTCTTTATATGGGCAGGTTCTCAAGAAGATGTATTTTCCAAGCAGTCATACATTTGGAAAGGACATTCAGGCTAATTTCTTCTCAGCTGCTGGTCTCCAGGATTTCTTTGCTCCCAATGACCATTATCAAAATGGCTCATTTGTCCATTGTTTTACTGATGGGAGAAAATGGTATTCTTTTCATTATGTTCTTGGCTCTTGAGCTGGAAGTGGTAGCTGGCAAAGTCTTGTCAATTTCATTCCAGTACTTGTATAATACTGGGGCCCAAGAAACTGGGACTCAGAGAGAGCCTAGGAAAGATTCCATGGATGAAAATCCTAAAGGGAAAAACAACTCAAGAAGCGTAAGAAACTGAAAAATATGACCATAAAAGCCCAGTCCAGCACAATACCACTAAAAAAAAAAATCCAAGAAGAAACCAGCCTGGTTGCACAAAGATCTCTCTGATAAACTGAAAGGCAAAAAGGAGAAGTATAAAAATGGAAAGAGGGGCACATAACTAAGTCAGAATATTAGCAGATAGCCCAAATCTGCAAAGCAAAGGCTCAGAATGAACACAGACTTGCAACAAAAATCAAATATTATTTTTAAAAAGTTTCTTTCAACATATAAATAACAAGAAAAAAATCAAGGAAACAGTCAGTCCACAAAAAAAAGAGAAGATGGCAAAGAAGTAACATGCAGTAGAGCAAAAGCAGAGCTGCTTAACATATTATTTGCATCAGTCTTCATGCAAAAAGAAACTATAGCCCAACCTACCAAAAACATAACTGTAACAGAATACTTGAAATAAAAAATAAAATAAACAAGAAAATGGTACGATAACACCTGTCTGATCATGATGAAAATAAATAACTGGACCTGACAGATTACATCCCAGAATTCTGAAGGAGCAGGCAGATGTTATTTCAGAACCACTGTATCTTTCAAAAGTCCTGGAGCATTGGGAAACTACTTGAAGATTAGAAAGAGCTGATATGGTTCCCTCCTTCAACAAGGAAAAAAAAACACAGACCCAGGAAACTAGAGACTGGGAAGATACTGGAACAGTATCAAAAACAGATCTGTGAACATCTAGAAATAAACAAAGTTATGACTAGAAAGCAGCACGGGTTTGTTAAAAACAGATCGTGCCAAACCAATCTTATTTCATTTTTGGACAAAGGGAGTAAATTAGTAGACCAGATTTCAGTAAGGCATTCAATAAGTAGACCACAACCTACTTCTTGGTAAGCTAAAAAAATATGGGATAGAAAGTATAACCACCAGATGGATTTGTAACTGGCTGACAAACTGTACCCAATGAGTAGTCCTTAATGATAATACATCTACATAGAGAGAAATAAGCAGTAGGGTATCACAAGATTCTGTATTAGATACTCTTCAATATCTTCATAAATGATTTAAATGAGGGCATAGAAAGGGAAACTCATCAAATTTGCAGATGACACTAAGCTGGCAGGAATAGCGATCAGCCCAGAATACAAGCTTAGAATCCAAAAGGATCTTGACAGACTTGAATAATCTAACAATCCAACTACATGAAATTTAATGTGGAAAAAAAGCAAGGTTTTGCACTTAGATATAAAAAAAAACCAAAGGTACAAGTAGAGATTAGGTAAAACCTGGCTCAAAAACAGTAACTGTGAAAGGGACCTTGGAATCCTAGTGGACAATCACTTAAATAGGAGCTAGTATTGTACAACAGCAGCCAGAAAAGCTAATACAATCCTTGGTTATATAAGCAGAGGCATAGAATAAAAATCACATGGAGTATTTGTGCCACTTTATAAAACCTTAGTGAGAGACCCCTGGAATATTGCAACCAATTTTTGTCACCACATTACAAAAAAGACGTTGAGACTTTAGAAAAAGTGCAAAGAGCAATTAAAATAATTAAAGGCCTGGAGAATAAAACTTATGAAGAACGGTTGCAAGAATTGGGTATAGCTAGTCTGGGAGAAAGGACTATGGGTGACATGATACCAGCATATCTATAGGTTGAAGGAGTCAGTCTATTTTCCATAGCATCAGAAGACAAGGCAAGAAACAATGATTGGAAACTAATCAAGAGAGAAGCAACTTGGAACTAAGAAGAAATTTCCTAACAGTAAGAACAATTAAACAGTGGAACAGCTTGCTTTTAAACTTTATTGCTGCTTTATCACTGGAGGTTTTTAAGAAGAGAGTGGACAGCCACTTGTCTGAAATTATACAGAGTCTTATGCTTGAGCAGGGTGCTGGACTAGAAGACCTCCAAGGTCCCTTCCAGCTCTATTCTGAATTCTGAAAAAAAAATGTTTTCTTCCAGCAGTTCATTTTGCTTGGCCCATCAGTAGAGTTTTCCACAAGCCAAAATTATACTGGATAGGAAAACTGGGAAGTATCCACACTAATATAGAAAAAAGAAATGGTAGTTGTATGAAATGATACAGGGTCTCCGGTTTAGGTGGGGAGTTGGATTGGATGACCTCCAGGGTCCATTTCAACTCTGTTATTTTGTTGTGTTATTCTGTTATTCTTTCTATGATTACATGTCTCCAACCTATCAAGCCCAAAGAATAGGATTTCCTGCCACGGGCAAGGGGTTGGACTACAAACCTCTAAGTTCCCTTCCAACCCAGTGGTGGGATTCAAATATGTGAACAACTGGTTCTCTGTGTGGATGCCATTTCTGAAAGTCCATTCTATTTATTATTTATTTATTTATTAAATTTCTATGCCGCCCTATTCCGGGAACTCAGGGCGGCTTACAGCATAAATAGAAATCCAATAAAAACTAAACTGTACATATATAAAAATATAAAAAAGAAGAACCCCTAAATTAAGAACCATTCATACAGCAAACGTACACACAGACATACACTGGCTAGGGGCAAGATGTCAACCGCCCCAGGCCTGCCGGCAGAGATGGGTCTTTAGTAGTTTACGAAAGGCGGAGAGGGTGGGGGCGATACAGATCTCCGGGGGGAGTTGATTCCAGAGGGCCGGGGCCGCAACAGAAAAGGCCCTTCCCCTAGGCCCCGCCAGGCGACACTGTCTGGCCGACGGGACCTGGAGAAGGCCGACTCTGTGGGCCCTAACCGGTCGCTGGGTTTCGTGAGGCAGCAGGCGGTCCCGTAAGTAACCTGGTCCGATGCCATGTAGGGCTTTATAGGTCATAACCAACACTTTGAATTGCGTTCGGAGACCAATAGGCAGCCAATGAAGCTCACGGAGTGATGCTGAGATGTGGGCATTTCTGGGCAGGCCCAACACTGCTCGCGCGGCTGCATTCTGCATTACCTGAAGTCTCCGAACGTTTTTCAAAGGTAGCCCCATGTAGAGAGCATTGCAGTAGTCGAGCCTCGAGGTGATAAGGGCATGAGTGACTGTGAGCAGAGACTCCCGGTCCAAATAGGGCCGCAACTGGTGCACCAGGCGAACCTGGGCAAATGTCCTCCTCGCCACAGCCGACAAATGATGTTCCAAGTTTAGCTGTGGGTCGAGGAGGACGCCCAAGTTGCGGACCTTCTCCGAGGGGGTCAAAAGCTCCCCCCCCAGGCTGATGGACGGATAGATTGAATTATCTTTGGGAGGCAGAACCCATAGCCACTCCGTCTTGTCGGGGTTGAGTTTGAGCCTGTTGGCACCCATCCAAACCCTAACAGCCTCCAGACATCGGCACATCACTTCCGCTGCTTCACTGAAATGACACGGGGTGGAGATGTAAAGCTGGGTATCATCAGCATACTGATGATATCTCACCCCGTGTTGTCGGATGATCTCACCCAGTGGTTTCATGTAGATATTAAACAGCAGAGGGGAGAGGACCGACCCCTGAGGAACCCCACAAGGGAGGAACCTAGGGGTCGACCTCTGACCCCCCGCCAACACCGACTGTGACCGACCAGTGAGGTAGGAGGTGAACCACTGCAAAACAGTGCCCCCAACCCCCAACCCCCCCAGTCGGTGCAGAAGGATACCATGGTCAATGGTATCGAAAGCCGCTGAGAGGTCAAGTAGCACCAGGATAGTGGAAAATCCCCTATCCCGGGCCCGCCAGAGATCATCCGTCAGCGCGACCAAAGCAGTTTCCGTGGAGTAGCCGAGCCTGAATCCTGACTGTTGAGGGCCCAGATAATCGGCCTCATCCAAGGACCGCTGGAGCTGGAGTGACACCACCTTCTCAACAACCTTCCCTATAAAGGGAAGATTGGAGACAGGACGGTAGTTGTTTAATACAGCTGGGTCCAGGGAAGACTTCTTGAGGAGGGGGCGCACAATTGCCTCCTTGCAGGGAGCCGGAAAGGACCCCTCCCTCAAAGAAGCGTTAACAATCTCCTGAACCCAGCCCCGCGTCACCTCCCTGCTTGCCGAAACCAGCCAGGAGGGGCACGGGTCCAATAAACAGGTGGCGGAGCTCACAGCTCCAATGGCCTTGTCGACTTCATCGGGTGCCACCGGGTCAAACTCTGTCCACACAACAGGATCAAGACGAGTCCCTGTCATCTCGACTGAATCATTATCAGCCGACACTGCATTCCAATTGGAGTCAAGGTCCATCCGAATCTGGGCGATTTTATCCGCAAAAAACTTATTAAAGTCCTCAGCACTACCCTGCAAGGGTGCATCAACCCCCCCCTGATTAAGGAGGGAGCGAGTCACCCTAAACAGGGCGGCTGGGCGGGATTCCGCAGATGCAATCAAGGCGGAATGATACGCGCATCTTGCCGCCTTGAGCGCCACCTGATAAGTCTTGATATAAGATCTTAAAAGTGTTCGGTCAGATACGGATTTACTTTTCCTCCATCGCTTCTCTAGACGTCTCTTCTGGCGCTTCATCCCCCTGAGTTCCTCAGTGAACCAAGGAGATCTCCTGGGTCTGCTACCACAGAGAGGTCGCAGCGGCGCGATCCGGTCAAGAGCCCCCTTCGCAGCCATATTCCAGGCCGCAACCAGGGACTCTGCCGAACCGAGAATGAGAGAATCCGGTATTTCCCCAAGCGTCCTCTGAAAACTCTCTGGGTCCATCAGACGTCTGGGGCGGAACCACCTAATCGGTTCCGCCTCCCTGCGGGGGAGGATTGGAGCCTTGAAAACAAGCCGTAACAGAAAATGGTCTGACCATGACATAGGCAAGATATCTAAGCCCCTTAAATTCAGATCATTACTCAACTGTTCTGAGAGGAATACCATGTCGGGAGTGTGTCCCCTCTCGTGAGTCGGTCCCTGAACTACTTGAGTCAGGTTCATGGTTGCCATGGTGGCCATGAACTCCTGCGCCAACCCAGAGGATCCGCCGAGCGATGGAAGGTTTAAGTCCCCCAAGACAATAAGCCTGGGAAACTCAACCGCCAGCCCAGCAACCCCCTCAAGTAGCGCAGGCAGGGCTGTTGACACGCAGCTGGGAGGCAGGTACGTGAGCAACAAGCCCACCTGAACCCCTAGGTCCAACTTCACAAGGAGCAACTCACAACCCGCAATCTCAGAAACAGCGAGCCTGCGTAGGCTAAAAGTCTTCTTGGCTATAATAGCCACTCCTCCCCCCCTTCCCTGGGGTCGTGGCTGGTGCCATACCTGAAACCCGGCTGGACACATCTCAGAGAGAGGAACTCCTCCCTCCGTGCCCAGCCAGGTCTCGGTAACACATGCGAGGTCGGCCTCCTCATCCAGGAGAAGATCATGGATGAGGGGAGCTTTATTTACAACCGACCTGGCATTGAGCAGCAACAACCTGAGCCCAATTCTGGGCCTGGGCAACAAAAATTTAACTACCGGTTCTGCCGAAGTGGTGCAAACCAGCTGAATCCCACCACTGTTCCAACCCTATTATTCTATGTTCTATGTTCAATCTCTTTTCTATATAATTGTCAAGATGAGGTTTAGAAATTGCTTGCTTCTTGACTTTATTCCTTTGAATCAATATGCAGACACTTAAGCCCTACTCTTCCCTTATCCCTTTACTGGTGGGGCTCAGTTTTCCATCCCCCCTTGCCTTTAGGTCATTTCCATGAGACCAATTATAAAAGAAAATAAAATAAAAGAAAAAGACAGGCCCATTATTTCACCAATATACTTGGGGGGGAGAGAAATTCACCATTTCACTAGTGCAGTCTGGGGTGAAATGTCCATAGAGAATAGTGACCCATGACCACTGGATAAGAATCATGCCAACTGCAGAACAGCAAATACACTGCTAATTGAAGCAGAGTAGATGGATTGGATAGCCTCACCAGTGCTACTAGAGGGTGGAAAATACTTCTGATATGGAGAGGGAGGCAGGGAGGGAAGGAGAGAGAGAGAGAGAGAGAGAGAGAGAGAGAGAGAGAGAGAGAGAGAGAGAGAGAGAGAGAGAGAGAGAGAGAGAGAGAGAGAGAGAGGCCAGCAGGTGAATGGGCAAGCCAGAGGGAGCAGATTGCTTTTATCGTGGACTAGCGACATGTTGAGTCCAACATTTACATTCGCATTCTCCAGAGTAAGTAAATGGATCATCTTTGTATTGTAGCAAGCAGGGCATGCATGCTAAGATATTAACTTCAAAGCAGTTGGGCCCTTGCTCACCTTGTTTGTATAAAGGTCTTTGTTCAGGAAACCTTTTTAAATAGAAGATCCATTCACAGAAAGATTTTCTTCAAAGGAAGAAAAAACAAAGGATTATTTTGTAAATTAAAAGGGAGAAAAGAGTTACAATTCAAGTGGTACATTGGGAGTGAATATTATTCACAGCAAATATATATTTAAAATATGGTACTGTGTTCACTTGTCACCAATGAAGTTTACTGCCTGATATATGTCTTTAGGAGTACAGCATCTTTTAACAAAATGGAATTAGGCTGGATTAAATATTCAATTAATTTTCTTATTTAATTTCTATCATTATATACTGTATTGGTCTGAATAGTCAGTTAGTCTCCTAATAATGAGATTTGTTTTGTTTTAAAAGATTTCTTGCAGAAAATTTCATTGGATGGTTTTGGTCATGCTAAGTGCCTCGCTGAATGCCAAATCAAAAATAGTGTTTTTTTCCCCATAGTTTTTTTGGGGGGCAGGCACAAATGGGAACACACAATAAGAATGTTTTGGTTGTGCCTTCCCATTTAGCCTGCTGTATGTAGTCATTTATTCTCCAATAAATAACAGGGCTATACAGGAAATCGCTGAGTTATGAGCATTCACTTAGTGCTCGTTTGAAGTTATTTGATAAGCACCCCCTAGTGTTTACGAGCACGATAGCAGTTGTTTGCCCTTACAAATGATTGCAGAGGCTCTGCAACATTCACCCTACCCCCCCCACTCCCCACAATTGCTTCACCCTCCCATTCTGATGGGCAGGACTCATTTACCTTGCAAAAATCCTCTCTGCCATGGTTTCTTTGCCTTTGAGGGAGAGTCTATGGAAGCTCCTGGTTGCTGTAATATTGCATGGGTTCAGACACCCATCCTCTTTTGCAGAGAATGGGTGCCTGAATTCTTACAAGATCCCAGATCCCAGAAACTTTCCTGCTCCCCGAACTCCTTTCCACCACTGTTGGAATACTTTTCACCCAGATGGAGACCTTGGGGAGACTGTAAGTTTTGTCTGCCTGCAAATGACATGCTTAGGAATGGAGCAAAATGCTCCATTTCAAAGCAGCCCATTTGCATCCATATGGACCTTCCACTTTCCCCAAGGTTCCACTCTGTTTCAAAGCACCCCATAAGTACTCAAATACCTTTTATCTGGGCTGAGACCTTGGGGAGATTGGAAGCCCCATATGGCTGTAAATGGGGTGCTTGGAAAGGGAGTGTTTCATTTTGTTTCCATGCCCATTTGCAGGCAGATAAAGCTTCTAGTCTCCCCAAGGTCTCCATCTGGGTGAAAAGTGTTCCAGCAATGGTGGAAAGGAGCTGGGGGGGGGAAGCAGAAGACAGGCATCGCAAATACTTTTTGCCCCCCAAATGGGGCCCATGATCTCATAAGAGTTCAGGCACCCAATTTCTGCAAAAGAGGATAAGTGCCTGAATTTATGATATCATGGCAGCCAGGAGCTTTCATCAACTCTCCTCTGCCTTAAAGGCAGAAACTGTGACAGAGAGGAGACAGATCTTGGCAAGGGAAGTAGTCCAGCCCGGCAGGAATGGTGGGGGAAGCACGAGGAATCTTAGTCGGTTGGGGAGGCCTTGGGGGCCTATTCCACCACTAGCCCCCCCATAGCCTTCCCCACCTTAACAAGCACTTAACAAGCAGTGCTAAGAGCAGCACATTCGATTAGCGAATGCGTGGGTGAAAGCAGGGAGTGATCTCATTCAAGATACAAAATTCACTCCTACAAATTCTTGAGTTACGAATGGAATGGACAGGTTCCATTACATTCGTAACTTGAGGACTACCTATAACTCTTTGCCCAAAGCATACTATTGATGAAATATTTCAACTGAAAATATGGGATGGCTAAAGTCTCTAAGAATAATTAATTCCCAATGAGTTGACAGAAATTTCACAATTTGTATTTCAAACATTTAACTCTTAAACATTTCATAATATTGGGTCAGACATTCGTTTCTATCATCTGTACAGCAGAGATCTTCAAATATGGTCTGCAAATCATTGGTCATCTTTGAAGCCCACTAAATGATCCATTGTAGCCTCTCCAGATTCATAGGGCCTCCTGAGTCTTCACATTTAAGTTTTCATTGATTCTGCCTATAGGAATCCCAAACAGCAAAATCACTGCTGGTTACCATTTCAAGCCACCTAGAGAGGGTCCCATTTGGGAAAAGTCAATGCATATACTGAAGAAATACATGGAAACATTTGTGTGTTTTGAAATTGCAAAGAAAATGACAAAGTAAGGACAAACAGAAATCTTATAAATGACCCTAAACTTGCAAGACTAATTGGCATAGGAACTATTATACTGGTGATTGATTAAAATATTTTTATTTGATAAGATTGTTTTTGCTGTCCTCTCTCTCCCCCCCCCCGTATTTTTTACTAATGTAATGGAAATATATTTACCTATTTGAGGGCTAGAATATAAAGCAAGGATGGTTGAAAATTATAAAAATGTTATATATGCCCTTCTTCTTTCAGGAATACAGATATTCTTATCAGAAAAAGAAATTTAAAAAATGAAAGCATTTAACTATCCAAGCTACTTATCTTTTTCTTTCTTTCTTTCTTTCTTTCTTTCTTTCTTTCTTTCTTTCTTTCTTTCTTTCTTTCTTTCTTTCTTTCTTTCTTTCTTCCTTCCTTCCTTCCTTCCTTCCTTCCTTCCTTCCTTCCTTCCTTCCTTCCTTTCTTTCTTTCTTTCTTTCTTTCTTTCTTTTACTTTCCCCCTCCTAATTTAAAATAGTACAATAAAAGCTTTTGGTTAATTAATTAATATTTATATATTTATTGCATAAATAAAATAGTGGCATGGTCTAAGATAGCCATGAATAAAACAGTGGCACAGAAGGAAAGTACCAAAAGTGATAGTTCTTAATACCAATTCTTTAATTAACACAAAAGCTTGTGTGGTGTTAATAGAACTGTGAATTTAAGAGGAACAAATATGTGACTTCCATGTAATGAAGAATAACTGAGATCCAATGAATTTGATAGTTGCAGCTGGAATGATGATTATTTTCAGGTTCTCCCTCTCAAAGAACAAGAGTAGGACAAATTAGGTGATAGATCGTACACTTTTCATGGTTCCAGAAATGTCCTGTTATAAAAATTTTGAGTAATGGCACAAGAAAAAATCATAGCTAGATTAACAGGTTGTTCTTTAACTTTTAATATAGCCCTAAGGGTTCAACGAAAGCTAACTCCAAAGTTACGCTAGGAGAGATGGCAGCAAGCTATACCAAGATTTCTCATTTTTTTCAGAATTTTCTTTCCTTTTAAAGAAGCATCTTTTTTTTCCTATTTCATGATTTAGAAAATCAACATTTCAACATTTATTTTGGGTGGTTTTTTGAGCTTATTTTATTGATGTTCATTGCTAGTGTTGTCCTACATATTGTATATGGTTCCTAATTGGTGAAATGTAGGCAAAACTCCATTAGCTTGCAAGGTACTCTAGATAATACAGTATTGATTTGTCACATTTATAGACCACCCATTATTAACATGAGCCTTCTTGCAGTAAAATTAACTTTGATAGTATTTGTGCCCTACTGGCCAAAATGTGCCAAAACTGGCTATACTATTCTTGCTATTATCAAGGTATAGTACAATTCACATTAACAACCTAGTTTATGCCTTCTCTATCTTACTAAAAAGCATTAAGTGAAAGTCTCCATTGACCAAAACTATTATGGGCAGAAGAACTATAGATCCATTTGATGATGATCATGGCATATGGAAAAGTGTGACTTGCAATCTAACATGAGTAAAAGACTGTAAATTACGAAAATCTTCCTCTTCTTTCTAGCATTTTCTCACAATGGCCAAAGTGCAGAGTCCACTTTTTTTCTGGATCTCCTATTGGCTGCAAAAGGAACTGACCAATTGGTTTGTTATCCAAGTCTGCTGCCATGAACTGAGAGAAAATTACTGGCCCAAAACTCAATCAGTTTTCATGCCTCCTGGTTTCTAGCCTGCTCCTTAACCACTTGACCAAGCTGGTTCTCAAACATAAGTTATCCAATAAAGTAAAAGAAAGTGTGTATGAAACTAAAAGGAAAGAGAAAGAAGTAATAGCTCTGAGTGAAATTTATCTTGTGAAGTGATAAATATCTGCAGGACCTTAGATATAATGCTATATTATATCTAGATTTTTTTTAAACTGTTACTATATTTATTATATAAAACTTATATTATTTTATATTATATTATACATTATTTTAACTTATTTTGCACTGATCTTTATTAAGATAATGATGGTGTTGATGATGATGATTGATGATGCATAGAAGTGGAAGTATGGATGTAATTATGAATAAAAGGGCTGAAATGCATATTAGAAATTATGAACTGAATTGTGATAATGTAAGAATCAGAGAAGAGTAGAAAAAATATTTTATTAGTGGCACTCAAGGATAGGTGAATACGAAACAAAAGAGTAGAGAAAAATGACTGGGCCAATTTTGACAGTTTGGTAATTGCTTATGGGTAGTGACTGAAGAAGCTGTTAAAGAAAATATCTGCTTGTTTCAAACACATAATTAGGAACACATTTATCCATAAATATACCTGGCAAAGGAATGAGTATATATCAAAAAGCAGGACTTTTTTCCCATTTCAACATAGATAAAAATATAACAATGATAATATAATCAGAGTAAAATATGCATAACATAAATTAAAAGGACTTAAAAGGAAAGTAAAGATCCATATAATATTATATATAATTTCCAGACATGCTAGACATAAATCTAAAAAGACATTACATTACAAACGTTGTTGCTTTGTGATATAGTAATTAGAGTATTGGCCTAGGAAAGGGGAGAACCAAGCTCTAGTCCAACCTCTAGGTAGACCTAGGTTGGAAGCCCCCTGGGTAAGTTTGGGTGGGTCTTTGTAACCCAACTTATCCACAGAGTTGTTATAGGGACATATAGACAAAGGCAGCCATTTGCATGTCTCGCTAAACTCTTGAATGAAAAGCAGGGTATAAATCATTCAACCAACCAATCAATTCATAGTTCAAAGAATGTATAGCTAGGTGGAGTACTTCAGATATTTATATGGTTATAACTCAGAGAGGGAAATTCACAGGATACCTTGAAGCCAATGGTAAGCTCTTGGCTCCACTGGCTTTAGAAGTTTGTTATTGTTGGAAAAAATGGAGAAGAAGATACTATATATGCAATATTTTTCTAAAATATCATGGACTAAGTAGAGCATGAGACATGGAACAACCAAGTTGTACAAACTAAAAGAAAGATACTCACCGGATGTCACAGGGGAAATTGTCTAATTGATTTTCAAGCAACTATTTGTCCTTCAATATACATAATTATAAAGAGCCAAATTTGCCCTTTCGTTAATGCACACTTGTGCATTTTTTACTAATTCTTCAAAATTACCTGTTAACCTGTTAATAGAAATTGTAATAATATTTCTGCAATGATTCATTGTGATATTGCTATTATATTTATTCTTAGATTAAAAAAAACAACTGTCATGTTTTTCTGTAGATAAAGGGCAAATGCAGAATGTTTATCTAGAAGTTAGCATTCCTACAACCTACAATCAATCGGTGTGTTCCAGTCTGCTAGCTCGTCAGGGTTATATAGAGAAAAACCTTCTATTAGACTTTGTAAGCATTGACACCCCTCTCTTTTGTTGTTTTTGCTTCACTCTGCTCTGTTCTCAAGTTGAACATTACTCTTCTGCTGACAAGAGATGACAGGTATCCACTTACAAGTCAATTGAATCACAAAATAGTGTACTTTAGACAGTAATGATTCTAAACAATGGTCAGCCTTCACTATAATTTAGTATATGGTTATCCCATGATACTACCTGCTTTTTGGAGTTAACATGTCCTTTTGTGTCCCTTGGAGGACATGGTGATTTAATTTATCAGCTGCATTGTTCCAACTCACTTCCTGCTTGAAAAAAACAACAACAACCCAGAACCTAACTCTACAAAATTCTAATATTTCATTCTATATCTTGATGTAAGCTTTGGTGCCTTAAGTTTGTAACATTTACTCTTGAAGATAATTAGTTTCTTTAACATTCATTATTTTGAACATTGCTTTATTATATTAGTCCATGGGTTTTATTTGTTTATTTACTTTAAAAATGTATATGGCTGCCTGTTTTGCATAGTGCAGCTCACAATGAATAAAAATAAGAATAAAAACAGAGCAATAATAAATACCCTAATCCTTCTGACTCAGTGCCAATCCTAACCCAGCTTTCTGGGAAGCTAAAAGAATAGAAGCCCCTTGAATATCAGTAAGAAGCTATTCCAGAAGGATAAGGTGACCCTTTGGTTGCCACTTATGTCATTTGTTGGCACCTTAAGTCTAACAGAATTTGGAAATAAGTTAAATAATATAAATCTAGGCTACTGAGTCTGTCAAACGATGAAGAAAAAAAAAGAAGCAGACAATTTATGAGGTCCCAATATATGAAAGATTGAATAATTACTGTTGTAAAAACAAAAACACAAAACAGGACTTTCTGTTATTTGATTTTTAAAGCTCTGCCTGCCATATGAAGGATATGAGGACAAAAAGGAAGACATATGTTCTTTTTGTCAGATGTCTAGTAATCCTAACGAGGCTTAGGCAATCATTTCCACTCTTTCTTCTTCACATGGTCAGAGATAAATTCATCTACAATTCCATTTAGATTTGTTCTAATTTGGCTAAGATTCAAATCTTATCTGAATTATCTAAGTTTAAGGTCAAACCTTTTATAGCTGCAATATAAAATAATAGATTTTAACTATTATGAATTATCATAAAAATATTTGGAAATTATCAGCCTAATGATATTGTTCAGACAAGCATGGTCACATAAGATAATTCTATTTTACTATAAGCTTTCATTAACAGAATCTGTTGAATCTATTTAGAAATAAAGTATATTCCCCCCCCCACTCCTGACATTGTATATCTCCCAATGATATGTCATTCCCACATACCATTTAGAAAAAAAATATAAAGGTAAAAATTTTCTCTTTCTAATCATGTCTGATTCTAGGGGGCAGTGCTCGTCTCTGTTTCTTGGCCAAAGGAGACAGCATTTTCTAATGTGGTCATGTGATCAGCATGATGATATGCTGAGAGTGCATGAGATTATCTTCTCACCAAAGTATTACTTTTTTATCTACTTGCATTTGCATGCTTTCAAACTGCTAGGTGCTCAGGAACTGGACCAGGTAACAGGAGCTTACCCTGTTGTGTGGCACTCAGATTTCAAACCTTGGCTGTCAGCTTTCCAACTGAAAAGCTCAACATCTTTAACTGATGAGCCATCATTTCTCTTCCATTTTAGAAAGGATGGGATTATCTTTTTGTATTCCTATGTCTATGGTGGTTCTCTCTCTTTGGAACACCATCCCTTCAGAAATTAGACTGGACCCTATTTTGGCACTCTTTCATAGCACCCACTTTAAATAATTGATTAAGAAGGCTTTCTGCTCTGTGTTTGTGTATGTGTATGTAGATGCACATATATCTTTTGTTTTATTTTTCATTTGGAAAAAAAATATTCAAATACAGCAGTGTGTCTATATTTATTTATTTAGGAAATTTATATGGTCACTAGGCAGCTTATAAACAATAAAAACACCATATAGAAAATTAAAAAATACCAATAACCTAACCCAGCTGGTTATAACATATAGCCAAATGAGCCATTTAATGGGCTCCATCCTACTCTGGGTTCTCAAGGTTCACTGGCAAAAGCAAGTCTTCAGGGTCTTACAAAAAAGTGTCAAAGTGGGAGCCAGTCTAATTCTGAAGGAAGGATATTCCAAAGAGAGAGAGAGCCACCATGTAGAAATTTCTTCCAAATGTACCTCCTTAGGGAATAGAACCCATAACATTCCTTGCCTTTCTTGTCTGGTGGATCAGGTGGATGTGACTGGCAGAGGCAGTCCCTCAGTGCCAAACCAAGAAAGGCTTTAAAGGTGACAACCAGCACCTTGAATTGTACCCAGAAGCAAACTGGCAACCAATGCAGCTCCCCAGGAGAGGTAACACCTGTGCACCTCTGCACAAAATCACGCAGGCTACTGCATTTTGAACCAACTGGAGCTTCTGGATGCTTTTCAAGGGCAGCCCATATAGAGCGCCTTTGTACCTACAAAGATCAGAACCATGTAAGCTATGGTATTCCTTGTGACACTTTATGGAAGTGAAAGTTCGACTTTTAAAGAAGCAGGATAGGAAGAATATTGTTGCCTTTAAACTTTGATGTCGGAAAAGACACTTTAGAACATCATAGACAGTCAGAAATTATTTTATAACACATAAACAATCTATATATGTGTGTGTATATATGACTTGAAGAATGGATGTAAAAAGCCTTCCTTCTCCAAAATAGCATTTTATTCCCAAGAGATATTTCAAAACAGAAATTATGCTCTTTTCTTATATAAAATATTTTATTTTCAAAGTTGGCTTCAGGGTTCAGTTTAGGGTCTTGCTTTTCATTGTACTGCCAGAAATTGTTTAAATACTCTAATCAAGCTCCTTTCTTATCAAAAATAGAATTTTATTTTTTAAAATTTTATTATTTTCCTCCAAAACAACAACAACAAAAGACATTAGAAAATCACATTCAGTTTAAAAAAGAATCCAGAAAAGACAAACTTTTTTTAATGAAACATTGTTGTGATTTCTTAGTACATCATAATGTAAAGGATTGTGTGATGAGGAAGTAAAAAACATGAAATCTTTTGCAATATTTGATGAGTTGTTGATCCAGTTCATGCAATCTAGGAACAAGCAAAGCAGAGAGCTTTTTGGGGGGTGGGCACAAGTTTTGGATTTTGTTTGGTGGGACTGTTGCTGTACTTAATTTACCATTAGCTATAAGTGGGAATTTCAGGTATGGTGTGATAGACAGTAAGTTTCTAGACAGTAAAATAGCTAAGAAATAAGCACTAGACACTCAAAAACTACTCATCTTATCAACTGCATTGGAAAAGAGAGCAAAAAGCAATTATTATAAAGTTCTGGTGATTTAAAAACACTTTTCACTGACTACAGATGGCAATTCTGACAAGGATGACAAATTCTTGTCAATACTTGTCACCTTTGAAAATTCTCATGCTTCAATTAGGACTACTTTCTGGATACGCCTACAATAAACCATGCATATGTTAAAAATGTTGCAAAGGCAATGGAAAAATGCATCAGCTTCAAAAGTCAGCCTAGAGCATGTTGGCTGGAAAATCTTGGGAGCTGAAGTCCACACCTCATAAAGTTGATTACTGTTCAGAAACATTGCCCTAGAGAACTGTGAAGCTTGGGTCTGGGATAAGGTATCTGTAATGGATGGCAAGTACAAAGAAGTTAGCAAGTTTCTATAAAAATAAATAAATAGGAAAATTTCAGGAATTGACTGTACATGCAATTCGCATACACAGCCACCACCTACAGCTCACCCTGTTGGATCCAGGGGTGTTGCATTTTCTGTAGAAGCATCTAGCCTGGAAATATAGATGCCTCCAACCCAGTTGGCCTTTTGAAAGATTTGCTGAACCACATTTTCTTTTTTTGAAAAGTTTATTTTATTCATCCCACATAATAATACTTTCTGTGAAAATTACTTTAGCATGGTTAGAAGCAAATAAAATAGAGATTAGACCATCCAAAATCTATAGATTGCAGATTACAAGTGTATAAGCCAAGAATTTTAGGTGCCAAAAATCATCCTAAAATTAATTGGGTTAGGCTTATCTGTGAAAGGGTTTTCCATGAGCATATATGATCATACTTTTCAAAACTACCTATATATTCCATCTATACTTGTGTGTATACATATGTGTATCCCCCTATGTCTGAAGAGAAAAGTTTTCGATCAGTGTTTGCTACCTGCTCCAACATATGCCGATGAAACATGGACACTAGTCTCTCAATTGAGTGGAGCAAAGAGCCATGGAAAAATACATGCTCAGCATTACAAGACAAAATAGAAAGACCTGTCCATGAATTAGAGAACAAATGAAAGCATGCAATATCATCAAGAGAGTAAAAGAATTGAAATGGAAATGGGCTGGTCACATAGCAAGAAGAACTGATGGCAGGGGCACCAAGGCAGTCATAGAATGGATCCCACTTGATAAAAAGCATCCACGATATCAGCAAGTATTGTGGGCCCAATTGGCAAAAGAAAGCTCAGGACTGTATAGGTTGGAAACATGTGGAAGAGGCCTTCCTCCTGCAGTGGATAGACAATGGCTAGGATGATGTTGTTGTTGATGATGATGCTTGTGTATAAACCCATCTACTGATAAAAGGTACCCTCATACTTTTAACCAAAATATCATAAAAAATACAACATGTGCAGGTAAGACAGTTGTGAGAGTTAAATATTTAATTGTCAGGGGTCAGCTTAAATGCAAGCGGTACATTTTTCATGATCTTTTAGTTAAAAATTCAAGGATCAGCTTAGTTGCAGATATATAAGTATATATAGTATTCTAAAAAACCAACAACTAAAAGATCTCCAACTGCTAATATTATTGGTAAAACATCATTGGCTGTAGCAGGTAAAGAAAAAGCTTCTAGAGAGTTGGGACAAACTGGCCAGTGATGTCTGCTTCAACTCTAATTAACACTCATTCATCATTTGGATGTTTTGTTTTGTTTTTAGTTCAGGGAAAGACTGCTCCCACAATGCCAAGCACTGCTTCACTTACTAGTGTCTAGTTTTATGGCATATGTCTTTTTAGGGTTGGAGAATGAAAGCAGTGAGGATAGTGTAGAAAGAGAGCTAGAAAAAGAGAAATATTTTATATGCTACACAATGCATAAATACAACCAAATCATCATCTTCTAATACTTAGTCATTAGTAGATACGAAATCTTCTACCAATATGCATCCAATTATATTTTCACTTCATTTGAATTATATAATAATAATAATAATAATAATAATAATAATAATAATAATAATAATAATAATAATATTGGAAAAGGTTTTCACAATATGCATCAGCTAGAATAGTTTTCATACTGAAATAAGTAATTTCAAATATCAACAGCAATATCCAAAATTCTTTATGATTTGAAATCCAAGCTTTCAGGATACTATTTTCAATAGAATCTTAGTCAACAATGCAAATATAGAATGTATGTCATGATTTTTATGATTATAAGCCATCCAGAGTTACCCAGTGGTAAGTGGACAGCCAATAAATTTTATAATAAATAAATGATTCTTCCAACTCTACTTCAGAAATTATGGATCAGTGATGTTTAATGGACTGTGTGTTTCTCTAACATACATTTCCGTTCCACAAAGGCAAAGTAAATGTCATAAAATATTCTGTTCTACAATATCCACTGGCAAATAATTGGCATCTGTTTTCTTTTGTCCTGCTACAGTTGTGCTACTCAGCACAAAAGCTTCAATTTTATTAATTATTTCCTTCTTATTCATACTGAGTGAGGAATTCAAGAAATTCTTAAAAGTTGACTGGGAATCAACATTAGATTTTGCTAATAGATACAGCAGGATCAGGACATATACTAATAATGTGATGAGATTTGATTGATTAATATTAATAATTTGCTTTTATGTTTAAAAATAAGAATTAAGGAGTTTATAAAAACAATGCAATCTAACAAAAGGATGAAATATATGCATTTTAATAGAATGGCTACCATTGCCTTTTGATATATTACTGACCTTTTTAAAAATGTAGACAATTAAGAAAGGCATCAGTACTAAATCTCCAGCAAAGACAAGAGTAGATGGCTGACTAAAATGATTTCAAACAGAAAAATCTTTCTGTTCAATATAGCAAAAGGTAGAAAGACAACTGTTGTGTCCCGAGCCTGCAAAAGCAGTCTCCGGACATTGCATTGGTCCCAGGCATTCCAAAAGCTGCCCGGGGACTAGACAGAGCGGCGCCGACTTTGTGCACATGTGCAAGGCGCAGAAATGCTCTGTTCCTATTGGTTGACACTGTCTGGGTTTCTGGCCATATAAAAAGGCCTGCATGCCTTTTGCTTTTGCTTGGTTGTCGTAGAAGGAGAATAAAGTGTTTGTTCAGCATCGCCATGTGTCTTCATCATTTGCAGGACTCTGTCTTCTGCAGATCGAAATTACACTCAAATTGACAGAGAAGCCTTGGCCATAGTAGCTGGCATTAAGAAATTTCATGATTTCTTATATGGTCACCATTTCATCATCTATACTGACCATAAGCCTCTGCTGGGTTTGTTTACCAATAACAAACAGACCCCACATATCATTTCTCCTTGTATGCTGAGATAGTCCATTTTCCTGTCAGCATATGACTATACATTAGTTCACAAACCAGGAAAAGAAATGGGTCATGCAGATGGCCTGAGCAGATTACTCCTAAACTAATTAGAGCCAGATCTTGCTCCAGCCATTAATATTCTTTCCATTCAGGAGTTTCCTGAATCTCCCCTCAATGCTAGGGACGTGGCTGCAGAAACTGCCACTGATCACACTTTTACATGCGTGCTGACATGGGTGTGTCAGGATGGCCTGACAAATGCCCAGATACTGAGTTCCAAAGCTTCTGGCATAAGAAGCATGAGTTTTCCACTTTCAAGGATTGCCTGTTATGGGGTAGCAGGGTAGTGATTCCAGCCTCATTGAGGTCTAGAATCTTGATCTCTCTGCATGAAGGACATCCTGGTATAGTCAGGATGAAAGTGCTTGCGCACAACCATCTTTGGTGGCCTGGACTCGATAAAGCCATTGAGGCCCAGGTGTACGGGTGCCAAGTGTGCCAACAGTCTCGGCCTGAAATGCCTCAGGCCCCAGTACATAGGTGGGAGGAAACTCAAACCCCATGGTCTAGGGTGCATATAGATTACACTGGGCCCTTTCAGGGGCAATTCTTCCTGGTTGTTGTTGATAGCCATTCCAAGTGGCTAGAGGTTGTTTCTGTTTCCTCCACTACTCCTGCCAGGACCATCCAGGTGTTGAGAGGAAATTTTGCATCACATGGTCTTCCAGATGTGCTGGTTTCAGAAAATGGCCCTCAATTTATGTCTTCTGAGTTCCAGGTTTTTTTTCAGGCCAACCTGATCCAGCATGCACCATCAGCTCCCTTCCATCCATCCTCCAATGGAATGGCAGAGAAAATGGTGCACACCACCAAAGATGCCCTCAAGAAACTGACTTATGATAACTAGCACCACAGGTTAGCAGATTTCCTTCTTGCACACCACACCACACCATGCACAGCCACAGGAAAGAGCCCTGCTGAACTCCACTGGGGTCGCCGCCTCATCACTAAACTGGACAGGCTGCACCCTGACTGGGTGGCTTCACAGGTGTCACAACCATGGGCACCTAGGAGACTCCAGGTGGGTGATCCGGTTTGGACAAGAAACTATGGGCCTGGACATCTCTGGGTCACAGCTGTGGTCTGCAAGGTCTCGGGGCCGTTGTCATATGAAGTTGCCTTGGGTGATGGCCACGTTCTTCGCAGACACATAGACTAACTGCGTTGGAGACTGGACTCACACCCTTCCACTCCTGGCTCTGCTGTGGGGGGGGGAGGACCATAATATGCATTCTGGGTCACAGTTTCCCAGGACTAACAGGCCCTCACTAGCTGCTACTGAGGCTCTTTGGGATTCATTCCAAGGTTCCACAAGTGCTCCTAACAGGAATTCACTGGATAGGGGGTCATCCCATACATCCATAATTACTCCAGACAGGGAGTCACTCCGGGTGTATCCACAGTATTCACATATGTCAGATAGAGCTCCTGACAGGGAGACTGACCGGGGGTATCCACACAAATCACAAGCACCAAGAGAAAAGGAATTCCAGCAGGGGTGCTTGCCTCATTCCGCAATTGCTCCCAAAAGGAGGTCACCAGCAAAGGGGGTTGCCATGGAGGCAACTCCTGACACTGGCACCCCGGGCATGTGCTTGGGGGCCATAGAGTACTGGGGCACTTCCGCTACCCAGCCCTCTCCATCTGCTGGCCTTCGGCTCGAGGGACAGTGTTCCCAAGAGGGGCCCATTATGGATTCGGGGAGTTCCAGCCCTCCAAGGTATGCTGGCTTGGACTTAGAGGGTCCAGCCAGCCAGCAGCTGGCCAGGTCAACCAGGTATTTGGAGCAGCAAAGTTCTGGCCTGTCTAGCCTGGTAGGTGAGCAGATAGGCCAGGCACCTTCACCAGGGTCACCTGGGGATTTGGGCAGCAACGCCCTGGCCTGCCTAGCCTGGTAGAAGAGCAGGTGGGCCAGGCAATCTCACTGGGCATTAGAAGGTCGCAGCGGGCCAAGTACCCACCCAAACATCTGAGAGACTTTGTGAAGTTGCTGTCAAATCATGAGGGACCTGTTCATGAGGTCCCTGCATAATGGGAGTAACTCGTGGGTAGATTATTTTGTATTTTTTTTATTTTGCATTTGTTGTATTAATCAATATTGAAGAGGGTTTGCCTGAGGTCAGACTCAAGTATTCCACATTCCTTGCATTTGAATAATGCAACTGTATGCCACTCTTCCCAATATATGACATACATGAGTGTACGCGAGGTATGTTCTATCTAAGGGGGAGGGGTGTTGTGTCCTGAGCCTGCAAAAGCAGGCTCGGGATGTTGCATTGGTCCCGGGCATTCCAAAAGCTGCCCGGAAACCAGACAGAGTGACGCCAGCCTTGTGCGCATGCGCAAGGCATGAAAATGCTTTGTTCCTATTGGTTGACACTGTCCGGGTTTCTGGCCATATAAAAAGGCCTGCATGCCTTTTGCTTTTGCTTGGTTGTTGTAGAAGGAGAATAAAGTGTTTGTTTAGCATCGCCATGTGTCTTCATCATTTGCACGCGAACGAAATACACAACAACAATTAAAAATTTCTTGTTGTTGTTATCAACTGCAAAGTCGTGTCCGACCCATCGCGACCCCATGGACAATGTTCCTCCAGGCCTTCCTGTCCTCTACCACCTTCTGGGTTCCATTTAAGCTCATGCCTACTGCTTCAGTAACTCCATCCAGCCACCTCATTCTCTGTCGTCCCCTTCTTTTGTTGCCCTCAGAACTATGCAGTGTTATGGGATTATCGCCAGAAACGTCTTGCCTCTTATAGTCACCCTGCTTGATCTTTTCTACCAAAGAGAACTACGCACTAGCCTTGCTCACCAAGAGTCAGTATATGGATTTCACAAAGGTAAATCCTGCTTTTTAGAGTTTTTTGAGATTGCCAATAGGCATGTTCGAGGAAATAATCCTATAAACCTTGTAAACCTGGATTTTGAAAATGTCAGTGACAAAATACTTCATAAGAAGTCTTGGAGTAAACTTAGGACCAGCTCTTTGATGGACTGTTAAGCATTTTAAAAAATGGAAGCAAGTTTATTCAGCAGGAATAAACAGGCCATATTTACAAGAGAAGGAATAATAAATAGGGCAATAAATAAGCCTAGTATTGAATGGATGAAAGCGCTTGTTTTTAATCTGTATTTTTGTACAGAGTGACCAGATCCTTTCTTGTTGTTCTGTTTTGTTTTTGTTGTTTATTACCTGTGAATGGCATAGAGTCAATTTAGAATGGAACAATATTTATCTAAACTGATCCTAATGGTTTTAATTTACCATTTCTATGCAGTCTTTTATTCAAAATGTTGATAGCTCCAACTAACTTGAGATGCCCATATTCTCCATAAAACCATTCCTCTCTCTTCTAGATAATAATGCTGCTTTTAGTATTGCTGCAATTATACCTAAATCATCTAGATGTTATAAGTTAATTTCAATGGTGGCTTAACCTCAGGCCCAAACTTGTTGAAATAATAAATTATATTCATTTACAGAATGTTTTTTTTTCTATATTTCATTAGCATTTCAGTGAATGCTCAATAAAACAGCAATTGCATTCATTTAAGAAGTAAAAAAAAGGTTTCCCATGATACATCAGAAACTGTTTCTAACACTGAAAATTAGAGAAAAATGCCTTTATGGGTGATTTTAAGAATTCATTTGGCTGGATATTAGGCCATTAATAGTCATTAGCACACTTTCAAATGCAGTGCTGGAGTGGTAACAAAATCAACACTTCCTCATTTTATATTGAATCACTGCCAAAGTGCATTTGGTCTTATCACTACATAGCAATGCATGTGATACTTAAAATATCAATAGAAACATTGAATAAAAGCATTTTTTCATTCATTTGAAAAATGCTACAATTTGAAAAGACAGCTACTTTCTAAATTCAAATCAATACTCAATATTACATAGTTAAGAATGAAGGATAGATGCTGGCATTTCAAGGAGTTTAAATTCAATTTTGAACTTGGTGGCTCATATTTAAACAATTGTCTACTAGGACTCCGAGATCCCTCTCACAGTTACTACTATTGAGCAAGGTACCCCCTATATACTATACCTGTGCATTTGGTTTTTCTTGCCTAAATGTAGAACCTTACTTTTTTCACCATTGAATTTCATTTAGTTAGATAGCGCCCAGTGTTCAAATCTGTCCAGATCGTCCTGTATCCTAAGCCTGTCTTCTGGAGTGTTGGCTATTCCTGCCAGCTTGGTGTCATCTGCAAATTTGATGAGTTGCCCATCTATCCCCTCATCCAGATCATTAATGAAGATGTTGAAGAGCAATGGGCCCAGAACAGAGCCCTGGGGCACTCCACTACACACTTCCCTCCATGTAGATGCGGTTCCATTGAGGACCACACACTGAGTACGGCTGGTCAGCCAGCTACGGATCCATCTGGTGGTGATGCTGTCTAACCCACATTTTTCTATCTTATCAAGTAGTAGGTTGTGGTCTACTTTGTCAAATGCTTTACTGAAGTCCAAGTAAATTATATCCACAGCATTCCTCTGGTCCACTAATTTTGTCACTTGGTCAAAGATGCAATAAGATTTGTCTGGCATGATCTGTTTTTGACAAACCCTTGTTGGCTTTTAGTAATGACTTTGTTTGCCTGTAGGTGTTCGCTGATTTGTTGTTTGATTATCTTTTCCAGAATCTTCCCAGGTATTGAGGTCAGGCTGATAGGTCTGTAATTTCCTGGGTTCTTTTTTTCCCTTTTTTGAAGATGGGAACTACATCAGCTCTTTTCCAGAACTCTGGTAGTTTCCCTGTGCTCCAGGATCTTTGAAAAATATAGTTCAGTGGTTCTGAGATCACATGTGCCAGTTCCTTCAGAACCTTGGGGTGTAATCCATCTAGTTGTGGTGATTTGAACTCGTCTCGGCTGGACAGGTGTTCACTTACCATTTTCTTGCCTATCTTAACTTGTATTTCTATTTTGTTTTTTGCAAAAAAGCAGTTAAATAGTTCTGCTTTCCTCTCTGTTGCTTGTCACCTTCTTGCCACTTTCACCCACTAATGGATCAATCGTTTCCTTCACTTTTTTCTTGTTCTTTACATGTTGAAAGAAGCTTTTTTTTGTTATTTTTGATTTTGGTTGCAAGCCTTAGTTCATTTTGAGCCTTAGCTTTCCTCACTTCGTCTTTGCAGGCTCGGGCTATTTGCTGATATTCTGACTTAGTTATGTGTCCCTCTTTCCACTTTCTATACTTGTCCTTCTTATCTTTCATTTGATCAGAGAGTTCTTTATGCAGCCATACTGGTTTCTTTTGAGAGCTGTTATTTTTCCTCTTTGTTGGTATTGTGCTAAACTGGGCCTTTATTTTCTCACTTTTCAAAATTTCCCAAGCCTCTTGAGTTGTTTTCCCCTAGAGGATTCTCATCCATGGGATTCTTCCCAAACCCTCTCTAAGATTATTGAAATTAGCTCTCTTGAAGTCCAAGACTCTAGTTTGACTATGTCCTATTGCTTGTGCTTCCATAATGTTGAATTCCAATAATGCATGATCACTTCCTCCTAAGGTTCCTATGGCTTCAACACCTTCTATCTTTTCATCTCTGTTAGTGAGGATTAAATCCAATATGGCTAATCCCCTAGTTCCCTTCTTTACTTTTTGGGAGACAAAGTTGTCTTCTAGGTTTGTCAGGAATCTGTTTGATCTTCTACTTGGTGCAGAGTTGATGTCAGGGTAGTTAAAGTCCCCAGTTACTATTGTGATGTGCTTCCTACATACCTTAGTTAGCTGACTAGCAAAAAGTTCATCTATTTCCTTTGTTTGGTTGGGTGGCCTATAGTATACACCTATGGCAATGTCGTTTCCCCCCCTTTTTTTATATTGACCCATATGCATTCAGGACAGTTTTCATCATTGTTGTGCTCTATTTCTGTAGAGATGTAGTTATTTCTTATATAGAGAGCAACTCCACCTCCTTTTTTATTTGGTCTATTTCTTTTAAATAATTTAAGTCCCTCTAGCTGTGTGTTCCATTTGTGGGTTTCATCCCACCGTGTTTCCATTATGGCAACAATATCATATCTCATTAACCTGAATTTCTAGTTTACCCTGTTTGCTGTTTATACTCTGTGCATTTGTGTATAGACATTTGAGTCCTTTATGACCGACCCTGTGCTTACTTCCTACATAACCTGTGTGGTGCCTGAGTTCCCCTAATGTCTTACCACCTATTTGGTTAGTGCACTTTGTGTGGCACTCGCTAATAAGAGCTTGATTTTGCTTGACAGCAAGGTTGGTATTTTTGTCCACACACATATCTATGTTACATGCACTGATAGCCCTATTGTTTTTAGATTGCCGGGGACAGGGATGTTCTGTATCAGTTAGCTCACTGTCTCCGCTGTTTAATTTAAATATTCCCCCAGAAAATCTGTGAATTTATAGCCAAGTAACTCAGTCCCTTTCTTTGATGGATGCAAACCATCTCTTTTGTACATTTTTTCATGGGACCAGCTACTGACATCGTGACTAATATATCCAAAACCTTCTCCTTTACATCACTCTTTTAGCCACATATTGAATTGTGCTATATGCTGGCCTTTTCCATTTTGGTCCTTATACACTGGTAAGATCTCTGAAAAAATAAGCCTACAGCCTATTCTGCTAAGTTCCTGCCCCAGGCTCTGGAAGTCATTCGGCACAGTGAGTACATCTTTTTGGGACAGATCGTTAGTGCCAAGATGTACAATAGCCTCCACATCACAGTCCTTGCTGGCATTCTTGATTATTTTACAAATACGCTTCTTGTCCCTACTGGCGTTAGCATCTGAAAACACCTGACCTCATTCAAAACCTCTGTGTTCTTTCCTAAATTTACATCCCTTATAATTGAATCACCAACCAGAAGGTGGCTTCTCTTTTTGGGTGCCTTTCTGTTCTTGCATGACTGATGTGTAATACCTGATTTGCACTTCTCCCTGTCAAAAACAAGTTCTTCATCTCGGACCAAGATCCCCTGCTTATTTGAGTTGTCATCACAAATACCTTTACCTGTCTTCTTAATGTCCCTATTAAGGTCAGCAAGGGCACTGTATCTGTTGTGCAGGGACACAGCAAAAGCTTTGTGTTTATGGTTCACAGCTCTCACCCTGCCAGATCCCACAGTACTCCACACTGCCCTTCTCCTGCAGGATCTTTGTGGTAGAGGGGACTGATAGCTTGGAGGCTCAGTGAAGTAGAAGGTGTGAGCTGGACACCTAATTTCTGCCTGAAGAGCAGAGATTACAGACCCTAGATAGGTAATCTGTCCTTGTAGACTAGTGATTGTTTACAGATAGGACAGTTTCCATGATTGAAAAGGGTACAGCGAAAGCTGCAAACAAGTGTTGCACTGAACTATGCCTTACATTCTTAGATACAAGGAATCACAGATGCACTTGCCCTGAATGTACTGCTGCTGTTTGATTTTGGGTTATATAATTTGCACGCTGTTTGAAGCTGAATCCCCTCCCCACTCACAGTTATAGCAAGCACTGAGAAGTTTAAATGCAAAAGATCCAATCAGCAAGGCCCCGGCTACTTTCCACCCCTTTTTTTTCTTCCTTTCACATGATGGCAATTACAAAAGTGAAGAATTATTTGAAGCAAGCTCTAATTTTATGCACTTTATGCTCCCATCCATATAGGACAGGATGCCAAATTTCTCTAGACTCTTTCTCAGATTCAACCACTTCCTAAAATAAAGCCTCTCTTAAGCAGTAATGAAGTGTATGTATTCAAGCATATGCATATTAATGAACCCTGCAGAATGGAGTATATTTGTTACATCTTCTAAAAAATAAAAAAAACCTCCTGACTTGAGAAATAGGTTGCAGACGTTTAACCATAATTTTGTGTTTTTGTTTGTTTTTGTAATGGTTTTTTAAGTTGTTTTAATTATTCTTATTGATATGGGCTTTTTTAATTTGTGTGTTTCTCTCTCTGTATTTTTAACTTTATAATCCACTCAGCATGTGAGATGGTTATATAAATTTAATAAACAAATAAATATTTCTTTATCATTTGGTTAAATGTGCTACAAATAAAAAGAAAACATAATAAATGTAGTATGAAAATAGAAAAATGAGAAAACAATAAAAATACTAAAACATTTTGAAAAAATAAAACTTTAATCAGATATTACTCTTAAATAAATTACCAGAATGGCAGTGGGAATGAATCAAAACTGTACTACAATCAAAACTTGTCCTTCTGCTTTCGCATGTCTGTTGATATTTATAATATTTCTGTGAATATTATTTCTCCTTTTCACCATATTTCTCATAGGTTTTTGTCCTTGATTCTGTTATTTTCTGATTTTCTTGACCAGCTATGCTGAAGGTCTTCCATGTAACATATTTATGCTGCTAAGGAAATTAGCTGCACCTACAGATAGGGTGAAAGGCAATGATGTTTTAATTTAAATTCCAGAATTGGGAGAAATGTAGCATCTTTATCCTCCTATCTTCTTGACAGCATTTTGATACAAGATTTTATACATTTTCTTGTAAATAGGTAAGCTCAAAGTCAATAGGACAATACAAGCAAGGAGATGAAATCATAGAAACAATGACAGAGGAAACATTTTGATCAGCTTTAGCAGTTAGGAAGTTGAGTTATTAACAGCAACCAAGATAGGACTAGACGCCATGATTCACAGTTTGGAATATTTACAGACACTTAACAAAAGTCTTGAAGACTATAAGCAGGAAGAATTTTTAAGCAATGCTTGCTTGTGGTCAAGTAAAAGTCAATCTTAATTGAGTGATCCTGAGAGTCTTAATTGTAGGGGGAAAGATCCTGTAATGATAAGGAAGCGTTGGAATAACAATAGAGAAGGAGTGCAAGAAAAACCTGTCTAAAGCTGTTTTACAACTGGAAACACAGGAACTATGTGTACAAACCTTTCTTTTAACCCCTAAACACACTCCAGACTTCTAAATTTCAGCCATCCTATAGGAATGCACAAAGAGCATATTGAGATGAAATGACTCTCAAATAACCCAGGAACAAGGAACAGAATGACAACATTCTATGAGTTTCCCTGTTTGCAAAATGCAGTCCTTTTAAAATATAGATAGTCCTTGACATACGACCACAATTGAGCCCTAGATTTCTGTTGCTAAGTGAGACAGTTGTTATATGAATCTTGCTTCATTTTATGACCTTTTTTGCCACGGTTGTTAAATGAATCACTGCAGCTGTTAAGTTAGTAACATAGTTGTTAAATGAATCTGGCTTCGCCATTGACTTGGCTTGTCAGAAGATCACAAAAGTAACGTGACCAACTTTTTTACAATGAAAAGGAGGACACAAATACATTGAAGAAAAAAATATCGTAAATAAAAGAAACATTTTATTCATTGCAACAATAATACAGAATACACTATAATATGATAAATGCATAATAAAACATTTGTAACAATAACATTTTGTATTGTAATTATGCTTACATGCCTATTAATTATTATTTAAATGAGTACTTTACCATTGAATTAATATTTTTTGTCAATTTATCATCTTCTAACGATATATTGGAAATATCTGAACAAGAAATATCCTTCATATTGAATTTTACGGCAAGTGCTGCAGGGTAGAGTATCCACATTCAATCTCGATTTCTCACTTTTCCAAAAATCATTAGCAATTGAAAAAACCCTTTCAACTGCTGCATTAGTTCCAGGACAGCACAACGTAAATTGAACAAGAATAAATAAATTTTCACATGGAATATGTTCATTTTTGAAATGGCTGAATATTTCCATCTATCTTTTATCAATTTCAATGAGTTTTTTTCCCATTGCATCTTTGCCCACCAAAATTTGTGTTTGTATTATCAGCTGTTAGTGCAACAACTTTGGATTTCAAATTGTTTCATTTATTACTCTGTGTAAATGGTTTGACAAAATTTCAGCAGTTTCGCCCTCAATGGATTCTAAATTTAAAATTTTTACTTGAATGCCCTTGGTAACATTAAAATATTTTATTAGTATTGGATACAATTTAGTTTCATTATGATTGGATGCATCAGATAAAACCGTTACAAATGCTGCAGTTTCCAATTCTTCACAGTAATTTTTTGTCACAGTAATTTTTTTTTTGTCACAGTAATTTTTAAATACTGATTTAATAATAGCCTCACATTTTGTCCTGGCACATGAAAATTTAGCATCATGAAACTTTTTCAATAATTTAGTTGTACAATCCATACTACAAAAACTTTGATTGTGAATTATGATATGGTATGGAATGCAAATGTTCCCTCCATTGCAGCTAACTGTTTTTCATCTTCAGAATACTTTGAAGTTTTAAAACAACTTGTTACTTTACGAGTGGAAGCAGATGTGTCTGATGATTGCTTATATTTCTTAGTGGTCAAGTGTTTCGTAATAGCTGCTCTGCCCCCAACTGCAATACAAAGTTCTCTGCTGCAAATATTGCAGAAAACAATGTTATCCTTCTTTGATGTGATGAATGGAAATTCCTTATTCAATTTAACATTGAAATGGTATTTCCTCTTTTTTGATTTTTCCATCCCTAAATGGAAGTTAGTCTCCTCCAGGTATCTTCGGGACTAGTGTAGATGGTGTAGTTGAGTAGCAGGGAGGGGTGCAAAGTTCCTGCCAATTCACCTTCGCTGCAGACAACTTGCATGTGCAAAGTTTGCCGGCTGGGTGTTTTGGCGCGCTCAGCAGCAATTCCTATTGGCTTTCGAAAGCCAATAGGGGAAGTAGCACAGCTCATGCAAAAATTGAAAAAAGCCATCAAAAAAAGGTGCCGGAACGCCATTCTGAGCATTCTATGAGAAAAAAAAGCCCTGCAGATTAGTCTGCAAATATCAAAAAGGAGGACCTGTAGGAGGACACTTTTCGAGGGAGGACACGACTTACAAAAGGAGGACTATCCTCCCTAAAGGAGGACGGTTGGTCACCTTAACAAAAGTTATTATATGATCTCAGAACACTTCAATTGTCATAAATATTAGTTGCTAAGAATTCAAATTTTGATTACGTGACCCTGAAATGCTGCAATAGTCCTAAATGTAACAAACAGTCATAAGTCACTTTTTTCAGTGACACTGCAACTTTGAACAGTCACAAAATGAACTGCTATAAGTTGAGAATTCCCTGTATTTATTTTTGTGTGGCTGCAGCAGCTTGCTGCTGTAATGGCACAACAGTGCTTTTGACTCTTTGTCCTCAACATTTATGAGACTTAGATGTGAAGATAATTGCTTGTCATTTTCAAACAACTTCTGAGAGTGGAAGAGTGAAGATTAGATTTTATAGAAGTCTCTAGAGATCAATGGTGGGATTCAGCCAGTTCGTACTGGTTCGGCAGAACCGGTAGCTGATTTTTTATTGACTTTGGCAAACTGGCTGAAGCCCTAGCCTTTTTCACAAGGCCAAGAATGGATCACTGGAAGTGCATGGATGCCACTTCTGGAAGTCCGCTCTGAGCCTCAGAGGCCTGGGGGAGGCCTCCTAGGCCCAGAACAGCCCATTGGAAGTACATGGACACCACTTCTGGAAGTCTGTCTGAGCCTCAAAGGCCTGGGGAGGCCTCCCAGGACCAGAACGGCCCACTGGAAGTGTGTGGATGCCACTTTTGTAAGTCTGTTCTGAGCCCAAAAGCCTGGAGGAGGCTTCCCAGGCCCAGAATGGACTTCCGAAAGCAGCATCCAAGCAGAGAACTGGTTATTCAGGTATTTGAAGCTCACCACTGCTTGAGATCCCTTTTCTATGTAGATACTATATTGCAGGGTCTTTGCTGATCAAAGGGTCTTTGCTACCCCAAACAAGGAAGAACACAGTCTGTTTTGTGAAGAAGTAAAGTGCCACAAAACCCGTAAAAACATCTCAGTCTTGTTTTTGCTGGTCTCAAGTAAACCTTGGAGAGTTGAAGTCTGATCTAAGTAGACACCATTGTCTTTTAGTTTAATTGAAGCTTCATAAACATGCTCAAGAGTTATTGACCTTTGCTTGCACTTTGGTTGACTCTTTGAGAGTCCACTTTGAGGGTCCACTTTGTTCTAAGTATTTCTCTCTTTACAAACTCACTGATCAGTTTGTTTCACCCTCTCTCTCCCCTTCTCTCCAGGACTTTTCTTCATGTCTCTCCATTTATTATGTGATATAGTTTATTGTTAAGTCCCTGACATTTCAAGTGAGGGTCACTGTATTTATGCAGTGCCAGTAATTTGAGAATATATTCATATGTGTAGAGTATGCTCTTTGCCTTTGTTCTGCAAATTAAGAGACATGAAACCAAATAGTGATAATGTGTTATGATTAAGGTTAATAAGCTACTGATTATCTCTATAGAATACAATTGCAGACACATTATTTAAATGGGATTTTGCTTAGACTAACTGAAAAAGGAACATGTTCCATCTGTGTTGATAAAAAGCTTGCAATAAAATTCAACACCCCATGCAAAGGTTACTGTGGATTTTCTAACAAAGTGCAGAAATGTAACTCTATTAGCTTGGCTATCTCTTGCAAACCTTTGGCTCTGTTGGCCAAGTCCAAAACTTGAATACTGTAGTTAGGGGAATAGGGCAGTCTCACTCTATAAGATGAACATGGTGGTGGGGATTTTCTAATGGCTCTACAATCTAGGCTTAGAGGGATAGTCAAATTATCCCTAGGCTACTGGTGAACCTTAGCAAAGCTGAAATAGAAGTAAGAGTTGTTAATCAATGAATAGGTCACTACATGTGGTTTCCCTCCCTCCCCCCATCACTGGAAGTTTTCAGACAAGGCTTCTTGCATTATGCAGAGGAGTTGACTTGATGACCTGGTAGATTTCTTTCAATTCTCTTTCCATGTTTTTCTCCTGGCCTTTCTCTCTAGCTCTCTTTACATTCCAATTCTCCTGGCAGTTAAAACTCTAGAATACTTTAATATTTTAAGTTATTCCTTGATACATTTGATTTCATTTTCAACACTGAGTCTTAAGAGACCTTTAATCACTTATGGTTAATGCACATTAAGAAATTAAGGACCCGAAAAAGCTCCGGAATGGGGCTTAGAAAATTATAAAAAAATCCTACCTTACCTGGAGAGGGGTGCGCCGGGGAGGTAGGCGCACCCAAAGGGGAACCCCAGCACAGCAAGGAGAAGAAGAAAGCACCACTGAGGGTCCCCCACAAGCGGCGAACGAAGCTGCGGAAGCCGGTGGTGGCTGGCCGGCCGGCCGGCAGGCCTGAAGAGGCCGAAGAAGCTCCGAAGGTAAAGGAAGCCGGCGGGAGGGGTGCGCTGGAGAGGTAGGCGCACCCGAAGAGGAGCCTCGGCACATTCCAGCAAAGAGGAAATCGCCGCCGAGGGTCCCACAGAGGCACCGGACAGAGCCAAGGAAGCCGACAGTGGTCTGCCGGCCAGCCGGCAGGCCCAAAAAGGCTGAGAGGCTCTGAGAAGCCCCGAAGACGGAGAAGGCCGGTGGGAACAAAGGAAGGCAGCAGCGGCAGCAGCAGACACCGGCCTGACTGGCGGAGGCCGCCGGGAGGGCTTGCCGATCCGGAAAAGACCCCCAGAAGAGCCTCAGGGGGTGAGGAGACCCAGGCAGAGAGACGGATACCGTTTTGCAGATCATTAAAATGAGGGAGGTAAGAAAGGCGAGGGCAACTGGGGGGCCTCCCAAACTAGAGAGAGCCCCCAGAAGAGCCGAAGAAGGTGGAGCAGCCGAGAGGACAGCAGAGCGGCCTGAAGCGGCGGAAAGGGACAGAGGCAACCAACAGAGCTGGAATCAGGCAAGCCAGAACAATAGAGGGGAGGAGAAAAGAGCTAAGAGGCAAGAGGCAAGAAAGCAGACGGCAGGAGAGGACACAAGAAAAGGGTACCCTGGGTTGCAGGAGGACGGGGAGAGATACCCCACAAGCTGTGCCCCAGACCCCCTAGAACGGGAGCCCCAGGGATACTGAAGAAAGCAGAACCCACCTGGGAGAAAGGTGGGCATAGGAGGAAGACAAAAAGGCATCCTGGGCTGCTGTGGAGGGAAGGCAGAAGGGGCCTGGAATCCCAGACAGGCAGAGGCGCTGAATAGACTCCCTGAACACAGTCAGACCCTCCTGCCTACAGTCCCCTAGACCTACACCGCCTGAACCCTGAAACCTCCCCTCCCACTGAAAGGTCAGATTACTGGACCAGCACCAGATCACAGTCTAGTGCCTAACCTGGTCCAAGCTAGAAACCAAAACAGTGCCAGAACAACGGGAAGACAAGCTCAAGATGGCCTCCAAACAGACCACACTGACACAAACAAAAGGAGTTGTATCCTCTCCAGCTCAGCGTACCAAACCATCAGGACTTACTTTACCTGCCCCCACACCCTCCCATCCAAATACAGGCCCCCAGACCCATCCACACCCACAGGCCAGCTCAACAACACACATGTTACAAAAATTACAAGAGGCAATAGAAAAGCTGGTTGAAAGGATGGATGGAATGGATAAAAAGCTGGTGGAAATGGACGCAAAGAGGGAGAGGAGGTGGGTAGAGGCAGAACAAAGGACAGAGAAAAGATACAACAATTTAAAACAAATGCTGAAAGAACAAGGTAAAGAACTAGAGAGAAAATGGGAGGAGCAACGCAAGGCGATGGCTGCAGATTTGGAGCAAATGAAGGAGGCAATGCAAACATACTATAAGGAAATAGGGGAGGAAATAGAGAAGAACTTCCAAGAAATCAGAGAGAAGGTGGACGAGTGGATGGAGAAAGTGGAGAACCAAGTAGAAGGCCAGACAGCAGAGATAGCAGAGATGAAAGGGGCGGCCCAAGACCAATCCTCCATGATACAGTACTGGCAACTGGCGTCTACAATCAGGTTTAGAGGCTTGAAAGAGACATCAGACAAAACCCAAGGGGGCCTGATCGGCACCTTTATAGAGGCCCTGGCAGCATTTCTGGGAAAGCCAATCCCAGTTATCGAATGGCAAATCGACAGAATCTACAGAGCGGGCGCACGGACGACAACAAACAGACACCAACCAAGGGATGTGGTCATCCACTTTGTGACGCAGGGATTCCGGAATCTCGTCTCAGCCACATCTTACAGCAAGAGTTTATACATAAAGGGTCAAGAAGTGAAAGTACTGAAAGAGATCCCCCAGATGATGCTGCGAGACAGAAAGGAATACAAGTTCCTGGTCGACGAACTGAGATCACATGCCCTGCGATACAGATGGGAGACCCCCATGGGGATGACAATCTCCTATAAAAATAAAAGATACCACCTGAATTCGGTCCAACAAGCCAGAGAATTCCTGGAAAAGGAACTGACGCCGGAGGGACCCCAATACACCATGAGAGAAGATGCAGAAAGACCACCAGACAGACAGACCGATGCAGGAACAAGAGAAAGGAAAGGACCAACTCGAGACACGATGACACAGAGACCAGGAAGCAACAGCAACAACAAGGGAACAGGACAGACTGCAGAGGGCAGGATAACAAGATCCACCACCAAACGCACAGAGCAGCACGACACGACCTCTATATGCAACTCGAACACAAACCTGGATACCATGGGAACGAGATCAAAGAAGACCACAAGAGATAGAATGGAAGCGGTCTCGGAAGAGTATCCTGAAACCGACAATGATGACTAAATACTTGACGTGGAACGTCAATGGACTAAATTCCCCACAGAAAAGGAGGAAGATATTTCATTATCTGTTTCAAGGAGGAAACGACATAATTTGCCTACAAGAAACACACATCAGAGCAACAGACCAGAAATACTTAATCAACAACAGACTAGGTACACATTTTGTCGCAGCAGCACCACGAAAGAAGAACGGGATTGTTATATACGTGAAGAAACATGTAATAGCCAAACTAATAGAGTCGGACTCCCAGGGTAGATACCTAGCAATCGAAGTGACACAGGATGACAAGAAAATTTTAGTGATGGGCATATATGCCCCACATCAACAACAAGGAAAATTCTACAAAAAGATACACAAGAAGTTAACACAATTTAATTACAGATCATGTATTATACTGGGAGATTGGAACGGGGTCATAGAGATTGCCTTAGACAAGAAGAAGACAAAACCTAAACCACAAAAGCACTCCAAGTTGCCTAAATCTTTCTACGACATGAAGGAAGACCTTGTACTGACAGACATCTGGAGGGAACGACACGGCAAAGAGCAAGAATTCACTTTTTTCTCCGACAGGCACCAGCTGTTGTCAAGAATTGATTTCATCCTGACATCTAGTGACTTGCTAACTCGCCTGAACTCGTCAATCCTACCCAAAGTACTAACAGACCATAACCCAGTAAGGATGGAATTAAGACAAGATCGGAAATCGAGGAGATCCTGGAGGATCAATGAAAACCTGCTTAGACACGAGAAACAGGTGGCGGAATGCAAAAGTGCCATGAAGGAATTCTTCAGTATAAATATGAACAATGAAACACCCATTGAAATGATTTGGGACGCTAGCAAGGCATACATGTGCGGGATCCTCATGAACATGAGCGCCAGGCACCGTCGTACACAAGAACAAAAAAGAAAGGAGCTAGAGGAGGAGATAAAGAAACAGGAGCTATTATTAATAAAAAGACCAGAGGACAAAGCTGCAAAAGAAGGAATTAAGATACTAAGAAAACAATTCGACCTGCTGATGGCGGATCAAGTAGCAAGGAATTTACAATATGCAAAACATAAGACATTTTGCAGCGCCAACAAACCGGGGCGGTGGCTGGCTTATACCCTAAGAAAGAAACAGAAAGCCCGCATAATTGAAAAGATAGAGTACAAAGGCAAGGAGGAATTCAAACAAGAAATCATCAAGAAAGCCTTTACCGAGTTCTACTCAAAACTATACGCCGAGGAGAAGATACAGGACAAAGAGATAGAAAAGTTTCTACAAAACGAAAACTTAATAGTACTCACCGATACACAACGAGATGCCCTGAATGCCCCAATCACTAAGGAGGAAATACACACAGCAATCAAACAACTGAAAGCAGGAAAGTCACCCGGGACGGATGGGATAACGGCTATCTATTACAAGTATCTCCAAGAGGAAATGATAGAACCCCTCAGAGAACTTTTTGTCAATATACAAGAAGGCGGCCAAGTCCCACCCTCCTGGAAAACAGCATACATCTCTCTAATTCCCAAAGAGGGAAAAGATAATGCGCAACCGGCGAACTATAGGCCCATCTCACTATTGAATACAGACTACAAAATCTTTACAAAGGTTCTGGCCAACAGACTAATGACTGTACTACAAAAAATAATTCACCCGGACCAAACGGGGTTTATACAAGGATGTCAGATGAAAACCAACGTGAGACAGCTGCTGAACATAATAGAGTACTTGGAAAGGCACAACCAGATACCTGCAACCCTCATGTTTGTGGACGCAGAAAAAGCCTTTGACAGATTGAATTGGCCATTCCTGACGAACCTAGTCCGGGGGATGAAAATGGGAAAGCAGTTCCTCAACTCCATAACAGCAATCTACCAGAAACAAACGGGCCAAATCATAGTGAATGGTGAACTAACAGACCCATTCAATATAGAAAGAGGGACGAGACAGGGCTGCCCGCTGTCACCACTGCTATTTGTCTTAACGATGGAGATTCTGCTGAACAAGATTAGAGCAGCAGAGGACGTAAAGGGCATACAGATTGGAAAACAGGACTACAGACTGTGTGCCTTTGCAGACGACCTACTGGTGACAGTATCGCAACCAGTACAATCAACAAGGAGTCTGATGGAGATAATGAAAGACTATGGCAAGGTATCAGGTTTTAAAGTTAATATATCAAAAATGAAGATGCTAGTTAAAAATCTGGACAGCAAAGCAAAACAGGACTTGGAAAGAATAACGGGTTGTGAAATAGTCAAGAAAGTTAAATACCTGGGAGTGGAGATAGAAACAACGAATGCGAAATTATACAAAAATAACTACGAGGTGCTGTGGAGCAAGATACAAGAAGATCTGGAAAGGTGGAAAACACTACGACTATCCTTGCTGGGCAGAATAGCAGCAGTAAAGATGAACGTCCTGCCAAGATTTCTATTTCTCTTCCAAACGCTACCCATACTAAAAAAGGACGAGGACTTGGACAATTGGCAGAGGGGCATCACCAAATTTGTTTGGGATGACAAGAGACCGAGGGTGAAACTAAAAATTATCCAAGACATAAGGAAGAGAGGGGGACTAAAAATGCCTAATCTAAAGCTATACTATTATGCAGCGACGTTGGTGGCGGTGAGTGACTGGATCAATATGACAAATGATAGAATACTGAATGTTGAAGGGCAAGGTCTACTATTTGGCTGGCACGCATACTTAGTATACGACAAAAAGGCAGACAGGAACTTCAAGAAGAACCCATTACGGATCCCATTGTTATGGGTCTGGAAGAAATATAAACACCTCCTACAAGACAAGATTCCCATCTGGACGATCCCCGGACACGCAATAGGGGATACAAACACATCCCAGGGGCAAGAAGTGGTGCCCTACAGTAAACTTGTACTGGGAGAAGAAAATGGGTTCCTCCTGATACCCCAAGTAACGCTAGCAAACAGAGGAATAGGAGGTACCTGGCTATCATATGTACAACTGCAATCAAGGTGGCGTAAAGATAAAAAGAAGGGCTTCTACCGAACCAACGAGAAACTAATTGAGCAGATTAGAGACCAGGGGATCATGCATATCAAACGAGTGTACAGCATTCTGATAGAAATGGATTCTGAAACCGAGCTAGTCAAGAACTGTATGGTGAGGTGGGCACAAGACTTTGGACACTCTATCGCCATGGACACGTGGGAGAAAATCTGGGTGAAGAACGTAGAATTCACGAAATCGCAACAATTAAGGGAAAACTTCTACAAGATGTTCTATAGGTGGCACCTTGACCCGAAAAAACTATCGCTCATCTACCCAGACTCCCAGCCCAAATGCTGGAGGTGTGGAGACGGGGAAGCTACCTACTTTCATATATGGTGGACATGCAGAAAAATCAAAGCCTTCTGGAGGAAGATATGGTGGACACTCCAAATCATTTTCACAAAGCGTATAGAATTTCTACCTCAGGTTTTTTTGTTAGGGATTACAAAGGATATCATTACCTCAGAGACAAACTTATTTCTGAACTTGATTACAGCAGCGAGATTGTTGGTGGGACAATACTGGAAGAACCCAGAAATACTGCCTATGGAAGAATGGACTGTGAAAGTAACAAACCTGGCGGAAATGGCAAAATATCAGCATACTTGAAGGGTCGTTCCAATGAACAATATTTGACAGACTGGAAACAATGGATAGACTATATCCAAGAGAAACACCAATCAAACAAAATGCATCTGGCATTTAGCTAAGGCTCGACGCGAGGAGGGAAGAATGTATAACAAACCAAATGTTTACAAAAACTAACACCTAATGCTGAATGTATATGTTCTAATATTTACCAAACCAGACGTTTACAAAGATTAATACTCAGTGTTATATGTGGTGTTCTATGATGGCTGCTTAATAATATGATCTTATGGTTAAAGTTGAACATTTTAACATTGAAAAAGCAGACTGAATTTCTACCTCAGGTTATTGAATTACTACCTCAGGACCTATTGGTAGGGACCATACAGGTTTTAAAAAACATAACAGGAGTATAGTAGAAGCTCGAAGTGAAAAGTGAAGAATGTATACCTATTGTTGTATGTTATGTTCTACGATGATCGCTTCTTATTATGATTGCTTATTAATATGATCTTATGCTTAAGGTTAAACACTTTAATATTGAAAAAGCAGACTGAGTTCCTACCCAGGTTACTGAATCTCTACCTCAGGATCTTTTGCTAGGGATCATAAAAGATAAAATACAACGGACATATAGTTGAGGCTGGAAGTGAGGAGTAAAGAATATTTACCAAGTCAGAAGTCTACAAAGATTAATACCTAGTGCTATATGTTGTGTTCTATGATGATTGATTATTAATGTGATCTTATATTTAATGCTCAACTACTACCTCAGGACTTATTGCTAGGGATCGTAGAGAATAAAAAATATAACAAGTGTATAATAGAGGATTGAAGTGAGGAGTGAAAAATGTTTATCAAACCAGACGTCTACAAAGAATAATACGTAGTGTTGTATATCAGATGCTATGATGCTTGATGCATACAAAGATTTTATGTACAATGTTGATGGTTTTAATAAAGGAATTTTTATATTAAAAAAAAAAGAAACTAAGGACCCAAACTCAGGTTCTGATCATATTTAATATCACCACTAAAACCCTGTGTGTTAATCTTATCTTATATAAGCTTCTCCTTCTCTCCCTTCTGGATTTGATTTACAGTTCTAAAATTCAATTCAATTGACAGTAATTTTAGGAAAGAAAACACTCAATCGGGCAGATAATTAAAACAATGTCATAAGATCTGGCGATGGCCATTAATTTAGATGGGTTTAAAGAGGAAATAATTTTCTTTGGGAGGATTGGAACTTGATAATTTGATTCTTATCATTAACAGGAACATTAGAAGCTACTAGACAACCCTGTGACCTATTGGTTCATCCTTTGAGAAAAAGGTAGTGCAGTCTGAAATGATCAGTGACCAATAGGCTGACCATATTTTCTTTTTTACCCTGGATAGTCCCATGACCATCTAACAAGGGTATATATCATAAGTAGAAAAATAATTGTAGTGACAAATGAACTTAAATAATAAATCAATATCTTACTACCTAAGCAAATAAATAGAAAGAACACGGCAGGCAAAAATGCTCTAAAAGTGGGAGTGACATTTGAGTTCCTGACAACTTTCCAGTTTCCCTTTGCTTATGGGAAACTGGCAGGGAATATTGGAAATCATGACCATGTGACTGGGTAGATGCAGAACATTGTGGAAATTACAATTCTACTGGAGTAATGGATAATTTTATGCACTGTGATGGCTTCCCCAGATGCTTCTCCAGATGCTAGTTTGGATGAGGAAGAGCCAGATCTAGGGATGTTGGGAGGGAGGCAACATGGAAGAATGTCCAAGGTTGCCAGAGACAAGTGGCAAGACTGAGCACAACAGAGCAGTTGCAGCAGGAGCGACTGCATGAGCAACCAGCTGAGCTAGGGACAGTTGCAGCTGGGAAGCCTCCTCCAGAGGCTTCAGGAGGAGGGGGCATGCAGCTTCAGCTGGTCAGTAAAAATGAGGAAGAACTGCCTCCCCCTCCTGATCTGAGAGTGCATAGGATTGAGAGGAGGCAGGCGCAATGAAGACTTTTTTTTAGGCAGCAGCCTCACTCCTCTTTATGGGCTGCTTTGGGGAGTGCTATTTACCTCACCACTTGGAGAGAAATGATGTTGGGAACAACATGTTTGTGTCCTTGCTGCATATTCTTAAACCACCGTGATTCTTGTCTTGACTACCAGTTTTGGATTCTGTACCTTGAACTTTGGATCATGCCTCTTAAACTCTAGATTTGCCTTTGCCTTTCAGTCTTTGCCTTGCCAACTTTCCTTTGCTGTGTGGATTGGCACAGGGTTTTCCTTGAATAGCCTGTTAAATCCTTTGTGGGGAAAGTGGCACTGGTTTTGGAATGATGAATTTCTAGGAAGACTATCTGGGGCTTGGAAGCCTCAGTAAAGGCTTCTAACACCTACAGTGTTTGCGTATGTGGAGGAGGATAGGACATGTACTTTTTAAGTTAGTAGATTTTAGGTACTTTGTTCCAAAAATTGCGATGTCATAATTTACCATTTGCTCTAATGTGTGGGTATAAACAGATAAACAGAATGACCATTCTATTAATAGATAGATATTTTGTTGAACAAAAAGGGCTGTGCTGAAGCCCAAATCTTCTATTTTTTTTTTTAAATTTTTTATTAAATTTTAAAAACTTTGGACACCGCATTGGATGGTGAGGAAGGTGGAGTGAAGGTTAGGTATGTGTAGAGGGTTAGAGGGTGGAGATAGGGAATAGAGGTGAGTGGAGGGAAGATGTACAGAAAGGCGAAAGTATGTAGTTAGAAGGATAGAAGAGGGTTTAGGCCCAAATCTTCTATTGAATGAGGAAGTACAAGATGGGACAAAGATATTCAACTTATTATATTTTATTCAATTTTTTCTGAGTAGCTCACCTGTTAAATTGGGCTACATTCCAAAAACTGATAAAATCAACATATATCTTTGGCCTTCAAGTAAAATGCTGTACTAGGAATGAGAGAGAATATTAGGATTTCTAGGAAATCCAGACTGCTTCATCCACACATAATTTTATAACATTACCACCATTTTTATCCAATTTTTGATAAAGAACAACATCATGAGAATTGTATATGTCTCAACAGATAGATAGTGGAAATGCAGAATGCTGTTTTTGCTGGTTCCCATGTCACAAAGTACAAATGGTTTTGGATAAATGGGCATTATTTTCCTTATTTCCAGGTGAATGATATGAATCACAGCTGTAAAAAGTATACTTACATGATCAGGAAAAGAAATTCAATATTAACATAGAATTTAGAATTGTGGGAGGAGAAGAGTTTTTTTTAAAAAAATAGCATCAGAGCTCTATTTAAAATTAAAAAAAGCAACATAAGGATAAAAGCAGGCTTGGGACTGGGATAAGAATTGAGGATTTCAAAGTTAAGCTTTATTGTCTCTTATTTTGCTGGTTCAGACAAAGATTACTTCATTTTCCTTGCCAGAAAGTCCTTTTCTGAGAAGTTCCACAAAGCATTGAAAGTGGCAGCATTATTAAACTGAACACAGGGGCACTTCTAATTACTTAGTATTCACGATTTTGACCTTAATTAGAATTCTTTTGTTATACCATTCATCAAAAACACTTGAAAGAAATGGAAATTAACATCAAACTTTACTGTCGCCTTAGGCACGCTTTTAATACTTTTACTCCTTTTAATTTTTGTTGTAGTTGTTCAGTTCAGTGAAATGATTTAGTTGTGATGATGCACTTAGCTGTAATATCGCTTTATTTATTTATTTTTTTAAATGAGCACACACTCTTTAGAAACGTTGTTTTGCTAAGAATGAGTAGGTGGCATTCCCATAACAGCAGCTTTTCTCTTGCAGGTTTATTGACAAATCTGGACACATTGTGAGAAAAAATAATTTCTATATTATCTCTGTGATCCAAACAACCCAGTAAGCAAGCTGAATTTATGTATTTATCATAAATAACAGTGAACATACCTAATACTCTTTATCTTCATCTTGTAAGGTAGGTGAGGTGAACTGAGAGATAGTGACTAGTCCAAAGTCAGCCAGCTGGCTTTCATGACTGAGATAGGACTAGAACTCACACTCTCCTGGTTTCTGGACTAATGCCTTAACCACCACAGCAAACTGCTTTATCAATGTTTATCATTTTTCATGTTTTATCAAACTTTATCACAAAAATATTGATAGATAAAAAGTTTGGACTCTTCTGAGTTACAGAGAACATTTTACCAATCAGTATTATCACGTTCTCCCTTATTATAAGGTAGGGAATTTATCACTGAAAATAGCATGATACATAGAGAACAGCATAATTACAGAAGCATGGAACAAATCAAAGGAAAAAATGAATATATCAACAAGCATGTAAATTGTAACGATAATGAAGAATGCTTTAAATTATCCTTCTAAATATCTTATAGTAATTATAGCTAATGTCTGTGATAGACAGACAGACAGACAGACAGACAGACAGACAGACAGACAGATAGACAGACCAATGCAATCAGGGAGACAGATGGCTTCCTTACATTCAAGGAATTTTTGAAAACCAACATGTCTAGCAATTTGTAATATATTCCTGAAAATTTAACTCCATTGGGAATTAAAAATTAAAGTTCACTGGGAATTTCCAAGATAACAACAACAACAACAACAACAATAATAAAGTTGGAAGGGACCTTGGAGGTCATCTAGTCCAACCACCTGCTCAGGTAGGAAACCCTATACCATTTCAGACAAATGGCTGTCCAATTTCTTCTTAAAAACTTCCAGTGTTGAAGCATTCACAGCTTCTGGAGACAGGTTGTTCCACTGATTAATTGTTCTAACTATCAGGAAGTTTCTCCTTAGTTCTAGGTTGCTTCTCTCTTTGGTTAGTTTCCACTCGTTGTTTCTTGTCCTGCCTTCAGGTGCTTTGGAGAATAGCGTGACTCCCTCTTCTTTGTGGATATTGGAACACTGCTATCATGTCACCCCTCGTCCTTCTCTTCATTAAACTAGACATTCCCAATTCCAGCAACCATTCCTTATACATTTTAGCCTTCAGTCCTCTTATCATATTTGTTGCTCATCTCTGTACTCTTTATAGAGTCTCAACAACTTTTTTACATTGTGGTGACCAAAACTGCATGCAGTATTCCAAGTATGGCCTTTCCAAGACATTGTAAAGTGGTATTAACACTTCACGTGATCTTGATTCTATCCCTCTGTTAATGCAGCCTAGAACTGTGTTGGCTTTTTTGGCAGCTGCAGCACACTTCTGGCTCATATTTAAGTGATTGTCCACTAGGACATACCACCTATACTATACCTGTGCATTTGGTTTTTCTTGCCTAAATGTAGAATAAATAATTTCACTAGAGTTTGGGCACCATCACTAAAAAGATCCTGTAGCTGAAGCCTCAAACCATTAATAAGAATTAGAAAACTGTATTTATCAATCTTCTAGTATCTACACTTGCACTAATACAAAAAAAAAATAAGATGATTGATCTGGTTCCAGCCAATTCATGTAATTGTAGCAAAATTGGATTTATATATGAATTGGCTTGATTGGAGCATTACCTAACATGTGAAAGGTATGTCCTCATGTTGCCATCCTACAGAAGCTTCATGCTTCAGAGATTCAATTTTCAGTGTAATCTTCAAGGGCATAACACCCGGAAATATCTTGTTTATCTGGGCCAAAGCTAAACAGGATCAAATATGATTAGTATTCAAATGGGACACTATTAAGAAATTCCACTTAGAATAGATGGAAGTCAAAACAAAATAAGAAAGTAATGGAAAACTTTATATAAATCCTTGTCATTAAATTGCAGTCCCATTTCTCAAGTATTTTATTTATAATTGTAAAAAAATTTCCAGACCCAGTCAGTGGGAATTTGAATTGATTTTAAAACTTGGACCATTGAAGCGGTAACAGTGCATTCAATTTGCATATGGTTTAGTATTTGACTTCAGTTTTACATTCTGCATAATGCAATACATTACATGCAAAGCAAGTGCCATTTTTTTTTGTTCTTGTGTCACCAAAAATCATTTACTGTCACTTTGCAACAAACCAATTATGTATAATGCAGTGTAATCACAAGAACCAGCTACCATCCTAACATAGCAGTGGGGTGAATAAAAGATCTTGGTCCCATCTCACTGATCCACAGATTCTGTAATTGCCTAAAGCCAACTCAGGCCACAAGGAACCTTCAGTTCTGAGACTATTTTGCACACCTTGTACTTCAGAACCATCAGTCAGTATTTTTTATCATCAGCCATCTGTGATTATTCTAATTTTTGCCAGCAGGAAAAGAAACTCTTTTTCCATTGGGAATCTCTATTATTACAATATAATTTATATGTAAAGAGCTCCTTTCATCAGTAAGAATAACTTTTTGTACATAGTTTCTTAAAACTTAGAAAAGATTTATGGCACTTTACCTTGCCCCTCTCCTTTTAAATCAATGAGTAGTTTTAATGTTACTTTGATTAATATTTGGTGGGATTTTTTTATAATGTGTGTTCTGGAGATCTTGGAGATCAAGTGACAACACAGTGTTGTTATTTCCAACTGAAATACTTTGCCATAGAACTCTTTTGCTTCCATGGTGTATGGAAGCGATGACTCCAGGGTATCATAAATGCCTTGCCTCCCATAGAGGCCTGTGGAGCTATCCTCTCCATTAAAATGCATGTGGATCTCTCTTTAAGCAAAGAACAGATGGTGTATAATTTTGCGCTCTCTCTCTCTCTCTCTCTCTCTCTCTCTCTCTCTCTCTCTCTCTCTCTCTCTCTCTCTCTCTCTCTCTCTCTCTCTCTCTCTCTCTCTCTCTCTCTCTGTATGTGTGTGTACTGCTGTTCCTGCCATTTCTGATTTTTGACTGTTTTTTTTAAAATTGCTGGATATTACCATATCAGATTTTCATGTAAAAGCCATTTGGCTGAGTAGTAAGGAAAAATAGCATTCTCTTTGTGTGTGTGGGTTGCAATTCCTTTTCTAATTAGCTTCATGTTTCTTTGATCTTGCTGAAAGGAGTTTTTGTGGAAGTCCTCAGCAAGTCCTGTTTCTTGCATTGTTTTTGTTATTGGTTCTACCTTCTCACTTGTCTATTTTCTACTTTCTTATTTTACTTCTGTTCCCCTAAGAATTTTCTAAGAAGCCAGGAAGAATAAATCAAATTAGAAAGCTATGAAAAACTCTTATGTGGGTCTGACCTACACTCATGAAGATGCCTGTAGAAGAAGTCATCTTCACTCAAATGGTTACATTCTTAAAATGAATTGGAAGTTCCTTCACAACTATTCAACACCATACTCCATATTTGCTAGAAAGCACCTGAAATTCTGTTGTTAGGTGGAATAAGTTCAAATTATGAGCCTAATTGATGACTGTTTGCACTAATGGCTAAACATCTTCCATGTTTCAGAGGAAAGATGCTTTATCTCTGAGTTATGGCCCTTTCACTAATATAAGGAACTGATCTTATTCACACACCATGTATGATAAGATTGAACTGAGTTCTCTGTAATCCTTGAAAGGAAAATTAAAAGCAAAACATAATGGCAAAAGACTAGGCTCTGAGATGGTTTGCTTGTTTTGGGCCTAATATTTGATGACATTACTTTTTATGGTTCATAAACCATGATTTCTGGACTTATGTGTTGTATGAATCTAGCCTGGACAATTTATCACAAAGTAAGATTAAATAAATCATGTTCTGGCTCATAAGAATGCATAAAATCTGGGGATGGGTTGGTGTGGTGGAACATGGTCTGGAATTGTAGGGGGGAAGGACTCCTTCCCAGCAGGAAAAGAGACTAGAATGTCTAGTGAGCAGGAAGGAGGCAAAGGCAAACCATCTGTAGCAATTCACTGAGTATATCTAACAGTTATGCAGATAGTTGCTTTAATATGACAACTGTCTGTAGGCAAACAACAATAAAGAAACTACCCAGAAGTAACTCCACATGTTATCCTTGTTTTTTGGGGGTCTGACAGTTGGCTTTTTATAGCCCTATTGCAAAGATTCATTATTTTGTTTTTAAAAGTAATGCATTTTTGAACTAAAAACCATGATATAAATCCTGGAAACTATTATTAATATGGCTATAATTCAAATAAAGAAGATATTATGCTGAAACAGGCCATTTGTACATTTTGGGTGTGATGGCATGTGTGACTGAGACCTGGCACGTGTGACTGAGACCTGGCATGTGTGACTGAGACCTGGCTGACCCCAGAGGGAGGAGTTCCCCTCTCTGAGATGTGTCCAGCTGGGTTTCAAGTATGGCATCAGCTGCGACCCCAGGGAAGGGGGGGAGGAGTGGCAATTATAGCTAAGGAGTCACTCGGGCTGCGCAGACTCGCTGCTTCTGAGATATCAGGTTGTGAGTCCCTCCTTATGAGGTTGGACCTAGGTGCACAGGTGGGCTTGTTGCTTATGTATCTGCCTCCCAGCTGCGTTTCAACAGCCCTGCCCACGCTACTAAAGGAAGTAACTGGGTTGGCAGTTGAATTCCCCAAACTTATAGTCTTGGGGGACTTCAATGTGCCGTCACTCGGTGAATCCTCTGGGTTAGCGCGGGAGTTCATGGCTACCATGGCAACCATGGACCTGACGCAAGTAATTGAGGGCCCAACCCATGAGGGGGGACACACATCTGACCTGGTTTTCCTCTCGGAGCAGTTGAGATATGATCTGGGATTAAGGGGCTTAGAAGTGTTGCCTATGTCATGGACAGATCATTTTCTGCTGCGGCTTGAGTTTATGACACCTCTCCTCTCCCGCAGGGAGGTAGAACCAATTAAATGGTTCCGCCCCAGACGCCTGATGGACCCTATGGGTTTTCAAAGGGCACTTGGGGAATTGTCGGATTCGCTCATATACAGTTCGGCGGAGTCCCTAGTAACGGCCTGGAATATGGCTGCTACGGGGGCTCTAGACCAGATTGCACCGTTGCGACCTCTCTGTGGTAGCAGACCCAGGAGATCTCCTTGGTTTAGCGAGGAACTCAGAGGGCTGAAGCGCCAGAAGAGACGTCTAGAGAAGCAATGGAGGGTAAGCAGATTCGAATCTGACCGAACCAAATTGAGAGCTTATATTAAGACCTATTTGGAAGCAATCACTGTGGCAAGATCTCAGTATCTTTCCGCATTGATCGCGTCTGCGGATTCTCACCTGGCTGCCCTGTTTAAGGTGACTCGTTCTCTCCTTGATATGGAGAGGAGGGAGGAAACTTTGCAGGGCAACGCTGAGGAATTTAACACCTTTTTCGCAGACAAGATCATTCATATCCGGGCTGACTTGGACTCCAATTGGAATGCAGTGTCGGCTGACAATGAGTCAGTCGAGACGACAGAGGCCCGTCTTAGTCTTGTTGAATGGGATGAGCTTGACCTGGCAACTCCTGATGATGTGGACAAGGCCATTGGAGCTGTGAGTTCTGCCACCTGCTTATTGGACCCATGTCCCTCCTCGCTGGTTTCGGCTAGCAGGGAGGTGACACGAAGCTGGGTCCAGGCTGTTATTAATGCTTCGTTGAGGGAGGGGTCCTTTCCAGCTCCCTTAAAGGAGGCACTTGTGTGCCCCCTCCTCAAGAAGCCTTCCCTGGACCCGGCAGTTTTGAATAATTAACGGCCAGTCTCCAATCTTCCCTTTTTAGGGAAGGTTGTTGAGAAGGTGGTGGCACTCCAGCTCCAATGATCCTTGGAGGAAGCTGATTATCTGGACCTTTGGCAGTCTGGGTTCAGGTCCGGTTACAGCATGGAAACTGCTTTGGTCGTACTGACCGATGATCTCTGGTGGGCCCGGGATGGAGGTTATTCCACTATCCTGGTGCTTCTTGACCTCTCAGCGGCATTCAATACCATCAACCATGGTATTCTTCTCGCCAGTTGGAGGGGTTTGGAGTGCGGGGCACCGTTTTACGGTGGTTCACCTCCTACCTCTCTGGCCGGTCGCAGTCGGTGTTTGCAGGAGGTCAGAGATCGGCTCCAAGGTCTCTTCTGTGTGGAGTGCCTCAGGGGTCTGTTCTCTCACCTCTGCTTTTTAACTTCTACATGAAGCCGTTGGGTGAGATCATCTGTCAACCCGGGGTGAGTTGTCATCAGTATGCTGATGATACTCAGCTTTATATCTCTACCCCATGTCATTACAGCGAAGCAGTGGAAGTGATGAACCGGTGCCTGGAGGCTGTCAAGGTCTGGATGGGTGCCAACAAGCTCAGACTCAATCCCGACAAGACGGAGTGGCTATGGGTTTTTCTTCCCAAAGACAATTCTAACTATCCATCCATCACCCTGGGGGAGAAGTTTTGTCCCCCTTGGAGAGGGTTCGCAACTTGGGTGTTCTCCTCAATCCACAGCTAAGCTTAGAACATCATGTTTCGGCTGTGGCAAGGGGAGCATTTGCCCAGGTTCACCTGGTGCGCCAGTTGTGACCCTATTTGGATCGGGAGTCACTGCTAACAGTCACCCATGCCCTTGTCACCTTGAGATTCAACTACTGTAATGCTCTCTACATGGGGCAACCCTTGAAGAATGTCTGGAGACTGCAGGTTGTCCAGAATGCAGCCGCGCGAGCTGTCTTGGGTCTTCCAAGACATGCTCATATCACTCCAGCCCTTTGTGAGTTGCACTTGCTGCCAATTGGTCTCTGAACACAATTCAAAGTGTTGGTTATGACCTATAAAGCCCTTTATGGCAATGGACCAGGTTACTTGCGGGACCATCTTCAGCCTCATGCATCCCAGTGACCAGTTAGGGAGCATAGGGCTGGCCTCCTACGGGTCCCGTCCATCAGACAGTGTCATCTGACAGGTCCTAGGACAAGGGCCTTCTCTGTTGCTGCCCCAGCCCTCTGGAACCAGCTCCCCTCGGAGGTTCGTACTGCCTCCTTCCTCCTAGCTTTCCAGAAGCTTTTGAAGACTTATTTGTGCCGGCAGGCGTGGGGGGTATGAACTGTGTTCTACCCCCGGGCCGAGGAATGTGCTTCCATCCTTGATTGTGTGTTTGAATGTTGTATGTATGGATCCTTGGTTTGTATGTTGTTATTGTTATTAAAAAATTTTATGTGTAGCCATATTGTTGTTGTGAGCCGCCCTGAGTCTCGGGAGAGGGGCGGCATACAAATTTGATTACTAATAATAATAATAATAATAATAATAATAATAATAATAATAATAATAATAATAATAATAATAATAATAATAATAATAGTAATTTGAGCAAACAAATACCAAGTAGAAGTCTTCAGTACCTACCTTTAGATCCAGCTTTTTTAGTGCCTTAATATGAGGAATGTTTACAGAGTCAGAAATAATTTTCTTCGATGTCATTAGAAAATGGAGAAGAAAAGAAAATGTTACAACTTGCAGCTTATTGTAGCTATTCTTTCACTCACAATTCCTGTTTTTCATTTACTTCAATAAGATGATGACTGTCCAGAGTCAATTTTCCTAAGAGCCCTCTCATACTATCATGGATAAATGTCATGTTCCCTGGTTCTATTCATCTGCTAATGAAAACAAACCAACTGTCAGCTTCACCTTGCTGATTGCTTTCCCCACTGCTAAGATAATTTGAGCAGTGTAAATGAAGGGTTCATCCATTAATGAAATGGATGGGAATGGGGATAAGATGAGAATATTTCTGATCTACTTCAGTACACTGCCCAACCTGAAACCAATTAGTTTATTTCTTAAAGCATGTTCCCCAATACGCAACATTTATTTCTGTCAGCCTAGCTAGAAAAATTCAGTTTACCCAATCCAGCGTCATCCAGATGTGTTGGATAATTTCAATTAATAGGAACCTTCTAAGGCTGTCTGGAATGATAAGAGTTGATCCAGCACATCTGGATGCACCAAGTTGGATTACAATATGTGTATGTGTGCTGCTATATGTAAGATCTGCAGGCATGAAACCTATCTAACTGATCATTAACTCAACCTAGCCTATATTTTTAGCTTTGTTGTGATGTTAAAATAAGAAGCAGGAATGGATGATTCATGTACACTGAACTGAGCAACTTGAATATAACATAGGATAAAATATTTAATTAAAAATAACAATAAATGAAAATATCTTGGACCACAATCACAGTAATTGTTAATTAATCACACAGCTTTCAATCTGAACAAATTAAACATGCATCTTGTTGCATATAAATAAAAAAAGGTAATTGGAAGAGTTTTATAAAATGATTAACTCATGAATGTTGCAAATATATGTTGCAACTGTGAATTCAGTAAATTTAGTAGGAGCATTTGAGCAAATTTCTCTTGTAGAAAGGCCATACTGTTTCCTAGGGCTCCTGAAAAATGTTAGCAGGATGGAGTTTTCTATGAACCAAAAATACAAACATTTCCTAATTAAGCCCACTCACCTCCATTATTCTCTGTGAATATTTGTGACTTTCAGAGAAGCAGACAATTCAAAAACTTGCAGATATGCATCTTGAAAGGTGAGTCCTCCTGCTGAACATTCTTAGATTTTGCCTACCTCTCAAAAATTAATTTACTTTTTGGCAAGTGTAGTTTCACATTTGATGTTTTCCTATCCATGACAAGAAGCCTGGTTATCTTAGAACATAGAATAGCTGGATGCTACCTCAGAGGTCTTCTAGTGCAACCCCTATAGGCAGGGGACATTATACCACCACAGTCAAATGGTTATTCTGTCTGTTGTTGAAACCCTCCAGTGGTAGAACACCCACAACTAAATCAACATACTCTTCTCTGTGACAGCCTCTCAAATACTGGAAGACAGTGATTATGTCCCACCCAATCCTTACCTTTGATAGGCTGGACATACCTAGCTTTCACAGCCATTTATCATATGATTTAATCTTCATATTTTTATCATATTTGTTTCTCTTCTCTGCACCTTATCTTAAATCATCTTGCCAATACTCAATATCCAGGATATCATTATCTTGTCACAAAGAAAGGAGATAATGAAACTTCATTGTCTCTCTTTGTCTCTCTGAACTATCATTAGTCCAATGCTTTACTTATTAGCCCAATACCTTACTTGCTGAGCACAATTACAATGAGTTTGTCATGAGAGGGGTGTATAAGGGGCTTTCATTATTAATGTAATTTTGAAGTTAAAGCATTACCTCACATCTTTAACGCCACTAGAAGCAACACAAGAAAATACTGTGCTACCTCGCCATACTACTTCAAAATGAAAAAAAAAGATGACAAAAGGAAGTATTGATGGCTCTTTGCCAACATCACTACCCCATATTAGATATTTTTTTTAAAAAAAACCTTTGATTTACTATTGTTGCTCTTGCTTTCTTGTGAACATATCTCTCATGTCCAATGCTCTGCTGAACCCTTGACTGATCCTCCTTTCTCATGGAAAGAAATGTATTTATGAAGTCATTTTTCTAACTGAAACATGAGAAAATAGGAAGGTTACAAATTTAAGCTCTGGATGTAAGAGTGTGCAGTGACGGATAGGTCAGTTTCACACATGCTTCATCTCTTTAGTAATTAAGAGATACAAATTTCATATTTTACTTTGTAAAGAGAATCCTTTTTCATCAAATGGATTAAAATGAATAAAAAATGAGAAAGCAATTTTCAGCACAGTTTTGATAATGATCTTGTCTTTCTACCTCTTGCATTTCTTATTTTTTCTTTTTGAATATTTGAAGTATTTTTATATCAGGTGTTTGTGGAAATATATTAATAACATACCTTTTGTTTCTCTGATCATGTGCCTCTTTTTCCTTTTTTACTTCTCTTACAACATACAGACTTTTCCCTGCCAACTTTGTAAAGTCCTGCTGTGACATCGCACTAATAAAGCACTTTTCATCCATGCTTGCAGGCTACCTCTCAGTTGTTTGAGCTGATGTTGCTCTTTTTCACCTATGAAGATTTAACAGCACTGTATATCCATCAAATTAACATGAATAGTGTCACGAAGTATGAGGGTGAGAATGTCAACCAGTAAATTATCTTTTATTTTCACCTTAATTCTAAACTTGTGTGTTATTGTGTTTGCCTGAAATATTTGGGAGGTGTTCATATTTCCAAATGTTCAAGATATCCAAATTATGTTTTAGAAACTTCCATAGTAAACACCATTAGATATATTGTAAGTTTGTTTGTTTGTTTATATATATCAAACTTCCTAACCATCCACCATCCTCATAGAGAGGCTTTGGATGGCAATAGAGCAGTTTAAGCAGTTTAAATTCCTATGTAGAAATTCAATCAGGTTTTTTTTCTCTCAGAAGAAAAATTGGCCAAAACAAATGTCTGGTAAATTTGTGTCTTGTGGTTGTTTATCGAATTATGCTGTAGATAAGTATAGGCACCCTGAAGTCCTTGGTGCTCTCTGAACTTTGTTGTTTACTTGCAGACATTTTATTACCTGGGTGGATAATATCATCAGTTAGTGTGGGATTTGATCAATGTTTATATACAGTAGCTTGCCTTGCCAATGTGGTGTGGTGGTGGTGTGGCTTTCTCCATGTTAGTTCCTTAAATATGATATTGTTTTCTATTTAGCTGTTTGTCTGGTGTTAATCCATGTTTATGTGGGTGTTGGCTTCTGGAAAAAAATGTGTTATGGTCTTTTTGTTTTGTCTGTTTTGGATGATGTGTAGGTATAGGTACACATAGGAAAAATTACTGATGTCAATGTATTTAATAATAGCTTTAGAATTTATCTTCGGAACAATTTTGAGCCTAATTTATTACTAAAGCTGAACAACTATAATTATGCTGTTGCTTTCTGCTAAACACATCCCTCATAGCAAAGCTTTTTTGGTTATCCATCCTCTCTGTTGGGAAAGGCTCAGTAGAAGGACTTCCATCACAATGTCTTCTTTGGAATTTTAACTGCAACAGAGAAATGGGCTAAAATATTCCGATGATGCTTGCAAGAACTAGTAAAAGTACCTATTTATTTATTGGTTTGTTTATTAACTTTGTTTGCCTCACTGAAAAGTGACTATGGGTGACTTACAACAGTATTCCTCTTTCCAGCTTGGTGGACCAGAGGAGTATGGTTCTGTGGAAGCAGCAGGTGTGCACACTCATACATGCAACTCCACACAAATGGAGCTTCACTTGTGTGCTTGGCCATCACTTGCACAGCCTGGCACTGAACGGGCTGTGGCTTGGTAGTGAACCACGACCTGGGAGTTGGGGGGCCCTGGCTTATAACATTAAAAACAATAATGTAATAATTAAAAGATAACTATTTCTAAAACAATAAAATAGAATTACAAGCCAAGTGGAATTGAACTTAATAGATGGGGGAGAGAGTAGGATGTTCCAGGGAGAGAAGTGGGATTTTCTCTTAATTCATCAACCACCTCCAGTGTGATACTCCCCTTGTCTGGGCTCCTAGCCAGCTAGCAGAGCCAGGTCTTCAGGTTCTTATGGAAGATTAGAAAGGCAGGAGCCAATCTTACCTCTGGGGACAGTATGTTTCAAAGGGTAGGAACCATGTCAGAGAAAGTTCTTCTCCTGGATCCTATCAACCAAAATTCTCTGACTGGTGGGTTCTGCAGCATATCTCCTCTGCCAGCTTCAGTGGATCAGTGCCATTGGAGTGAGACAGTTATTCAAGAAACCTGGACCAATACCTTGTAGGGCTTTAAAGGTAATAACCAATACCATGAATTACACCTGGAAGCAAACGGCAGCCAGTGCAGCTTGCAGAGTGGAAGTGTAAAATGGGCCACCCTAGAGTCTGAAAGAATTGTCTATGCCACTGGATGCTGGTAGCTTCCAAATGCTCTTCAAGGTTAGCCCCATGCAGTAGTTCAAATGTGATGTCATGGTCCAATCAGATCCCAGTTCGGAGAAGGAGTTGGAACCAAGACCATTTAACAGGGATGGCATGTTTTCCCTGAAATGTCTGAAGAGTCCAGCAGCCAAGGACGATGCTGTCCCAGGCTCTTCCAGCATTGAGAGAGGTGGTCGACCAGATGGAGAGCTGCCTGCCTTCAGAAACACAGAGGAGGATTGGCTGCAGACAGGCAGTGGTGATGAGAGGCAGCACATTCCATCTGGACCAGAGGAAAGCTCAAGGAAAGTCTTCAAGGCTGCTGGTGAGAAGGCCACCCTACCCCTTCTCAGAAGGAACATCTAGCTTAAACTGATTTAATTGGAGGCTGGGGGAAGGTTTCTTTATGAGGAACAATTGTTTTGCTTCCCCAGCCTTGGAAAAACTCTGCTTTATATCATGTTACTGTCCTGTGGACTCTGAACCTAGCTTATGGACCTTACAACTTGTTTCTGACTTTCAGACCTTGTTTTGTGAACTTGCAACTTGTTTCTGGACTATGGACTTTTCCCTAACTTGTGAATCACTCTAGTGACTATTGGCTTTAGTTTGTGGGATGGTGTTACATAGACTGTGGGTTTGCTTCAGGAAGGTTTGGGGTGGATCTTTACCAGCCATTGTAGAGCCATTTGTCATGGGATATCAGAGCAATAAAGAATTTCGTTGAAGCCCGCATCTGCCTAGGTGGCCTGGGTCATAACATGTGAGATGACTAGGCTTGAGAAGCTGAGCACAGGGACTCCCAATCAGGAAAGGCTGCAACTGGTGCACAACACAAAATTGTGCAAAGAATGTTCTAGTTATAACTGCCATTATTCTTTGGGCAGGAGTCATAGGAGAATCTTCAATTTGTGAACTGGGTCCATCTGGAGTAGTGCAACCCCATCCAGAAATAAATTTGTAAAGTCTTGGATCTTGAAGTTCCATGTACCCAAATCATTTGGTCTTGCCAGGGTTCAGCCAAAGTCTATTGTTCCTCCATCCTGGTCCCACAGCTTCCAGATTCCATGAGAGGGCAGCAACAGCATCACTTGGATCACCAGGATAGAGAAATACAGTTGAGTATTATCAACATACTTATGATGCTTCAACCCATGGTGATGAAAGATCTCACCCAGGAGTTTCATTTGGATGTTAAAAATGATTGGACAGAGTACCAAACCCTGCAGCATTCCACAAAGCAGGGGGAATAGGCTGAGCCTTTCCCTTCTTATCAACACTGATTGGGACCAGTCTGGGAAAAAGAGCCAAACCAGGACAAGACTATACTGCCCAGCCCCAAAGGATACTGTGGTCGACTGCTAAGAAATCAAGAAGAGCAAGGATGGATGCACTACCCCCATCCCACTCTTGCCAGACAACATCAACAAGTGCAACCAATGCTATTTCTGTCCCCCTTAAATCCTAACTGGAAGAGATCTAAATAATCTGTTAATTACATTCCTTCAATTAAATCCATGTCTCATTAAATCCATGTCTAGTTAAGCTCTAACTAATAAACAAATACATACATATTGGGTACCCAGAAAATATACCATATGCCAATCAGTTACTCTTTTCTTACAAAAACATTTTCTCTTTGACCCATGGAAAAGAGTTAGTTTGGGACATTCAAACTAAGTAGATAGTGGAGTATGTAATGGAGCCCTCACCATCACTAACCTTCAAGCATTCAGTGAAGCTGGATCTGTAAATTTTGTTTACATTAAAAGACAAGAGGTAGCAGCTGTCAGCATTGCTAAGAATAATTTATACAATGTCCTATTTACCCTTCTGGGACTAAAAGGTTGACAATCTAACATAAGAAAAAAGATAAATCAATCTGTTGAGTTTCTGTTCTTCTGCTGGGTGTCCTGCCACTTAGAGTGATTGATTTGATATTTGATTTTTTACAAGTGTCTAGCTGAGTCATGTGCACACACTCTTAACAATTCATTCAGAAGAGAGACAGTTTGGTTAATCAATGAACTACCACTCTACATTTATTTCATTCTTATGTCTACTAATATGCCCACAACTGTCATAGTTGTCCTCCTTTATTGTTGTAAACTTTACTTTCAAAAGTTCAGAACAGACATTGTGCTCTACCATACATTAGAGATTGCAATATTGATACATATTAGCTTCTTAATATCATGTATTTTGGCATGTAGTTGGCTCTCAAATAACTGCTGCTAGTTTTTTGTTTTGAGTCTGTGGTTTATGAGGCTTCCCCTCCTCCAAAAGAAAATTGGACATGGATGTTTTAGTCATACATGATTGAAAGAACTCATCTGATTATCTACTCCCATTACTAGCTCCCAAATTGTCCTTTCTCTTTTCTTTTCCCCCTCAAAGCCTCAAAATCATTCTCCCTCTAGATTTCTAAGGCTGTGGGCTCTGCCTTAAACAGAGTATTTTGATTTAGGAATTCAGAAAGATTTCATAAGAGTGAAGTGCTGGGTAGCATGAAAAAAAAAGATTTTTATGAAATTACTCTAGTTACACCTTGAACTTTGGTTCCAAGGTGAATACCAAGATGTTGTTATGACTGGATGCTTGGTACTAACGTGGGATAGAAAATTCATTCTTGCTTATCATCTATTTACAATTGCACAGAATGCTTGCAAATAGATAACTGAGAAGGCTTTTTGTGTTGTTTCTACATAACTTTTTTTTTTTGGAAGTGGAATACTCTAGGCAAGGCCTTGAAAATAATCTCTACGTGCAGCCAATTATTTTTTTCCTGAATCAAGCCACGTACAGTAAAGTTTTAAATTAAGAGGAAAGCTAAAAAAGACAATCAAGCATCAAATCCCCATATGATGACTCTCTAAACACTGGCCTTTTCATTCATTTTCAAAAATTTAATGTGCTTTATCAAAGGGCAGGGTTAACAATAATTGGAACAGCAGAATTTTCTCATTCACTGTTGTTTTCCTCAGAATGACTTTAAATCTTCTAGCATATTAAAGACTAGAAAAGTAATCATAGGATGAATCTATATGGATTCCACAATCCATATACACTGCAGTAATACACTTTGTTGTATTTGCAGTCCAGGAGATTGTAATCATTTTTTTGGGGGGGGAGAAGCTTGATAGAAATGGCAGCCATTACCCAGAAGCATCTAACAAATAACATCATTCAAGTTGCTATTTGATCAGGACAGGTTTGAATATTACTTTGCTGGAAGAAAGTTGTTTGGTTCCTGATACCTTTACATTCCTCTTCTGCAAGTAATAGTTTGTTTTTGGATGGGGGGGAGGAGAGGGAGGAAATGACTGTCTTTTCAGTGATGTCTTTGTTAATAACAACAACAACAACAACAACAATAATAATAATAAAGTTGGGAGGAACCCTGGAGGTCATCTAGCCCAACCCCTTGCTCAGGCAGGAAACCCAATACCATTTTAGACAAATGGTTGTCCAGTCTCTTCTTAGAAACTTCCAGTGTTGGAGCATTCACAGCTTCTGGAGGCAGGTTGTTCCACTGATTATTTGTTCTGTCAGGAAATTTCTCCTTAGTTCTAGGTTGCTTCTCTCCTTGATTAATTTCCATCCATTGCTTCTTGTCTGCCTTCAGGTGCCTTGGAAAATAGCTTCACTCCCTCTTCTTTGTGGTAGCTCCTGAGATATTGGAACACTGCTATCATGTCCCCCCTCGTCCTTCTCTTTATTAAACTAGACATTCTCAATTCCAGCAACCCATCCTCATATGTTTTAGCCTCCAGTCCTCTAATCATCTTTGTTGCTCTTCTCTGTACTCTTTCTAGAGTTTCAACATCTTTTTTTACATCATGGCGACCAAAACCACAATGTGGGTCTGCACTTCAAATAAGAAATTATAAGATCTTGTATGACAAGACCAATTTCTCCAAATGTTTTGGGACTACAATTCCTATAATCTCTTGTCACTGACTGTGTTATTTAAGAGCTGATAGGAACTAAAGTCTGAGAATTAAAACCCTGGGTTTCTTCTCTGAAGCATTAAATTTAGATATGCTGCCATGTTCCCTTTTCATAATTAATTAATATATAAGAGGATCAGGAGAAAGAGGAATATGGTTTCAGAGAAAATTATTTCTTTAGTGGCATCTTCTTCCTCTATAATGCTTCCTATGAAACATCTGAGAAAAAAATATGTTTCTCTTCAATTCTGGAATTTGCAAAGTTTAAAACTCTCCCTTTATGCATTTGTAGTCTGGTTCAATTCAGTCTTTGGTTCCATTCCTGCCATGGATCAAGTAGATGAAAATTTCATTAAATAGTGGGGTAACATTTTGGTAGGAAAATTATTTGTCATAATATTTTATGGCATAAAATTATAAAATATTATAAGATAGTTGTTATAGGACAAAATGATACATTCAACAGATGTAAATCTTAGATTTTGATGAATATCGTCCAAGTATGTCACAACTCTTATGTGGATTTTTTTGTTTACAATATTGAATTTCAGTACAAACAACAAGGAAAAAAGATTTGAAGAGAAAAGGGGGGAGCAGGGAAAAACAAAATTAGAGTGTGTATACAAGAAGTGAAAAAAATTCTGACTTTCTTTGATACAGATACAAGCTTCTAATAAAGGAGAATATTTGTAGCTCAGGGTTGACATGAGTGGTCCTTGGTGTTCTCTGAGCTTGCTTGTTTCTTGCAGATGTTTCATTACCCAAACTAGGTAACTTACATCAGTGCAAGTAAGGAGTGCAGTTTTCTGTCAGTTTATATTCTAGTGGTTTAGCTGTCAGTGTTGTTGCTGGTGGTGGTCTTAGACATTCTTTGGTTGGGCTGCTTGCTGTTGGCTTCATTGGCAGTTTCTTAATTGGGGTATTGTTTACTAAATTGTTGGTCTGATGTTAATCTTGGAGTTTATGCTGATCTGGGTGCTGATTGCAGGAGGAAAGATGCTTGGGTCTTTTTGTTCCTTTTTGGGCTGGATGATACTTCCTTTTCAATAGTCTATAGATGTTGTTAATGTTGATATGTCAGAGTGCCAGGCTTCTAGAAATTCACTGGCATTTTTGGACTTGGCTTGGTCTAAGATGGTCACATTTCCCCAATTTTCCTTGATGTTTGATGACCTTGTGATGTTGGAAGAGATTCAGCTGGTGATTATTATCCCAGCTACTGTGACTATAACAGATTATAAAATGTCCACATATTCACCTTTATCTCTTTATCATTTTAATCAACACCATAAGATAAACAGTATGGTTTCTTAGTGAGACAATCAGATTGTTTAAAAATAAATTTAAAGCACTAAGGAACTTTTATGCTCTGCATATTTTACATGTCTTCAGTCATGCAAATGCACATGTATGATTATATAATCACTGTTCACCTAAAGGTTTGGACAGATGTTCATTCAAAAGAATATACTCACAAATGTTTTCTTGGTAGTTTGTTCAAGATTAGCACAAACAATTTGCACTTTCACAAATACCCAAATTCTAATAATCTTTAACTTGGATTCTACTGTTGAAATTCTTCAAGAATTTTGCAAAGCATGTAATAACTATCTAAAAGTTTTAATTTGTTTTAAAATCCATTTGTTTATGATAAATTTTAAAATCTGTTTGGCCTTTCACTTAAAAACACTAATTTACCATTACTACTGGTTACATGTAGAAGTTTTAAATGAATGTAGAATGCTCTGATGTAGCTCCTGGCCCTATTTGTTATTGATGCTCCTGTGAGTTAAAAAAAGATAATAATTTGAATAATATTTTTACATAAAAATATGCATATCTCACCTCTTTGTCTTGCATTCATTTGCATGATATTTGCAATTTGTAATTAATTTTGTCATCTATTTTCTTCTCAAGTACTCCTCAGTTTATTATTCTTATTATTGAATACCGCCTGTGGAACACTGCACCCTGATTAATCGTTGTATGCTTTCTTTCCTCTCTGAAGCATAAACTAGCAACTATTGTGAATTTGGCACCGTGTAATGTAGCATTTTGCTTGCTGTGCAGCATTAACAAACAACACATCAGTAATCATGCCTGGCACTCATTTAAATACAACCTCACAGTCACACTGCATGTTACAAATATCTGGGAGTTGTGTGATTAGTTAACATCTTGTGCATAACCCTTAAGATTCTCGCAAGTTCTCAGGAGATAATTAGTTTTCAGGGTACCTCCAGTACAAGGAACTCTGGCTCTCTGATGTTTCATGCTATATGCTGGGGCTGAGGAAGGGCAGCCCCGCAAGCAGCTTTGAAAGCAGAGGTCAGGGGTCCTCCCCTATGTCAATACATTTTGAAGCTTCTGTCTGCCCTTGACTTTAGTCTATTTCATTCTTAGAAAAAGAAGAGCATGAGGAATTACATGTGCTGGCTAATGGCTTGCTATTTATTGTTTCAACCGCAGTTGCCCTCTTTTGTGTCCCTCCAATGTCTTAGGTTTATTTGGCAGCAGTGCAAGACTGGTTTTTGGGGGGCAATTGTGCTCATATTTTTTATCCCTTCTAAACTGGTTTGCCTCCTTTTTTGTTTGGGTAGGTTTTGAGCCTGCTAAGATAACTGTCCATTGCTGGGTTTTACTGCAGCTTCTGTACAATGCACCGGTTTTATGCTCTTAGATCAGTGGTGGCGAATCTATGGCATGGATGCCAGAGGCGGCACTGAGAGCCCTCTCTGTAGGCATGCGTGCCATCGCCCCAGTCCTAGGCCTTCAGCTGGGTTTTATAAAACCTTTTTGCTTTAGACCTCCGCTGCCATGTGCCAAAAAAAAAAAAGGTTCAATCAGTCAATTTCAACTTCTCACAGGAAAAAAAAAAGATCTTGCAAAGTTGGAATTGATTGATTGAACTTTTTAGTCCCACCCAGTCTGCTGTTACCACTGCAGCTATGCCCACCCAATTGGCCATGTCCACCCAATTGGCCACATCCACCCAATGGGCCACACCCACCTGGCACTCGACGATGCATAAGTGGGTTTGGGGTTGCAGTTAGGGCACTCAGTCTCTAAAAGGTTCGTCATCACTGTCTTAGACTGTTTATTATTTTTTCTTTCAATGTGTCTTTAAAGTCATTATAAACTATCATCTGATATTCCATTGCAATGAAAAGTAGCATTAATCCCATTTTGAAATGTCTATTCTATAGGGGGAGAGGAAAACACTTATAGGTAAGAAAGCTTCATGTGCATTTTTTCTACTCCTGGATATAAATGAGGTTTTCAGTTAAAGATCTCTGGTTGAAATCCATCAGGGCTTCAGCCTTGTGGAATATTTTATTTTCTGCATTTTTGATTCACTGTTCTTTCCAGGCATTCAGCTGTTGTCATATAAAAATTATACAATAAAAATTGACCAATTCCAAACAGAAAACTTGCTTAAACATTTAACTTTTTCACTCTTCCAAATTGGGTAATCAAGATCCAAAGCACAATATCAGAACATCCTTCTCAGTTGCATCTGCAGCAACTGGAGATTTGCTCAAGATGCTAAAACATGTGTGGTTTGTCATCATAAAAGTTCCTCTCCTTACATCCATTCATGCAACATCACAGTGCAAGTATAAAAAGACCAGAGTTTGCATAATGTGATTGTACCAACATTCCTTCATTTACCCTTCTTCTTCTGGTATGTATGTTTCTTGTATACGTGCAAATGAAGTGTTTCCCAGTCTTGACAATTTCCAGAATTCAACTCCCCAAATCCCCAAGTGGCATGGCCATTGCATGTAAATCTAGGAATTCTATATGTTTAGAAGTTGTCAATATATGAAACACTAGAATATATATTGTTATGATTTTAGTATCACACATGCAGTACCACACATAATATTTTGCTATGTAAGTTCATAGCTTAGAATAGTATTTCTCAAACTTGGCAGATTTCAGATACATGGGCTTCATAATTCCCTGGTCAGCAGTGGTGGCTGGAGAATTCTGGAAGCTGAAATATCTGAATGCTATCAGTGTTGAGGAATGTTGGCTTATATCAGGAGTGGGGAACAATGCCCCTTTTATGACTTATGGACTTCAAGTCCCAGAATTCCTGAGCCAGCCATGTGGGAAAGGACGGCTTCATAAAGGGGCCATAGTTCCTCACTTCTGGCTTAAAGGGAGAACATCTCTTTTGCGTTTATCCCAGGACCAATCTGTTTTATCTGTAGCTAGGCCTAGAAATATTTATTCCTATAGACAGCTGCCAGTTAGAGGAGACATCTGAACAATCACTTTAGGGCTCTTTCTTAGATAGTCTGTTTAACAGGTTACCTATTTATATTTAGTACCTTCATCAAAAATCTTTATTACATTCTATCACCTAAAATTCTCTATTCCTTTTTTACTATTATTTTGCCAGTTATTAAGCAAGATAAAAATATGGCAGTAATCTTACATGCTCTTTTTATTGTTCATATCAAGACTTCGATCTCCAAACAACAAACTTGGTGTGTTAACTAAAGCACAAGCATCTTAATTAAAGAAATATCCATCATCATCAACAATATCATTGTCATCATTGCTATATGGAGCACCAGATTAAAAAACAGATTTTGGAAAGAGAAACAAAATTATTGTAAATAAGAATACCATGCTGAAAAAATAATACTGAAATTATAGAAAATGTTTCTATGTGTGTATGTGCAAAATAACTGGTACAATTGACTCAAGGAATGTTAGTCTTTCTCTTGCATTTCAGCCATATCTCAAACTGGCCTTCTGTCACTTCTTTCCCAACAATTTTTGGAGGTATATTAATGTTGGGAGAGATTTATTATTCAATTCCTCCTCCCCTGCTTTCTTTCTGTTGATCTTCTGGTTTTTTTCTGCTTAATGTCTATAAATTACTGTACAGTTTCCCATAAGGTATAATTAAGCAGAATTGCTAAAGTTTTAATTATTGTGTATTATAGATGTTGAAAGCAACATTAGCACTTAGTTTTTAAAAAATGTGATAGTATATTTATAAGCAAGTATTTATAAAGACATTTACATATAGTTAAGATGAAAAAGGTATTTGAATTGTAGTCATTAACATTTCTTCAAACATATGGCATACCAGCAGAGGCCATGGGCCATGCCTTCATTAACTGAACACTGTTTCATCAGGATCGCAGCTTCCTGCTGAGCCATCCTGTGGCGTCCCCTTCTGTCCCTGAGGCTTCAGGGACAAGGGAAAATATGTCCCCAAGGTGAAAATCTGGGAAATAAAGCAGATTAGCCCTTGGAGGGATTTCTTGTGATTATTTAATCACACTTTAAAAGAAATACACATTGCCAGTGCAGGATAACTTTGAAATACTACTACTACTACTACTACTACTACTACTACTACTAATAGCAACAATAAGCACCACTACTTTTAAAAGTCTCCCTAGCAGTCTCAGTTCTGCTAAGGTATTTGAATCATTTCATGTTACATAATATAAAGTGGATCTGTTTAAAACTGATTAATGAAATGGCCACAATTTTAATAAAAAACTTATAAGTAAAATAGATCTGATATTGCTTATTATTTTTGTGCATGTATATATAACTACACACACACACACACACACATAAGTATTTCCTAAATCCAAGGATATGCAGATTTTTCGTGTTATGCTCTAAGTCTAAGAAACACAGGAGAAGCAATAAAAGCTTCAATAAATGACATAATTTGTTTGCAAATTTGGCATGATATAGAAAGAGTTCTTGGTATACAATCATAGGTATTTGTCTAACGGCATTATTCCTTTTCACACTAAACCTGACACATTTATCATCGTAATATAATACATTTGGGAACAAAAGCTAGAATTAAAACTATCCTGATAAATGCTTGTGTTTCACTTATTAAAACAGTGCTTTTAAAATATTGAATGTGTTTCCGGTGAATTTCCTTCAGCACATTCAGTCCCCATTGTTATTCATTTAGATTTGATACAGAGCAATAGAAATATGCCATAACAATATTTAGTAATATTTTTTCATATACTTTACTTCTTCACTTTTTGAATTTAACTTTCTTGATGCTAATAAAGTTAATTTCAGACCTTAATTACATTTAAGGTAGATTTGATTAGTGGGGGATTACTCGTAGGGAAATTTGTTTATACAGATGACCTAGCCCTAGCAACTCAAGATAAACATAGAGAAGATGTTGACAATTTCCTCACAGAAGACCTAAAAGCTCTGAGAAAGTCCTTTGCTGACGGAGACTTATCCCAAGCACGAGCAAAGAAAAAACAATGTATTTCACCTTAATAACAAACAAACAAAAAACTTCCAAAGGTATACTTAAATAACAGCCTTTTGCCTTATAACTCTTTTCCAAAATACCTTGTTTTAATGCTAGATAAGTTTCTTATAAGAAACATATAGAGAGCATTGCAGTAAAAATTAATACCAGAACTCACATAAACTTTGTGGAACTAAATGGGGTGCCTCTGCCTCTAGCTCAAGCATTGGGATTGGTATACGCTACAGCTAAATATCTTGGCCCTGTCTGGATGAACAGTGGCCATACAAATAAACTGGATGCTAGACCATGCTGACCTGCTGTCTTCCCATACTGAGCTATACTGCTCCACCAGCCTTACTACAAGATGCACTTCTCAGAGTGTACAAAAAAAAAAACCCCAAAATCAACCTGCAATAATCTACAACTTTTGGTGCATTCCAATATGCCACACTATCAATTGGAATGTTTGAATCCAGGAATCCTCCCCTTCCCTACTGATACTGGCATAGCAGATGCATCATGCTAACTTTAATGTAAAATCCCAATGGAAAGTAAACTGGATTATCGAGTGTCCAGATTCCAGAAAAGGTGTATCTGATCTGATACAAAAATTAGCAGATTTCAATGCCACTTATTCAGTGCTGGAAAACTCTGAATAGGATCTGAAAAAAAGTCATAGTCATAATCCACTTTGTACCAAGGTTACAACTGTGGAATAGGTCAACAGTATTAAGTATCTGGAGGTGCAGATAACTAACAATCTGACTTGGTCTCTTCATACGTCATCTTTAGTGAAGCAAGCAAACAAGTATCTGCATTACTTGTGTCAGATGAGGAGAGCACATCTTTCTCCTTCTGTTCTGGGCACTTTTTACAGAGGCACAATTGAGAGTGTTTAAACAAACTACATCACTATTTGGTTTGGTGGTAGTAGAGTTTCAGATAGAAGGTCTATGTATTAATATATAGAATATTCTATTCTTATGAATCAGCATACTTTAAAATGTAATATATAACTAATACAGGTAGTCCTTTACTTACAACAGTTCTCTTAGTGACTGTTCAAAGTTACAGCACTGGAAAAAAGTGATTTATGACCATTTTTCACACTTATGACCGTTGCAGCATCCCCACTGTTAAGTCCTTTGAGCGGTTGCGAATGATGAAGACTCATTGTTGTTCTAACAGCTCTTTATTCGTTGCATCCACAATTCCAACAACATCCAAGGCGCGCATCCCTTTCTTATCTGCCCAGAGCCCCAGACAGAAAAGTAACAAGCACAGATGGCTTTCGCACCTCGTGCATGCACACAAGGTCAGCACCACTCAGTCTGGTCCCGGGTAGCTTCTGCAAAGCCCGGGGCCATTGCAACGTTCCGAGCCTGCCTTTTTCAGGCTCAGGACACAACACTCCTCCCCCTTAGATTGAACACTCCTGTACACCCCACACCTTGTTCCCTTGAAAAGTGTTATGGTTTCAAAACTTAAATGCATGGAATGTGAAATACTCAAGGTTGTCTTCTGACACCTTCCTTTACTTATTTTAGGTATAAATGTATCAAAATAAAAAAAAATACTACAGTGCTCTTTTTGTTAAGTGCCCTTTGAACTTGACAGCAATGTCACAAAATCCCTAAGGTGTTTGGGCTGGCACTTGGCCCGCTGCAACTTCCTGGGGCCAGGAGAACTTACCTGGCCCCTCTGCTCACCTCCTACTTGGGGCAGGCCAGTGCCTTGCTGCCTTATGTTTTCAGAGCACCCCAGTAAGTTTGCCTGGCCCGTCTGGTCACCTATAAGGCTAGCCAGGCCAGGACTTTGCTGCCCCCAAGACCTGGTTGACCCACCCCTCAGCTGTGTGGCTGGGCCTTGTACGTCCCCGACAGCATGCTGTGGAGGGGTGGTAGTCCCCAATTCCACAATGGACATTTCTTGGGAGCACTGTCCATCAAACCCCCGGCCAGCAGCTGAAGAGTGCTGGGTGGTGGGAGTGCCCCAGTGCTCGGAAGGCTCTAAGGCTGTGAGTCACTCCTCACAGTCACCCATGCCCTTGTCACCTCGAGATTCGACTCTGTAATGCTCTCTACATGGGGCAACCTTTGAAGAATGTCCGGAGACTGCAAATGGTCCAGAATGCGGCCACGCGAGCCGTCTTGGGTCTCCCAAGACATGCTCATATCATTCCAGCTCTCCGTGAGCTGCACTGGCTACCAATTGGTCTCCGAACACAATTCAAAGTGTTGGTTATAACCTATAAAGCCCTTTATGGCAATGGACCAGGATACTTGCGGGACCATCTTCTGCCTCATGAATCCCAGCAACTGGTTAGGCACATAGGGTTGGCCTCCTACAGGTCCTGTCTGTCAGGCAATGTCATCTGGCAGGGCCTAGGGCTAGGGCCTTCTCCATTGCTGCCCCAGCCTTCTGGAACCAGCTTCCCTCAGAGGTTCATACTGCTTCCTCCCTCCTAGCTTTCCGGAAATTGTTAAAGATGCATTTATGCCGACAGGCTTGGGGCGTATGAGCTGTGCTCTGCCCCTGGCCCTAGGAATGTCCCTCCATCAGCGACTGTGAATTGACTGTGTTTGTTTGCTGTATGAATGTGATTAATTTTATTGTATAATTTTATTGTATTGTTTTGTAAGCCGCCCTGGGTCCTAGGAGAAGGGCGGCATATAAGTTTAAGTATAAATAAAATAAATAAATGTGCCCCAGGTATCAGAGTCAGGAGATGTCTCCCAGGCTACCCCTTGTCCAGTTGACCTTCTTCTGGGAGCAATTGCAGAATTAGGCCTTTGTCCCAGCCAGAATTCTTGTTGTCTTGTATTTTATGAGTTAATTGGATACCCCCGGTCAGTCTCCCTGTCTGGAGCACTATCTGTTGTTTGTGAAGAATTTGGATACCCCCGGTGTGACTCCCTGTCTGGAGTAATTGTGGATGTATGGGGTGGCCCCCTATCCACTGAATACTTGTCCTGGCCACTTGTGGAACCCAGGACTGACTGTTGAAATTGATCCTCAGAATGCACATTATGATCCTCCTCCCCCCCCAGAGCAGAGCCAGGAGCGGAAGGGTGCAAGTCCAGTCTCACACGCAGCTGATCTATATGCCTGCAAATGACGCAGCCGTTGCCCAGTGTCACTTCGTATGACAATGGCCCAGAGACCTTACAGACCACAGCTTTTACCCATAAATGACTGGGCCCATAGTTACGTGCCCACTTGCAGTCTCCTTGGTGCCCTTGGTTGTGACACCTGTGAAGCCACCTGGTCAGGGTACAGCCTGTCCAGTTTTGTGATGAGGCGGTGACTCCAGCACAGTTCAGCAGGACTCTTCACGATAGAAGTGCATGGTGTGGTGCAGTGTGCAAGAAGAAAATCTGCTAACCTGTGATGCCAGTTACCATAAGTCACTCTCTTGAGGGCATCTTTGGTGGTGCGCACTATTCTCTCAGCCATACCGTTGGAGGAAGGGTGGAAAGGAGCCAAAATTGCATGCTGGATCATGTTTCCTTGAAGGAAAACCTGAAACTCAGAAGATGTAAATTGAGGACTATTATCCGAAACCAGAACATCTGGAAGGCCGTGTGCAGCAAAAATTCCTCTCAATACCTGGATGGTTCTGGCAGTGGTAGTGGAGGAAACAGGAACAATCTCTAGCCATTTGGAATGGCTATCAACGACAACCAGGAAGAATTGCCCCTGAAAGGGCCCAGCATAATCCCTGGACCATGGGAATTGAGTCTCCTCCCACCTATGCACTGGGGCCTGAGGCATTTCTGGACAGGACTGTTGGCACGCTCGGCACCCATGCACCTGAGCCTCGATGGCCTTATCGAGTCCAGGCCACCAAAGATGGCTGCGTGCAAGTGCTTTCATTCTGACAATACCAGGATGTCCCTCATGTAAGGAGGTCAAGATTCTAGACCTCAATGAGGCTGGAATCATTACCCTGCTTCCCTATAAAAGGCATCCCTTGAAAGTAGACAACTCATGTTTCTTTTTCCAGAAGCTTTGGAATTCAGTATCTGGGCACTTGTCAGGCCATCCTGACAACACCCATGTCAGCACGTGTGTAAGCTTGTGATCAGTGGCAGTTTCTGCAGCCATATCCCTAGCATTGAGGGGAGACTCTGGTAACTCCTGGATGGGCAGAATATGAATGGCTGGAGCAGGATCAGGCTCCAATTGCTGTAGGGGCAATCTACTCAGGCCATCTGCATGACCCATTTCCTTTCCAGGTTTGTGAATTAGTGTGAAGTCATATGCTGACAGGAAAATGGACCATCTTAGCATATGAGGAGAAATGATGTGTGGAGTCTGCTTGGTGGTAGTAAACAATCCCAGAAGAGGCTTATTGTCTGTATAGACCGTGAAGTGGCAGCCGTATAAGAAATCATGAAATTTCTTAATGCCAGCCACTACGGCCAAAGCCTCTCTGTCAATCTGAGCATAATTCCGCTCTGCAGAAGACAGAGTCCAGGAATAGTAGGCCACAGGGACCTGAGTCCCATCAGCCAACAGATGGCTGAGTACTGCTCCAACCCTGTAAGGAGATGCATCGCAGGCGATGCAAACAGGCAGTTGCTCATTAAAATGAGCTAAAACAGCATTAGACATGAGCAAGGCCTTAACCTCATAGAACCTCTTGTCATGGACTTTAGTTCACTGTCAAGGAGCCTGTTTGTCCAAGAGCCTGTGTAATGGCTCTGCCACAGTAGCCTTGTGAGGCAGGAAAGCATGATAAAAATGTAATAGGCCCAAGAATGCTTGCAGTTCACTCTTGGATTTAGGACGTGAGGCCTTCTGAATGGCTTGTAATTTTGTTTCAGCAGGGTGAATTCCTTGAGCATCTATCCTGAATCCTAAGAAGTCAGTGGAATTGACTCCTATCTTGCATTTATCCTTCTTGAGTTTAAGGCCTGCTTTTCAAAAACGAAGCAAGACAGCCTTAATCTCTCAGCCAAATTTTGGGATGACTCCCCAGCAATGAGGACATCATCAAAGTAGGGGCAGACCCCAGGAATGCCACCTAGTGTGCTTTCCATTACACTTTGGAATATACCAGAGGCTACGTTTACCCCAAATTGCAGTCTCTTGACTTTAAATACCCCTCTGTGAGTCACAATGGTTTGTGCCTCTGCAGCTGCCTCATCAACAGGTAGCTGTTGATAGGCCTGTGCCAGGTCAAGCTTTGCAAATATGTGGCCTCCCTTGAGGGATGCCAGAATGTGGCTTACCAAGGTACTGGATAAGCAAGCTGTTGTAGGGCCTTGTTTATTGTGCACTTGTAGTCTGCACAGATACGTATATCCCCATTAGCCTTTAGAGGCGTGACTATGGGGGTTTCCCGTGGGCTTGAATCTACAGGTTGTAAAATGCCTTGCTGGAGCAATTTGTCCAGCTCAACATCAATCTTGCCTTTGAGGACGAAAGGTACCTTCCTAGGTTTAACCCTGATGGGCGTGATGGTTGGGTCTAACCGTAGTGAAACCCCTTTTAGGATCCCAGCTCTGAGCTGAACCAATTTGCAAACTCCTTGCAGACTTCTGCTAGGCTTAATGTTTGCAAATGGTGCAGCCCTGTAATCTGGATTCCCAGAGCCTCGAACCAATCGAGTCCAATAAGTTTCGTGTGTTCTCCCCCTACAACCAACACATCTAAGGGACCATCAAAATCTTTGTGCTGTACATTAAGGGTGGCCTCCCGCTTAACACACACCTTAGAATTCTGAAAATCCGTGAGGACAATATTGGATGGCTTTACCTTGGCTCGAATGCCACTGCTGTTACAAATCTTTTTAAACATACTGATGGATATAATGGATAGAGCGGACCCAGTGTCCAACTCCATGGATAAAGGAACCCCTTGCAACCTTACTTTAAGGGACAGCTTCTTCTTTAGTGGTTTGTGTGTGCCTGTCCTTAATACACTCCTACGTGATGCACAAAAACCCACCCTATTTTGGCTGGGGACCCTGGTACCTTTCAGACGCAATTCTTCACATGGTTGAATCTTCTGGTGGCCCAGACAGACAGCTGCAATGTGGCCTTGCTTTCCACATGCTCTGCAAATGGTGGAACAGAACCTGTAGTCAACTCTTCTATGGCTTTCTCCGCACCCGAAGCATTTAAGGAATGCTGCGGCCTTGTCCTGACACTCCTTCTGCCTCCTTCCAGCTGGCTGGTAAAGTCTATTCACCTCTTCTTCAGGATCCACATCTGCCCCTTCTTGGACATCCTCCTGATGGATGGTAGCTGTCTCTGGAGGGCTCCAGGTGGGCCGAAGGGTCTTCACAGCCCCACCTGCTGCTGCTTCAGCTATCACCTCTCTCAGTGCATCATGGAAAGAGACATCCTCTCTAGCAAAAATATTTTGCTGCAAGTCTCTTTTCCTTAATCCGCATACAAAATAGTCTCGCAGCCTCTCTTCCAGATCCTTGAACTCACACGGTCTGGCTGCTCTCCTTAAGGGTGCAATAAAGTCCTTAGCAGATTCACCTGCCCTCTGGTCCCTTTGCTCAAATGTGTGTCTCCATGCAATCACAGACAATTTGGGCTGGAAATAGTAGTAGTTTCTTCAAGTCAGTGTATGTTACTGACTCCAGAGGTGTAGGGGCCGCCAGGTTCTCTGCAATCTCGAACGCCTCCTGGCCACAGACACACAATAGGGTTGCGGCTTTCAAGCCATCTTCTCTGACCTGATTTACCCTGAAATAATTCTCCACCCTTGCAATGTATGAGTCCCATCTTTCTGGATGGGAGACATCAAATTCAGAAATACTTACAGGATACTTACAGGACCGCCTACTGCCAGCAAATACCTCCCACCGTCCGGTACGCTCCCACAGAGAGGGCCTCCTCAAGGAGGCATTGGCCAGACAATGCCGGCTGACGGCCCCCAGGGGGAGAGCCTTCTCTGTGGGAGCTCCCACGTTATGTAACAAGCTCCCCCCGAACTCCGTACAATGACAGATTTACGCACCTTCCGTCAGGAACTAAAAATGTTCCTTTTTCAACAGGCCGGCCTGGCATAGAAGCTCCGGTTCCAGTAGGGTTAGAATGTTTTAGGGGATTGAGTAAATTTTTAAGATGTGTAAGTGTTGGGTTTTAAATGGGGATTTTACAGCCAAATTATTTAATTCACTTTTAATTATTTTAAATTATGTATATCTATATGTTTTTAAATTTTAGGCTGTACACCACCCCGAGTCCTTCGGGAGAGGGGCGGTATAGAAATTTGGTTATAAATAAATAAATAAATAAAAATACTCCAATCTTTGCCATCCTACAGTCAGAACTTCACCACTTGCTCCAGTTACTCTATTCTTAGGAAAAGGGTCTTTCAGCCAAACTCACCCTCCAGCGACACTGTACTGGCAGGCTGGAACGCTGATTTCGATGTCGTTCTTCCCTTTAGCAGGACTTCTTGGGGTGAGTCTCTACAGCTTTACTTTCTTCTGCTTGTAAATCATCCCACCTTCATCGCCAGTGTTAAGTCCTTTGAGCGGTTGTGAATGATGAAGACTCATTGTTGTTCTAACAGCTCTTTATTCATTGCATCCACAACTCCAACAACATCCAAGATGCATAGGCTCTCTTATCTGCCCAGAGCCCTGGAAAGAAAAGTAACAAGCACAGATGGCTTTCGCACCTCGTGCATGCGCGCGAGGCCAGCGCCACTCAGTCTGGTCCCGGGCAGCTTCTGCAAAGCCCGGGACCGTTGCAACATCCTGAGCCTGCCTTTTGCAGGCTCAGGACACAACACCCACGGTCATGTGATTTATGCTTGGATGCTGGTCAACTGACTCACATTTATCACAGTTGCAGTGTCCCAGGGTAATGTGATGCCATTCTGACCAGTAAAGTCAATAGATTCATTTAGCAACCATGTTACTAACTTAACAGCTGCGGTGATTCACTTAACAACTGTGGCAAGAAAAGTCATAAAATGAGGCAAAACTCACTTAACACATTTCTTACTCAGCAACATAAATATTGGGTTCAGTTGTGGTCGCAGGTTGAGGATTACTTGTATATAATTTCTTGAATTTCTCAAATCTTATAAAATTGACTACATATTTCTGTCATACATGTACCATAATATTATGTGCTCCTTCTATATAATTTTATTACTGTTGTCCATGTTTTCTATGCCATATACCAAATATATAAATTCATTGGTGTGAAATGGATATATAATTTAAGTATGATTCCATTTTTATATCAAAGGATAAGCAAATATGACTATTGTTAAGCGAAACAGTGATTTTGAGATGTTATGAATTAATCAGTGAATGATATGTCTCAATAATAGAAGGCCGCCAACTACTGTTATTGATCAGTATTCAGTGACAAAAAATGTCATTGAATATTGCCTATTTCGCCACTGAAATTTGGCAACCAATTTTGGATGTATGAGGAACTACAAAGAGTAAACTGGAGAGATCTATCACATCTGCTTATGGATTGGCAACTCAGTAATACAGACCTGAATGATTTGTATAGATTCTCAGATCTTTGAATATTTTTAACATTTTATTGTTACTGGATGCATGAACTTTATATTTTAGAGTCTGTTCCAAATGTTAAAACACACAATTTTGTCTCAGTATTTAAAAGGAATAGAACAGAACAGAACAGAACAGAACGGAACGGAACGGAACGGAACGGAACGGAACGGAACGGAACGGAACAGAACAGAACAGAATAGAATAGAATAGAATAGAATAGAATAGCAGAGTGGGAAGGGACCTTGGAGGTAATCTAGTCCAACCCCCTGCTCAGACAGGAAATCCTATACCATTTCAGGCAAATGGCCGTCCAGTCTCTTCTTAAAAACTTGCACTGTTGGAGCTTTCACAATTTCTGGAGGCAAGTTGGCCCACTGATTAATTGTTCTGTCAGGAATTTTTTTTTTTTTAGTTCTAGGTTGCTTCTCACCTTGATTAGTTTTCATCCATTGCTTTGGAGAATAACTTTAATCCCTGAGATATTGGAACACTGCTATCATGTCACCGCTAGTCCTTCTTTTCATTAAGCTAGACATAGTCAATTCCAGCAACTATTCTTTATATGTTTTAGTCTCCAGTCCCCTGATCATCTTTGTTGCTCTTCTCTGCATTCTTTCTAGAGTCTCAACATCTTTTTTACATCATAGTGACCAAAACCAAGTGTGGCCTTACCAAGGCATTATAAAGTGGTATTAAAACTTCATGTGATCTTGTTTCTATCCCTCTGTTAATGCAGTCTACAACTGTGTTGACTTTTTTTGGCAGCTGCAACACATTGCTGGCTCATATTTAAGTGATTGTCCACTAGGACTCCAAAATCCCTCTCACAGTTACTATTACTGAGCAAGGTAGCACCTATACTATACCTGTGCATTTGTTTTTTTCCTGCCTAATTGAGAAGCTTACTTTTTTTACCATTGAATTTCATTTGTTAGATAGCGCCCAATGTTCAAGTCTGTCAAGACCCCCCTGTATCCTAAGCCTGTCTTCTGGAGTTGTGGCTATTCCTGCTTGATGTTGTTTGCAAATTTGATGAGTTTCCCATCTATCTCCTCATCCAAATCATTGATGAAAATCTTGAAGAGTACTGAGCCTAAAACAGAGCTTTGGGATACTCCACTGCATATTTTGCTCCACGTAGATGCAGTTCCATTGAGAACTACATGCTGAGTGTGGTTGGTCAGTCAGTTACCAATTCATCCAGCATCATCACCAGATGGATTTGTAACTGGCTGACTTACTGCACTCAACTCAAAAAGGGTTTAACAATCTACACAAAAGCAGCAATTATATTTTGTATTAACTTCAAATCTTGGGTTGAGTTTTTCTTTTTTTTAAAACAAATTTTATTGTTTTTTTAAGTTCTTAAAAGAACATATTCAGGACACACCGTGATGCTGGGGTAATCAAACATCTTAAAACAAGACATATATACATAATATAATCAATACGTCAAATATTCCCTCTCTTTTTCCCTCAAATAGCATAGTATATTTAAAATATCCAATTCTACCTTAATTGTATTCGACCTGAGCCTGTTTTTAAGCTTCATCAATTTCTACTATAATCAAATTAACTTTAAATAAAAACATTTTCAGTTCAAATATCCCTTCCACGTATGTTCTACTTTCTTAATTTTATCAAAATCTTATTTATTTCTTCTTCCATTAATCTCCCTTATTTAGAGTAAAATATTAATCTATCCTATCCTATTCCTATCAAATCTATCAGCTGATCCATCTCTTCAAGCTAAAGAAAAAAATAATATCATACCTTAAATCATGTCATTCCATTAAGCAAAGTTTAAGTCTCCAATTAATTATTATAACTAATAACATCCATATCATCAGAAAATCATATCATTGTATTAAATTTCAATTAACTATTAGTACTTCAGTCTAAAACCTCTCTTCAATTTTAAACCTAACATTCTAAAATGAACATTCCTAATATTCTAAATTGTCTTTAATCCCTTATACAGAAAAATATCTCGTCTTTAAACAAACATGTTAGTTTATTCTAAACACATCTAAATGTATATATTTATCAAACTGTTCTCTAAATATCTAATACTTCGCTTAATCAATCTATTTAAGTTAACAAATTAATCTCAGATCTTAAATCATTTCAATATTTAATTAACATTCAATTAATTATTGATTCAGACCAACTGTAAGACATCTTTTTACTTCAAACTCAAAATCTCAGTCCTTAGATCAGTCCATAGTTCTAGGTTGCCTTTAATCCAATTTAAGAAATTTTAATTTTAATTTTTAAATCTTATTCTAGCTTTCCTCTTTTGCCAAGTAGGTTTCCATAACAGGACTTCCCTTCCAGATAATAGGTCTCTTTTTGTTGTTTGTAGTGTCACTTGATTTGATATAAACCATCTTGATCTCCGATTTAATCCTCTGTTTCTCTTATCCATAAAGCCTCGTTGCTTTAGAAATCCAAAGTTCAGTCTTTGCTTTTCCTGATCTTGCTTTTAAGGCAAAATAAGATTCTCCTTATTGTCAGTTAAAACCTCTTCTTGTGTAATCTGTTTTGTAGAGTAGTCAAGTGTAATCAGGGAGTCAGTTTTAAGTTTTAAAGTAGAAATTCTGGCTCTTAGTTCTGTAGTAGCCTCTTTTATTGTAGTACATATTTCTTCTTTAGCCTCATAGATCTTTTCCAGTATAAGTTTACAGTTTAAATGTGATTGAGGCTTCTCCATTTTAGCAACAGTTGAAGAAGAATCCTTTTCCTTTTTAGTGAAGGTTGCAGTTGAACAGTTGAACGTTATCCACCCCCACAGATCACACAGCTGGCTCAAATTATCTTTTTTCTTGAAAAACAGTTTGAAGGCCAGAGCTGCCTCATCTCCAAATAAACAATCCAATATTAAATTTTGACCAGTACGTGTCCTCAGTGAGCTACAAAAACTTCTTCAAACACCATTTTTTCCCTTTTTTCTATCTTTAAAGGGAGAATAGAAAAAGAAATACTCTGCCAATATAATACCACTCCAAAAAGCACAAAAACATATTTTTCTACCCCACAATGTAAGTAGGAATAGAATATAGTCTTTAAATGAATATTTATTTATTTTTTCTGTCCTTTTTGTAAAACGCTTTTGTTCCCATGATTACTAAAGCCGCTTTCTCTAGACGGGGAAATAATAGCACAAACAGCTTCTACAGGCAAAAACAGCAGGGGTGTGAATAGGAACAAAAGGGATCTCACCAGGATCATCTGCGGTGGGTCATTAACGCTTAGATGACAATATGACTTCAGCTGGTGCAGCAGGGTGATTGGCAGGCCGATCTTTGCTCTGTTGGCCCTAAGGAGAAGCTGGAGGCTCAGAGGAAACTGCCACCCTCCCCTATCTACCAGCTGGCCTCCTCCTCAGTGGTCGTCCCTCCAGAGCGACTTTCGACCCTCTAGGGGTCTACCAGTGAAGGAAACTCGGGACAGCCTGGAGAGAAGTTTCCAGGTACGACCGGCGTCGCCATATTCCGGAACCGGAAGTCAGTTGAGTTTTTCAATAGTCTATAGCAGCATTATTTTAAAACCCACCTTTAAAAAATGCAATATTTTGATCAAAAAAGGGTTAACTCTTTTCCCTGAAAAAAATCCTCATGTATTCTATATTTCTATGTGAGATTTGTTTTTTAATTTTAATTATTTTTCTGGGTTCTTTTGCTATGGTTCTGAATGTTACATTTCAGTTTCATCTCTTTGGCATTTTACTTTGTATGAAATGATGTGCAATCAAGACAGTTTCTCTACTCTGTATAGGTTAGACTATGTCTAAAATATTTCATTCAGTTCTGGGAAACACTTTTTAGGGAAGACCTAAACAAACTGGAGTATATTCAGAGAAAAGCAATCAAAAGAAAAAGAGAGGAAGACTATAAGAAACAAGTGAAGGCATTGTGTATACTTAGCCAGCAAAAGAGGAAAATGGCAAGTCATCTAAACATATGTGTCATGGAGAAGATGGAATTTTATTCAAAAAACCCATCCTTTATGTGCAAATCCATAAATCATAGCATACAACTCTTTTTCAACAAATAAATTTCTTTAAAAAAGTAAATTTTATTCACTTTGAGTTCTTCCTCATACCCATTGCAACATGATCATGCAACCACTTCCACCCCATTTTTGTAGCATGTCCTCATGATGTTACTTTTATCTCATCTCCAGTTTAAAGTAGTATTTTTCCTCTCCTGAAACAACATTTGCCCTGGCTACAATTTAGCATGATGACAAGAAACAATGGACAGAAAATAATCAAAGACAGAAGCAACCTGGAATTAAGGAGAAACCTCCTAACAGTGAGGATAATTAACCAGTGGAACAGCTTGCCTTCAGAAGTTATGGGTGCTTCATCACTGGAGGTTTTTAAGAAGAGGCTAGACAGTCAATTATCTGAAATAAGTGAGCAGGGGGCTGGACTAGAAGACCTCCAAAGTCCCTTCCAGCTCTATTCTATCAATTTCCCGAGAATGGGTTACTGACATGGTCAGTAGCTACAATTTGCACAGAAACATTTACTATTGCTGCATTGTCCTCCCCTCTCACCAGATTGTTTGTAACTGCTTTCTGTAATCATGTTGGCTTGGGCTTAAAACTGGACATGGGGCTTCCACAAATGGATCTGCTTCATCTGACTAGCCTGCTTTTCGGTTCTTATCTAGAGTTTTTATGAAGGTAGGCTTAGTGTACTTTGAAAATAACCTTAAAATTGAATTTGCAAATAAAATCTATTACTCTTTGAGAATAGCAATCAGCAGATGGGGTGTAACTGGCCACCAAAGAAGAATATGTGGTGAATTTATTGTTCCCTTCGTGACTGAGCTTTCCTGATAATTTTTGCTATTTATTTTTTACTAATATTTGATTAATTGGTAAATTTAACAATAAAGAGATATGCAAGAATAATAATCCCTAAAATGGTAGAGGAATTAAGGATGCCAACTCTGGCAATAAAGGGGGGCTGAAACCTTGGATGGCTCCACATTTGACTGCTACTTGGGAAAAAGGTTGACTTGATGCAAAATTCCTGAGCCAGCCATGCTGAGGGCAAAGGGACAGGTTTCCAAGCTGAGCCATGCTGGCTCAGGAATTCTGGGAGTTGAAGTCCACAAGTCATAAAAGAGCCAAGGTTGCCTACCCCGTTATAGGGCATTGCATGCCAAAACAACCAGAACCAAAGAAAGTTTTTTCCCCTATGCTATCACCCTGCTAAACAACTAATACCCACAACATTATCTATGCTCTAAGATGTCAAACTACCTAGTAGGGCTGTATTACCTATTATCCTTCTCATATATTACCTATTTCCTTAGCTTCTTATAACTATAACTTTGTTGTTTGTATCTCATGATTTATGTTAATTGCATTTATTTAGTATCCTATTATGATTTACGTTGTTTGTTGATTTAGTATCCTATGACTATTAATGAGTTGGTATCTTATGATTTATGATGATTGTATTTTATCATTATGATCATGATTTATCACTTGTTGCTTGTATGTACACTGAGAGTTTCTGCGCTGGAGACAAATTCCTTGTATGTCCTATCACACTTGGCCAATAAAGAATTCTATTCTATTCCAAATAGTTGGTTATATAAGTTTATATGCAACACTTAATTACATATATGTTCTATTTACTATGAAACTCATCAAAGGAAACCTGAATGGTAAAGGAGTGTGGGCATGCCTTTGGTAACTGTGTTTACACTTAAACACCAGTATGAAACTTACAGCAGGTGATTGCACTAAAAATGTGCAGTAGACAGATCTCTGCAAGCTAAGACTTTTTGCTTTCCCTACCCCTTGTGTGGCAGGAGGAATTAGAGGAATCAACTTTGTTTATAAATTATGCTAAGCATAGTTCAAGTGTGAACACTGTCTTTTGTTTGATGCTCAGCTCAAAATGGCATGAATTCATGCTGTTTTCATCAGATGTGATTTGACAGTTTTGGAAAAGTTGTTTGGGCTCCACATGTGGCTGTACATTTGTTACCTATCTTAGCTCTTCCTTCACTTTGCAAAGTTGTTGAGAAGATAGAAATACAGTAGGTGATGGTGAGAAATATAAGGGCTCAATCTCCTTCAAGTAAGATATTTGCATAATAAAAATAAGGAAAATTATGATCTCTCTTTCTATTCAAACATATCCATAACTAGGGAAATCCCCGAATATATACATGTAACATGTATATGTGCAGGAAAACTCCTCCCAAAAACATTTGTTTTTATTATTTTCAGTCAAAAATAGAAGATGTTGAGTCAAAGGATCCATAACATTTGTAATCTGTACCATTTGCAATGTATCTTCAATAGTGACAGTAGTATCAATATTGATAGATTTTTATATAGATTCCATGCTTCTTTAGCTGGGGATTCTTCTGTTTATGATACATCAACAAAGAACAGTAGGTTAGCACAGACAGATATTTACTTTGGGGAAATCCCTTTTGGGCATTTGTTTTTCTTTTTCTTTCCTTTTTGGTTCAAAAGCATGCTTTTTATGCACAGCATCACAAATCCCTAGAAATGTACCATGCTATTACTGCCAGCTGAGTTCTTCCAAGCAAAGATGACATCAACCATCTGTCATGTTATACTAATCCAGGGAAAGAGAGCCAACTGTAGGAAGAATAAATACCTTTTGTATCTATTAGCCAAATATTTATGTTAAAAATGAAAATGATTAAAATCTCACCCGACAAGCTGATAATTTCCTCTGAGTAGGCTATAGAACAGGAATATGTTTGTAAATGAGGTTTTAATCACTTTAAACAATATATTTTATTTTTTTAAAAAACCACATTTTTCTTGTTTTATTAAATATTTACATTATTTCAAAAAATTAAAATTTGATATAAGTTAGTACACTTTCCTTTATTGCCCTGTATTTCTCCTTCTTAGTAGTATCTTTTAGTATTACCTTTTTTGATGTTAAGTGAATAGGTATCTAAGAAAAGAGGTTTTGGAGAGTGTTTATATAAGAAATAGCATAAATTTTTAAACAATGACATTGTAAAATGATTTCCTAAATAATGATTAAAAGTACTTTTAAATAATTATTATTAAAATTATTTTTAAAATTATTCAAAACAGATCCATTTGATTAATTTGCCCAGTATGGGCACTGAGTGGACAGAACAGTACTCAACAGATTCTTAAAAGATATAGGAATAAATACTACACCAACTTCAAGGAAAGATAATTTCATGACCACAGAGAAACCCAATTTACAAAATCAATATAAAAGGGGGAAAAAGAGATTGCCAATGATGTATACTATAGGCCATCCAACCAAACAGAAGAAATAGATGAACTTTTTTTGCTAGTCAGTTAACTAAGGTATATAGAAAGCACATCACAATAGTAATGTGGGAAACAAAACTCCATACCAATACAAGATCAAAAAGGTTCCTGACAAACCTAGCAGACAATTTGCGTCCCAAAAAGTAGAGAACGGAACTAGGGAATCAGTCATATTGGACTTAATTCTCACTAACAGAAATGAAATGATAGAAGATCTTGAAACTACAGGAACCTTAGGGAGAGTTATCAGGTAATATTATAATTCAATTTTATGCAAGCACAAGCAATAGAAAAAAGTCAAACTAGAGTCTTGGACTTTAAGAGAGTTAATTTCAATAAACTTACACAGAGCTTGGGAAGGATTCCATGCATGAGAATCCTCAAGAGGAAAACAACTTAAGAAGCTTGGGAAATTTTGAAAAGTGAGATTATAAAAGCCCAGTTTAGCACAATACCAATGAAGAAGAAAAATAATGCTCTCAAAAGAAACCAGCATGAATGAATAAAGAACTCTATGATAAATTGAAAGACAAAAAGGACAAGAAGAAAAAGTGGAAAGAGGGACACATAACTAAGGCAGAATATCAGCAGATAGTCTGAGTCTGCAAAGATGAAGTGAGGAAAGCTAAGGCTCAAAATAAACTTAGACTTGTGACAAAAGTAAAAAATAACAAAAAAGCTTCTTTCACATGTAAAAATCAAGAAAAAAAGTCAAGGAAATGATTGTTCCATTAGTGGGAAAAAGTGGCAAGAAGGTGTCAAGCAACAGGGAGAACTACTTATCTTGGCTTTTGCATTCATCTTTACACAAAAATAAAAAAAACACAGTTCAACCTATCAACAACAATACCATAAGAAACAGATTAGAAACACAAGTTAAAATAGGCAAGAAAATGGTAAGTGACCATCTGTCCACCCTAGATGAGTTGAAATCACCAGGACCAGATGGATTACACCCCAAGGTTCTGAAGGAACTGGCAGATGTGACCTCAGAACCACTGAACTATATTTTTCAAAGATCCTGGAGCACAGGGAAACTACCAGAGTTCTGGAAAAGAGCTGATGTAGTTCCCATCTTCAAAAAAGGGGAAAAAACAGAACCAGGAAACTACAGACCTATCAGCCTGACCTCAATACCTGGGAAGATTCTGGAAAAAATAATCAAACAATGAATCAGTGAACACTTAGAGGCAAACAAAGTCATAAACAAAAGCCAACATGGGTTTGTCAAAAATAGATAATGCCAGACAAATCTTATTGCATTCTTTGACCAGGTGACAAAATTAGTGGACCAGAGAAAGGCTGTGGATATAATTTGCTTGGATTTCAGTAAGGCATTTGATAAAGTAGACCACAGCCTACTACTAGATAAGATAGAAAAAATGTGGGTTAGACAGCATCACCAGATGGATTCACAACTGGCTGACCAACTACACTCAACTTGTAGTCCTCAATGGAACTGCATCTACATGGAGTGACTTCCAAGATCCCTTCCAACAGTGTTATTCTATTCTAATTTAAGTAATCATAAAGGGACCTTCTACCAGTCCTGGAATAAGTAGCAGAAGTTTCTCTGATGATCAATGATAGCAAAAATCCAGGTCCAAGATTTTTAAGGCCTTATTAATCAGAAACAGATTTTTCAACTTGGCCTAGTAGCCTGTGGCAAGGGTACTAATCAGTCACATCAGTCTGTCTTACATGTAGGTCTTCCAGAGGTTATTCTAAGAACTGGATGGGAAAATCTAAAGCAGGACTTCTAATTAGGCAACTCAACTGTGGTCTGCAACAAAGCTTTTTAGAAGCCTAGCATCTGTCTAAGTGTATTCTATCAAGAGAAAGTCAAGGCATATGTGCTTTATATCAGGGTGTCTAGGAAGAAAGGTAGAAGAAGTCAGATAAACAATCACTTAGACAAATAGTAACTAGAGTAAATAAGATCATAAGGTCATAAGGTACTGAAAAATCATTGCCATTGAATATGAACCTCCAAACTGATAAATTTACCTCCAAAGGCAGAGTTATCTATTTGGAGATTTAAAATCAATGGCAATGAATTTGAATGAATGAATGAATCCAAAGGTAGAGTTAATTCTTGAATGAGAAATGCAAGGACTGTTATCTAGATTGGAAAGTAAAAAAAATCCCCAAAAACTAAAACTGAAAAAGGATAATTGTAAAATATTTGCTTATTGTTACCAAACAAATTACACACACACAAAATTACCAGAAGTGAAGCTTGATTTGAGACAGACTTTAACAATGCATTATCCTGGTCTCCTGAGTGTAATTGTTTTTTAATGGCATAAATTCTCACTGTATCTATTGACTAGTTTTAACTTAAATCCTTCTTGAGAAAAATCAGTTTTTTTACCCTATAAGGGGCACCCACTACTATCTTTTTCTTACATTTTTGAGATAAAGTTTATGCTAGAGGTGACCATTTAATTTTGAATTAAAATATTTTTTGTAAAAAAAATTGACAGACATTTCTTTTTAAATTATACTGTTTGTAAAGAAGAAGTGGGGTGAGAGAACTATGTTACTTTGAGGTTGGCATAATTGGGTGATCCAATTCTTAGGCTGTTCAGAGAAATATGCAGGTTGTGGATGAAAAACTATTTGGGTATTGCCTCTATACTGGCTCAATAGTTATAGAGTGGCACAATTGGTTCTCATCGGCAAAAAGACATTTCTATTTTATCTTAAACTCTACTAACCAATGAATCTGAGTGATTAATGACGCGGTAATATTTGCTTTTAGGACTTTGTTCAAATAAAGACAGGTTATATCTTTTTAAAAAAACAAACAGCATTTGGATTATCAATAGGTGTTGGAAAACAAGGTTTCAAATAGGAACATAAAAACTATATCCAGAGCCATCCAAATTAAATGGAGGCAAAATTATGAATCAAAAGTGATCTAGAAATAAAATAGTAGCTAGGAATTCAGACTAACTTAATTTTTGAGACTTTAAGCCAACACATTTTTTATTTATTGGTACCTATTGATTATAATGAGATTATACATTTCAAATTAGAACACAGTTTGAAGCATTCCTTGGATGGTCCAGCTTTATAAATTAATAATGTGAGTTTTATTTGAAAGTCACTCATCTGATAATGGATACATTGGTACTATATTCTTAGACCTCAAAGTTCATAATACATGGTCAAGCTGACAACAATAGACTTGCTTGGTTCATTCCATACAATGCAAAGTTTCATTCCATACAATCCATAAGCCTGCCTGCTACTATAGCAAATTAGGTAGTTCTGTAAACATAATCCTCATGAAATATACAAACCAAGTCCAAGGAGTGTGGCTTTCTTATGTACTTACTATTAAGATTTAAGATTTAAATTTAATAAGAAAAAATATGAATTTGAAAATGGTAAGATTTAATTTAATTTAATTTAATTTAATTTAATTTAATTTAATTTAATTTAATTTAATTTAATTTAATTTAATTTAATTTAATTTAATTTAATTTAATTTAATTTAATTTAATTTAATTTGATTTGATTTGATTTGATTTGATTTGATTTGATTTGATTTGATTTGATTTGATTTGATTTAATTTAATTTAATTTAATTTAATTTAATTTAATTTAATTTAATTTAATTTAATTTAATTTAATTTAATTTAATTTAATTTAATTTAATATTCGCATTTATATGCCGCCCTTCTCGGAAGACCCAGGGCAGCTCACAACAAGATACAACAACAATTTTAAAATTAACCACACTCATACCATATACAAACACAATCAATTCACAGCCACAGATGGCGGGACACTCTTAGGGCTGAGGGGCAGAGCACAGCTCATATGCCCCAAGCCTGTCGGCATAGATGTGTCTTCAACACTTTCCGGAAAGCTAGGAGGGAGGAAGCAGTACGAACCTCTGAGGGAAGCTGGTTCCAGAGGGCTGGGGCAGCAATGGAGAAGGCCCTTGCCCTAGGTCCCACCAGATGGCATTGTTTAACAGACGGGACTCGTAGGAGGCCAACCCTATGCCCTGACCGGTTGCTGGGATTCATGAGGCAGAAGACGGTCCCAAAAGTATCCTGGTCCATTGCCATAAAGGGCTTTATAGGTCATAACCAACACTTTGAATTGTGTTCGGAGACCAATTGGTAGCCAGTGCAGCTCACGGAGAGCTGGAGTGATATGAGCATGTCTTGGGAGACCCAAGACAGCTCGCGCGGCCGCATTCTGGACTACCTGCAGTCTCCAGACATTCTTCAAAGGTTGCCCCATGTAGAGAGCATTACAGTAGTCGAATCTCGAGGTGACAAGGGCATGGGTGACTGTGAGAAGTGACTCCCGGTCCAAATAGGGGCACAACTGGCGCACCAGGCGAACCTGGGCAAATGCTCCCCTCGCCACAGCTGAAAAATGATGTTCCAAACTTAACTGTGGATCGAGGAGAACACCCAAGTTGCGAACCCTCTCCGAGGGGGACAAAACTTCTCCCCCCAGGGTAATGGATGGACAGTTGGAATTGTCCTTGGGAGGCAGAGCCCATAGCCACTCCATTTTGTCGGGATTGAGTCTGAGCCTGTTGGCACCCATCCAGACCCCAACAGCCTCCAGGCACTGGTTCATCACTTCAACTGCTTCACTGTAATGACACAGGGTAGAGATATAAAGCTGAGTATCACCAGCATATTGATGATAACTCACCCCGTGTCAACAGATGATCTCACCCAACAGTTTCATGTAGATGTTAAAAAGCAGAGGTGAGAGAACAGACCTCTGAGGAACTCCACATGGAAGAGACCTCGGAGCCAATCTCTGACCTCCTGCAAACACCGACTGCGACCGGCCAGAGAGGTAGGAGGTGAACCACCGTAGAACGGTGCCCCGCACTCCAAGCCCCTCCAACCGGCGCAGAAGGATACCATGGTCGATGGTATCGAATGCTGCTGAGAGGTCAAGAAGCACCAGGATAGTGGAATGACCTCTATCCCGGGCCCGCCAGAGATCATCGGTCAGCTTGACCAAAGCAGTTTCCGTGCTGTAACTGGACCTGAACCCAGACTGCTGAGAGCCCAGACTTAATTTTATATGAAGTTGTGTACACATAATTATCATATTATTGTTAAAATGCATAAGTTTGTACTGAAAGTGGAAACAGAGGACAAGCAATTTAAAGATTATATGATAAAATGGACATGAATATAATATACCATATTTTCCTGAAAACAAGATGTATTCCAAAAATAAGCCCTAGCTTGATTTTTATTTGTGCGCCTAATATAAGTTCTACTTCCAAAATGAGCCCTAGTTTTGGGGTGAGGGGCATTCATAAAAATCAAGCTAGGGCAGAGTGGGGGTGTGTGGAGCTGTCCCATGCGTCCCACACCCACTTACCTTAGGACTGCTGCAGCCAGGCCTCCCATTCCCTGTCACAAGCAACAGTATTGGTGCAACAAGCCATGCGGCCTCCTGCTGCAAGTGGCAGCATAAGTGTGAAGTGTCACGGAGCTTCCTTGAGTTGTTGAGGCCAATTGGAGGTTTGGATATTTTCTTCCCTGTGTCACTTCACTACTGAAGACATCTACAGGAACTATCTGTAGCTACAGAAACTATTTGCACTTCAGTTTGAGATGCGGACAACACAGACCCCCAATATCTTGCACCTGTCTTCAACAGTGAAGGGACACAGGGAAGAAAACATCCTGCAGCCAAGAAGGCACCACATCCATTTGCACTATTCAGGTGACCCTCAGGACACAGGTAAACCTCCAATTGGCCTTAATGATTCTCTAAAAGAATGCAAATGCCCAGCTGTTTGCAAGGAATATAAATCCTTCCATTCCCCCATCCAATCAGAGCTGAAGAAGCTTCAGCTTCTTGCATGAGAAACAAAACGTCTTCAAAGAAAAACAAGAAAGTCCAGTTGCCTCTTGAAACAGCATCTTTGGAACAGCTTAGGAAATTTTCCTGTTTAAACAATTATTTCACTTGCTCAAAATGTGTCCATGATTTTGGACAGATCCATCTCCTTTACATTTTCCACCCCTTGAGCCCAGAATGTGTAAGCTCCTCTGTCTTTCTTTTGTTCAGAATTCCTTGTCTTGCAAAACAGGCACCCAGTGATAACTGAAAAAAAATGGCCATTTTCCCTTAGTGTTGTGCTCTTTTCTTTGTGAAAATTCCATGACAGTTTTGGTATCAGCAGTGGGATCCAGCAAACATCTCTGGTTTTCTGCAAATTGAGACTAGATACCCATTGGATCCTTGGTGTCCCTTTCTCTCTTGAGACAGAATTCCCCAGAGCAGAGCCTTGATCATGTCTTGAGGAGAAAGCCAAAAGATTTATGGGACAACAACAACAGTGGTAAAAGTTGTGGACCAATCAAGTTGTCACCAGGGCAGATTGCTGCACCAGGAGGTTGTATGCATAGTTTAGGATATATATATTTAGGGTTTGTGCATCTTAACATTGTGTGCATGGTTTCAGTGGCAACTGCTGCACCTGTCAGTTCCCTTCCAAGTGGTACTCAGACAGGGTCAGAGAATGGTGCCAGGGTTCCAAACTGCTCTTCTGGTTCCTCTTCCAAGAACCCAAAATTACAGCCCAGTTTAGTGAATATTCTTAATTTCAGACAACATGTTTTAAATCTAAAATTATTCTCTATAAAATAGCTTGGGCCCCAGAAACTGGATAGGAAATTGCATATTACTATCAGTAAATTTTAAATAGGAAACTGTATTTTGGCAGCCTAGTAATAAGGAATTATATCTTTTAATCTGGTGACAGTAGCCCAAATATCAGAAGAATTGCAATCATGTTTTTAATGGAGTAAATTGTTTCCTTAAAAGTAGAATATTAGAAGTGAGATCAAATGGTGTGGATGTAAGACTAACATTTTGTCTAGAAGGTGAAATATACTTGATCCTTGCTGTTGCAAGGAACATCTGTTCTCTTTAGATGCTGTCTGTGATCTTTAACAGGTTATCAAGAGAGAAATGGCACATCAGAACTCCAGTCTGTTATTGATTATTCTTACATTAAAAGGCCATTGAACTTTCTGTTAATTCAGTAACAGCTTGATAAGCATAAACACTTAGAGTACCTAAATTTCAGTTGAGTTTCACTGAAGCTAATGGGCCATAGTAACTGAATTCTTGGCTCCTAATTCTTACTGACTTTCAAAATTCAAGGGTTAATGTACTTGGAGAAGCTCAAGTGCAGTGTAAGGCTTTCCAAGGCCTATTAGATGTGATGGTTGTTGGGGGTGATCATAAAGTCTAATTGGACTCAATTGGTTCGAGGCCCTGGGAATCCAGGTAACTGGCCTACACAGCCTGCAAACTCCAGGAACTGCAGAAGTCTGCAGAGAGTTTGTGGATGTGTTTAGTTCAGAGCTTGGTTCATACAAGGGGCCTCCCATTGCCCTGTGGTTAGACCCAAACATCACACCAGTTAGGATTAAGGGCAAGACTGATGCTGAGCTGGACAAGCTGCTCAAGCAGGGCATCTTGGAACCTGTGGACTCCAGTCCATGGGAAAACCCCATTGTAACTCCTTTAAAGGCTAATGGGAAAGTCCGAATTTGCGCAGACTATAAATGTACTTTGAATACAGCTTTGCAAAAGCATGCATATCCTGTACCAGTAGTGAGTCATATTCTGGCCTCCCTTAAAGGGGGAAAGCTGTTTGCAAAGCTTGATTTAGCACAGGCCTATCAACAGCTACCTGTTGATGAGGCAACTGCTGAGGCCCAAACAATAGTGACCCATAGGGGCACTTTTAAGGTAAAAGTGTTACAATTTGGGGTGAATGTTGCTCCTGGCATATTTTAGAGCATCATGGAGCACATGCTCAGTGGTATTCCGGGGGTGTGCCCCTACTTCGATGACATCCTAATCGCAGGGAGTCATCACAGAATTTGGCTGAGAGGTTATAGGCTTGTTGTTGAGGTTCCGCCAAGCGGGCCTCAAATTGAAAAAGACAAATGCAAAATTTGAGTTAATTCCACAGAAATTTTAGGCAGACTCCACCCTGCAAACTGAAGGCCATTCAGGAGGCCCCAAGTCCCAAGTCTAAAAGTGAGTTTCAGGCTTTCTTGGGACTTCTATCATGCTTCAACTTCTATCATGCTTTTCTTCTCCATAAGGCTGCAGTGGCTGAGCCATTACTCAGGCTTTTAGATAAGCAAGCTCCATGGCAGTGGACTAAGGTCCATGACAGGAGTTTTAAAGAGGTCAAGGCCTTGCTCTCATCAAATGCTGTATTAGCACATTTTAACGAGCAACTGCCTGTGTGCATCGCTTGTGATGCATCCCCTTATGGGGTGGGTGCAGTACTCAGTCACCTAAAAGCTGACAGGACACAAGTCCCTGTGGCTTACTATTCAAGGACTCTGTCATCTACAGAGTGGAATTACGCTCAGATTGACAGAGAAGCCTTGGCCATAGTGGCTGGCATAAAGAAATTCCATTTCTTATATGGCTGCCACTTCACAGTCTATACAGACTACAAGCCTTTGCTGGGGTTGTTTACAATGACCAAACAAACCTCACACATCATATCCCCACATATGCTGAGGTGGTCCATTTTCCTGTCAGCATATGACTACATGCTCATTCACAAACCTGGGAAAGAAATGGGCCATGCAGCTGGCCTCAGTAGGCTACCTCTCACACAAATAGAGGCAGATCCTGCACCTGCTGTTAATATTCTCTCTATTCAGGAACTGCCTGAATCTCTCCTCAATGCTAGGGATGTGGCTGCAGAAACCGCCACTAATCACACACTTACACGCGTGCTGACATGGGTGTTGTCAGGATGGCCTGACACGTGTCCAGATGCTGTGTTTCATGGGTGGCCTGTTATGGGGTAGTAGAGTAGTTATCCCAGCCTCACTGAGTCTTGTTCTCTCTGCATGAGGGACATCTGGGCATTGTGCGCATGAAAGCACTTGCACGCAGCCATCTTTGGTGGCCTGGACTTGATAAAGCTATCGAGGCCCAGGTGCATGGGTGCCAGGTGTGCCAACAGTCACAGCCTGAAATGCCTCAGACTCCTGAACACAGGTGGGAGGAGACACAAACCCCTTGGTCAAGGGTACATTTAGATTATGCTGGGCCCTTTCAGGGGCAATTCTTCCTTATCCTGGTGGATAACCATCCCAAGTGGCTAGAAGTTGCATCTGTCTCCTCCATTACTACTGCTAGGACCATCCAGTGTTGAGATGAAAGTTTGCTATCCATGAACTTCCTGATGTCACAGTCTTTGACAATGGCCACCAACAGGCAAGCTGAACGGATGGTACGCACCACCAAAGATGCATTCAAAAGAATCTCGCACGGTAGCTGGCATCACAGGTTAGCAGATTTTCTTCTTGCACACTGCACCACACCATGCACTGCCACTGGAAAGAGCCCAGCTGAACTCCGCTGGGGTCGACGCCTCATCACGAAGTTGGACAGACTGCACCCAGATCGGGTGGCTTCACAGGTGTCATAGCCATGGGCACCTAGAAGACTTCAGGTGGGCGATTCGATCTGGGCAGGGAACTATGGTCCTGGACATCTCTGGGTCAGTCTCAGGGCCACTCTCATACGAAGTGGCCTTGAGTGATGGATGCTTCCTTCGACGCCATTTTGACCACTGTGCTGGCGGTTGTCCAACAATGTTTCTGCTCCTGGCTCTGCTCTTGGGGAAGAGGAGGGCCATCAATTGCATTCTGGGCCTCAGTCTCCCAGCTCCAGCGAGTTCTCACACGCTAATGCACAGAGTCCAGTGACTGAATGGGGGCATTCTCAGGATTCAGCTATTGCTCCAAACAGGGAGTCTCCAGAAAGGGGGTCATTCCACACATCAGTTATTGCTCCAGACAGGGAGTCGCACTGGGGGTATCCACATAATATAGGAAGCACTCCAAACAGGGAGCCACAAGAGAGGGGGTTTGCCATGGAGGCGGCTCCTGACTCTGGCACCTCGGCCACATACACGGGGGACAGGGACTACTGGGGCACTTCTGCAATGCAGGCCACTTCCAATGCTGGTCGCGGGCTCGAGGGACAATGTTTACAAGAGGAGTCCATTGTGGACTTGGAGAATTCCACTCCACCATTGGGCTTGGGGATTTCCACCCCTCCGAGGAAACCTGGCTTGGATTCAGAGGATCCAGCCAATCAGCAGCAGAGTGGGTCACCTGGAATTCTAAGGCATCAAAGTCCTGGTCTATCAAGCCCACCAGACAGGCAGGTAGGCCAGGCACCATTAACTAGAAGTCCTGGTCTGCCTAGAGTGGCAGGCGAGCTGTCAGGCCAGGCACCCTCCCTGACCCTGCGACGGTCACAAAGGGTCAAAGGCCTACCTAAATACCTTAAAGGTTATGTAAGGTTACTATCAGTCCAAAGGCCACCTTACTAGTCAAAGAATTATGTTCCACAAAGTGGCTGCTATAATTATTTTGTTAAAAGTTTATTTGTTATTATTATGATTTAGTATAAAGTGCTCTGCCTATGCGCAGTAAAAGAAACTTGTGTTTAACACTTATTCTGTCCAAGACACCTGTATTGGCTATTGTACCTTTTGTGGCGTGTTTCATCCAGGGGGGAGTGGTGTTGTGTCCTGGGCCTGCTGAAATGCCAGAAATGTTGCAAACAGTCCCGGGCAACCTAAAAGCTGCCCAGGACCAGACTAGCTGGCGCCGGACTACTGCTCATGAGCAAGGCGCAAAAAAAGGTTCTTCCCTATTGGCTAGACTGCCTGGTTTTGGGAGACTATAAAAGGCCTGCGTGCCTGTTTGGTAGAGTTGAGTTGAGTTGAGGAACGAATAAAGAAGTACTTAATTACAACATGTGTCTTGCTTCAATGCCGCGAACTACAAAACATAAAAATACCCCTTTTTAAAACATTTCTCTCCTTTTTACTGTGTCTGTTCCAAAAGTAGAAAAACAAAATTATAGTCAAACAGATCTTTAAAAAAAGTGACCTGCCTACACTTCATCTTAATTTATATTTAAAAAAGACATTTGATATTGCTTTCTGTTCTGAATCAAACTCAACATTTGGGCAAACAGCCATAATAAACATGAATATGTTCTATGTAAGCTTAATCCTATATTTACAGTCAATTTTAGCTAAAATTCAAAATCTATAAAAAAAAAGCAGGGGAGGGAGTCTTTATATTGGTACAAAAGGACCATGATTGCATTCTACGCTATATTTCTGAAATCACTCTCATTTATATTCTTTTTGTAAATGTAAACATTAGTTATTCCTATATACTGATTTAATTTTAATCTGAACTGTATTTACTATACCTAAGGACAATTCACATGGAGCAAAAAGCCCCAATATTTGTATTTTAGAATAAATATTATGAATACCTCTCTCTCAGGGAAAGAAAATGTTTAGATAACCTGCCTTTCACATGAGAAAGCTGGCTGTACTTTTTAATATTGTGACAGCATTGCATATAAAAATGTAGCACCTTTTGGGCATATTTAAAAATGTCCCTATTTCTTCACAGAGAATAGAACGTATGGAAGCTGTAAATAAATTATGATTGCCAAAGATCAGAGAATTTTTTTTTTTACAGAAACCAAAGCAACTTAAGCCTGCTCTTTGATATAAACCTGTTAATAATTCAGGGCAATGATAATCATTGCAACTCCAGAATTCCTAAGAACTGAATTGCCCTTTGGAAGGTATTAGCAGATGATTAAGAATTGTTTTAAGTCTTTATTGAGTGATTTCTCTAGAGGTAACACAATGTATGGTGTATTATTGAAGAAGGAAATAGAATATCTATTTTTGATTGAATAGGGTTTGTACATGTAGGAGCACAGAACCTCACAGTATATTGCTTTTAGCTGCCATTTGAGAACAAATGTAGCAAATAAAGATTTTCATTATTAGAATAGAATAGAATAGAATAGAATAGAATAGAATAGAATAGAATAGAATAGAATAGAATAGAATAGAATAGAGCTGGAAGGGACCTTGGAGGTCTTCTATTCCAGCCCCCTGTTCAAGCAGGAGAACCTATATCATTTCAGAAAAGTGACTGCCTAGTCTCTTCTTAAAAATCTCCAGTGATGGAACACCCACCATCTCTGAAGGCACGCTGTTCCACTGGTTAATTGTCCTCACTGTTAGGAAGTTTCTCCTTAATTCCAGGTTGCTTCTCTCTTTGGTCAGTTTCCAACCATTGTTTCTTTTCCTGCCCTCTGATGCTTTGGAGAATAGTTTGATGCCCTCTTCTTGGTGGCAGCCCCTCAAACACTGGAATAATGCTATCATGTCGCCCCTAGACTAGTGAAACCCAAGTGCTGCAGCTGTTCTTCATATGTTTTAGTCTCCAGGCCTTTGGTCATCTTAGTTGCTCTTCTCTGAACTTTTTTGATCATCTTAGTTGCTCTTCACTGAACTTTTTCCAAAGTCTCAATCTCTTTTTTATATATGGTGACCAAAACTGGTTGCAGTATTCCAGGTGTGGTCTTACTATGGTTTTATAACTAATACTTTGCATGATCTTGATTCTATGCCTCCATTTATACAACCCTGGATTGTATTAGCTTTTTTGTCTGCTGCTGCACACTGCTGGCTCATAGTCAAGTAATTGTCCACTAGGACTCCAAGATCCCTCTGACAGATATTGTTTTTGAGCCAGGTCACACCTAATCTGTACTTATACCTTTGACTTTTCATGCCTAAATGTAAAACTTTGCTTTTCTCCACATTAAATTTCATTTTGTTGGATAGGGCCCATTGTTCAAGTCTGTCAAGATCTTTTGGATCCTGAGCTTGTCTTCTGGGATGTTGGCTATTCCTGCCAGTTTGCTGTCATCTACTCCCTCATCTAAGTCATTGATGAAGATATTGAAGAGTACTGGGCCTAAGACGGAGCCTTGTGGTACCCCACTTCTTACTTTTCTCCATGTGGATGTAGTACCATTGAGGACTACTCTGCTGAGTACGGTATGTCAACCAGTTACAAATCCATCTGATGGTGTTGTTGTCTATCCACCTTTTTCTATCTCACTAAGTAGCAGAATAAGACCCTCAGGAGTTGATGATTCAGTGAGAGATTGCAGTTTATTGGATTTGTTCTGTTCCTTGGAGACATTTGTAATCCCGTTCTTTATTCAGAAACATTACAGCACTTGTTCTGTGTAAGCCAAAAGAATGGTTAAGTAGGGTACTATTGTTTCATGGTATCAAATTCTGATAATTCATGGGCAAATGATCCATGGGATTAATCTCCTACTCTAGTACATTGACCATTTTTATTGATTCTTCAGCACCAGAAATCGTAACTATCTGGCACATCATTTATTTTTTTGTCTACTATACATCCACTAAATAGGCTGGTTAGCATTACTTTTATTTCCTTAATACTTAGCAATAGCCTTTCTCCATGTTTTCTTTTTCCTTTTATAAAGATTTTTTTAAAGTGGTATCTCCAACACAGTCAAATTGTTAAGAGTTTTAGCCTTCTATTTTGAATTCTGGTATCATTTATTCCGGTTCTTATAAAATATTCCCTTTATAGGTTAAACAGATATGCTTTTCCTTATGCTTTTCTTTTTCTGATTAATTTTGTTTCTCCAATTTTAGTTCTTATTATAGTTGGCTCAGAAGAATTATCTGTTGTTCTAGCACATCCTTAGCCATCATATGTCTCCCATTCTAACATGATTTATGCAATCAAAGGCAATGTGGTCAATAAAGCAAGGGTAAACCTCCCTCTTATATTATCTTGCTGCCTCCATTATCCATTCTTTGTTATCTGTCTATCTCTGTTTCTTGAATCTTACCTATTCTATTTCATATATGAAGCCAAACTTCATTTACTGAACGAATTATTACTGCAGCGATTTAGTAATTTGCATATTCTGTTGCATTTTGCACTTGTCTTCAGTAAGCTGAATATACCAATCTTTTTCCAAACTCTAGGCCATAAAATCTTTTACATATTTGTTGATAAAGAGTTGTTACCACTACAACTGCTTCATCTCCTGCAGGTTTAAACAGTTCAATAATAGGTCATCAGCACCTGATGTTTTCCTATAGGATGGATGGTTGATTTTTGTTAAATCTCATGTTAAAGACATTAACACATTAAAGAATGTGACTCCAGAATCAGTGCTGCTGTTTTTATGTTTGTTTTGTTTTGTATGTGTGCTAAAAAGAGAGACATGAAAAAGTGAAGTTACTTCAATAATCGAGGAACAAAAATATTTTTGTGAGTGTGTTTCACAAACAAAATCTGGTATTTTTTAATGCTGAATTCAGATATGTTTTCAGAACTTCTCTATCAAGCAAGGCTTTGAATGACACACAACCATACCATAATAGTTTATATAAGTTAATTAAAAGCACAAAGGTGTTACCTAAAAGAAGCACTGCTTGATGTTTGTTTGTTGATTTTCACTTCAAGAACATCTCTCCTAAGAATCCAACAGTAGACAGCCAATGTATTGGGACCCCATTTGCTTTTCCATGTTTGAAATGCCCTGCTGAAATTGTTCAATAAGCTTATTATTGTCCATACTGTGGTTGTTGGGGCGAAAGTCCAAGAGAGTTCAATAAATGAATTTTCAATGACATCTCATACCAGAGGACTGGAAAAGAGCTGACATGGTTCCCTGACTATTGGAAGGGTGATTTCTGGAACTTTTAAGGAGGCCCTATTTCTCTCCCTCCTTAAAAAAAACTATCTAAATTTCCATCCATCTTCCTTTTTTTTTTTTTTGAAAGATGGTAGAGCAGGTAGTTGCTTGACAGCTTCAGAGGTCCTGGATGAAATGGGGTCTAGGAGAAGTGTCTTTTCTTCCTTGGCTTCCACTCTCTGGAACATCATGTCCCCCCCCCCAAGGTGAGATACGCACCTATCTTTTTGGTTTTGATGCCCTATATTTTTGGAAGTGGCTAATGGATAGAAAATAGCTTCACTTTCTTCCAGTGTAGATTTTGTTCTCTCTCTTTCCAGCTGGGTGAATTTTATTTTAACTGAATTTTAATTTTAAGATCCCTATTTATTGTTCTGATGTTTTACAATGTATATTAATTGTATGGCTAATAAGCTTCCCAGAGTCATTTCCAGCATGATCGGTAGCATACACATTTATTTAAATCAATCAATCAATCTACTGTTTTGCCAAATGTCAGGGCAGTGATCAGTTACCCAGGCAATTAGTTTTTTTGGATCCAGACACAATAAGCATACCACTAAAAAAAGGTATTTTACACTTTATTATTAGTTCAATCAAAGTTAAAAGCATCAGATAAACATAATATATAGAAAGCAACATAATATACAGTATAGTAAGCAACGTAATATATAGTAAGCAATCTCTTACAGGCTGGCCGGAACTCCTTAATAATAATAGCAGACTTTTCAAGAGTGGTAAGTTTTCAACAGTACCATGCACCAGATTTTGTTGTAATAACAAAGTTTTTTTGCAGTTTTATCATAACTTCATGTCCCTGATATGGTAAGGAGAGTCCCAGATTTGATCTTTCCCCAGCTGGCATATGACTCTGCGATGGGAATTGGAAAGTCTGATATTTCTACAGCAGAAAAACATCAAAGCTATGAAGATTCCCTCCTTCTGCTCCTGCCTCCCCCACCCATGGGTACATTTGTTTAGCACTCAAGAGTGAAAACAAGTAGGCTAGACTGGAATGAATTCTAAACTTTTACACTTTTTTTAATAGGAAGGAAAAATCAGAATATGTCTCTAATCTCCTCGAAATAAACAATGGTCTTCCGCATTGCCACTACCTTCCACCCCTGACATATTTTAATTTTTCTTCACATTGTTGTTCTGTATAATAAATTCTACACTTACATGTAAACACTCAGCTTCAACATACAAAATACACATCAACATAGTCATTAGAAAATTAATTGCTTGATGCTATGCCAAGTTTACAACATTGGTTATAGTTGGGCTCAATTCTGAAAATACTTTATTAAACTTCTTCAATAACTTCTGGGCATATGGAGATCATGCTTTGTTTTCTTAAACTGTGAATAAAGGATGAACACACAGCATTCTTGCTTAAATTCACAAGTTCCTTCTTAAGCAGCTGGAGGTTCCAGATTTACTGCCGCTAGGACATCGGGGATTGTGTTCAAGGATTCATGCCCATGTACTGGTAAAATGAAATAAATCCAACAATTATAGTAATAATTTGAGGCATAGTTATGCTAGATGTCTTTGTGACCCTTATGATCTATAAAAGCTACTGCTACCCATGCAAGCTTAAAAACAAAGTTTATCTAGGAGATAGAAAACAGTTGGAAACAATAAATTTACTACTTTGCACTTCTTTGCTAACCTACCATCTGGGTTTGTGTACTTTTTTTCCTCTAAATGTAAATCCACTGTGACTCTTTAAGATATTACTTTTTGTTTGTTTGTTTATCCATCTCTTTTACTGGGCAAGCTTTTTAAAAAAAAATTAGAATTAGCTGGGCGTATCAATCTCATCTCTCAGTAAACTGGTGTCCCTCTTTTATATAGGGCCTTCTCCTCTGTAATCCGGGTCTATTATACTGCTTTTAATACCTCGATTCCCTTTACAGCCAAACCAGACCTGAGGGCAATCCTGGCATGGTGCAGCTAGGCCACAGTTCTACAGGTCCAGAGATCTAGCCCAATTGCTTTTCCATAGACATATATACATTAAAGTCAAAGTGAAGTCTTCAAGGGACATTCAAATTGTTTGCAAAGGAAAGGGCAAAGTTAGGTTACCAAATACCTCTTCCCATCATTCAATATTTTCCTGAGAGATTGATGGATGAGTGGGCTTGTTATTAGCTTCTTCTAGGAATGTGACTGGTCTCATAACTTTCTGTTGTAGAGTCACGTATTCACCCCTTTACTGGGTGATTGTTTTATCTGTGATTCCCTCTATATGTACTGATGCATAGTAAACTGTCAGCTATTGCTTTTCCAATAGGAAACTACACATTTCTGCACTTCTGAGTAGCTTATTGAACTAAAAGTGTCTGAAACCACCTTCTTTCCAATCTCACAGCATTCCTTTCCCTTTTCCTAGGGGAAAATGTTGTACCTTGTTAACTAACCATGGTGTAATGATATCTTGACCATACCACTAATTTTTTTCTACCAGTATCTGATCCTTGGATTCATTAGGATTAACTGCCCACCCTCATCCATTTGCAGGTCAGTTGTGTACTTCTGCAGTAAAGATAATTCTTCAAGATTAACATAATCATAACAATGCCTGACAAAACAAACAATTCATTGCATTTTCTGTTTAAAGCTTACATTATACAATTAAACTGGAAAAAAACTTTAAATACTATTTAATTCCCCTTTACTTTTCAAAACCAAAACTTGCAAAGCTGAGTAGAAGAAAATATATGCATATTCAGTGCTTGAACTGTTTCTAAGGATGTTTTAAAACTTTTTCATATAGACCATATCTACCCCTGGAGGCTCTGTCAAACAGTGTTTATTCAAATAAAAACCAAAACATTTCTCTTAATCCATTTCTTAATCCATTTAAAAATTAAGACATGTGAAGCTACCAACCCTCCTTTCTTTATGAATCACAAACATTTTCCTCAAAGAAAATTTTCTTGCATTAGAGCCAATAGTGGATTCTTGTTGAAAGACAGGGGTTCAGATTGGTGAAAAACGGAGTTCAAAGCACTCTCATGGCCTCCACAATAGATAAGCAGTAAGCAAACTATTATCAAGAGGAACAATCACCTTTCCTAACAGTAACAGCTGTAGGAAAAGACTAACAAAAATGCAACTGTTATTCTGGTAAAGGGCTTAAAATCCAGCCCATTTACTACAATTACTTTTACACTAAAGTAGGAAGCAGGCCTATCCCATCCTTTGAAGTTTAACAGATTAAAATAATTTCTGTTAGGCTGCTGTTATGCTATTTCTAAGGAGCTAAACTCCCTAGAGCCATCAATTTAAGTTGTGGATTCTTAATTTTCATGGACAGGGGTACACTCAGGTGGGGTGATACCTTTGTAACAAAAACTTCAAAAGTTACATTATCTGTCTTCCCAAATGAATGAAAATTGATCTTGAGAATCTGAGTCAATTGGAACAGAAAAAAAGCATTGGTTAAGTGTACAATTGCATCCATGTTCCAGAATTTTTCTCTATATTTTCTAACAGACTTCTATATCTGGCAGTGCTGCTAATGGTGAGATGCAGTTATGTAAATGAAGGTAATCTACTGTCATTCTCCATGACCTTTAAGGCTTTTTCAGAGGCCAGACAGAGAAATTAAAAGGAGAAACTGCTGGCCTTAAAATTTCCACTTCCAAAAGCCCCTGTATAGTTTCAGATATCTCCTTATTCCCCCCTCCCACTCCCATGGTATAGTTTTAAATTTACTATCTCTTCAGGTGGAGATATTTTCAAAGGTTCTCATTTTGCTTTTCCCAAGCAATAGCTCAGACTCCAAAGGAAAAACGGCCCTTCGATGTACAAAACTCTCGTCCTTGCAGTAAATCAATTCCAATTATATATTCCTGCACAGCAGAGATCATTACTTTTGCCATAAAGGGGGAAGACCTTCCGATAGCCAGTTTCAATTTCACCTGTGTGGTGCGCTCCTTTCCATTGCCATATCCATTAATATACACAGTTCGTCCACGATGTTTTTTAGGATTTCCATATATGAGTGTGACTTCTGACCCTGTGTCCACAAGGGCCATTACTCGTTGTATCTTCTTACGAGGCCAATAAATTGTTAATCGTAAGTAAGGACGTTGATCTCCAGGCTTAGGCGCCCTTACTATTCTCACTGGAGTGTTGTCACACCCCCAGTCTAAAAGCTGAGACATCTTCCACTCTCCAGCTTTTCTTCTAGGAAGAGAACGATACAATTGCTTTTTCAATGGGGCTGCTGGGATAATTTTCTTCACCTGTGCATTTTCTTGAAGACTTTTCCCATCAGTGGCACATTTTTCCTTCCACATTTTATACAACTTTAAGTTTGGAAGGTAACGTATATCTGCTTTTGGCATGCCTTCTTTAAGAAGTTCCATAAACATTTGTCTTCGTGAGATTCTATTTTTCAATTTTTTTCCCTGAAAATTGTCTCCCTCTTTAGCTACTTGAATAGGAGGCTTGGAAGCATTTTCTCTCACAACATCTTCTAAACACCCTATCAGCACTACCGCCTCCCCCACAGATATGCTTTGCACTGGACTCAGCAATGTTAGCAAAGGAGTGTGCATGTAGGAAGGGGCTCCTTTTATTAAACGAGCATTCATCCCATCTGTGAGACGTTGAGTGTCAGGTCCTGTAAACTCTGGTTGATAAATTGCTTCTTGCATAGCCATTCCTCTTAATTGATCCATGGCTTCTTCAATGGAATGCCATAAAGGCATCTGTTCATCCCAGTTCATAGCAGCTGGGTATCTGTATTGTATAGCCAGTGTACACCAATCAAATAAGGATTCTGCAGTAGCAACTTTAGGCAAACTCAAATATTGATTAATCAAGGTGTCTTTAGATAATGCCCCCAACTTAACTAAGTCTTCTCCAGTTAAATAAAGATTAGTAGCTCCTTGATCCCACATTCTTAGTAACCACTGACTCAGCCTTTCTCCTGGCTTCTGCCTATTAGTCTTAGACATGTCAGCTAATTCCTGTTGAGTATAATTTCTGACAGTCTGCCTTGCTTGAGAAGCTTGTAATTTGCCAGGTGGCCCCTTAGATTTATTAGTGATCAAAGGTTGTGCTTTAGTTGCCCAAACAGTCTCACTTCCTTCATTTTCCTCCATCAAATTGGATTCCTGTTCATCAAAATTCCACATACCTTCATCTCGAATTTTTGGAATCCGTTCCGGGGTTGAGATAAAGTTGCAAAGGTTGGATATGCACTGTTTCTTCTTTAATTTTGCAAGCCAAGCACCCATTGTTACAGCTTGTTCCTCTGTTGAATCCCCCGTGTCTTGAGCACGTTCCAGTGCTTCTCTCAGGAGGTCCTGCTGAACTTTATCAGCTATAATTTCTTCAGCGTGCTGCTGCACCTTTCTCCAAGGACCTTTTAATTGATCCCAGACATTACTGAGCAGACTAAGAAAGATCCTCCCTGATCCAGTCACTGACTTCTGCTCCTTCTTCTCTCCCAATAATAGCATTTTAAACATTGAATTGGGAGCTGAGTCTCCAAATTGTGCCACCTCTTGCTGGTCTGATGTTGGTGAAGTCACCCAATTCAATATTTGAGCCACTGTCCCCCAGACACTGGGCCAAACAGGGATGTCGTTCTGGTCACTATCACCTTGCCTAGCAGATTTCCTTTCCCAGAACCAGGACATTGTCACTGGATCTCACTTTTGTCACTAATTATGTTTTGCTAAGTGTCAGGGCAATGATCAGACCCAATACTCCTGTAAATAAAGAGTTTGCTCAAGCAAACAGAACTAATAGCATAAAATAAAAAGCATGCATATCACGCAATAGTCAAAACTCTTACAGGCTGTCAGGAGCTCCTTAATAATGACAGTAGAGCTACCTCAAAAGTGGCCAAATTTTCAACAGTGCCTAGCACTATATTTTCTTGCAGAAACTTCAAACTAACAACAACCTCACAGTTTGTATTAAAATGTAGCACCATGACCTTGTGTCTCTGATATGGCTGGGAGATTGCAAGACCTGACCTTGGCTGGCTAGGATATGACTCAGGAAAAACTATTTGAAGATTCCCCCCTCCTTTTTCCTTTGTCCAGCAAACAAGCTTGCTCAAAATGAACTCTAAACTTCTATAGTTTTCTTAATATAAAGAAAAACTAAAATATGTCACTAAACTCCCCAGAATAATCATGATCTTTCATGCTGACACTACCAGTAAATGTTTTATGCAGATAACATGAATTTGATAACTTAATTGCAGGTGTTTTTCTTTTAAAAGTAGAAAGGGTATTTATATTGATTGATACAATAAAATTACCAGTAAATCTATGGTGAGGAAAGAAGTACTTACACTTGTAAAAAGATAATTTACAGAATTCTCTAGCACCAGATTCAATGATTATTATTGCTAATGAATTTCATAAAGAATTGTGAATTAGTCATGATCATGAAATAAAATATTCCAGGATTGGGAACTACAGATATGCTCTAAGACCATGTCAAAAAGTTAATACAAATAGTCCTCAACTTATGACCTCAATTGAACCCACAACTTCTAATGCTAAGCGAGACATTTGTTAAGTGAATTTTGCTCCATTTTATGACCTTTCTTGTCACAGTTGTTAAGTGAATCACTGCAATTGTTAAGTTAGCAACATAGTTGTTAAGTGAATCTGTTTTTCCCATTGACTTTGTCTGTCAGAAAGTTGCAGAAGGGATCACATAAACCAAGGACACTGCAACCATCATAAATATGAGTCAGTTGCCACATATCTGAATTTTGATCATGTGACCATGGGGATGCTGCAATGGTTGTGTGAAAAATGGTCATAAGTCACTTTTTTTAGTACCATTGTAAATTTGAATGGTCACTAAATGAACTGTTGTAAGTTGAAGTCTACCTATAGGAGGTAGTCCTAGAAAAGCCCTAGTTTATTATATTTTCATAATCATAGACATTAAACTAACATTATCTCCTTTAAAAAAAACTTCAAAAGATACGTGTATGCACCTTATACTGGGAAATGTGGGACAATCTCTCTGAAAGAGAAGCTTGTTTAAATAGTAAGCACATCTCTTAGGATTTTTTTTCTCCATTTCCTCTAAGGGGAAAAAATGTTAGAGCTTTTTGATGTGCTTTGGTTGTATTTTCCAGCTGTGTCAGTTAACTTAACACCTGGATTGGTTTGAGCTCAATCATAGCTGTAAACAGAAATAAATGCTAAAAAAAGATCAATTCATTCCTAAATGAATGTAATTAAGTGGGGAGGGGGAAATGTATTTAGAATATTTCATCATGTGATATAACATCTATTTAATGCTCACTTATTATTTTCAAATTCAGTAAAAGAAGTTCCTTTTTTTCTGGTTACTCTCAAACACTAGATTTCATTCAACATCAGATTGTTAAACAGTTCAGAGCAGATTAATTGATGATGTTTAATATTCTTGTTATTTTAGTCTTCATAAGAGAACTGGGTCATAACAGTAATTATATGGGTGATTCAAATGGAAGGTATTTAGATATTAGAATTACAAAAACAAAAAAACCCACCAAGTTTGAATAATTGCCTAAAGTGTTTACAATTAAAATATAGTTGTATTAGCTATGCCAATGTGAGGGGTCAATATTCTATCTGCAATTTGACAGTTCTAAGCAGAATATTTGTATTGCTGAATGAAGAAAGTTGACTTTTCAAACAGAGGAATTTCTAACTGTTCTTCAAAACTGTAAACAGAAAGATACATCTGGAAAATTCTCAATGGAGACTTTGAAAAAAGAAACCTGACATTAAAGAAGAAAGGATATATATATTTTGGCATTTCCTTCCTGTGAAGGAAAAAAAATGACATATTTATAAATTGGGCATTTTTCCACTTTAGTGTCAAAGGAAAAGGCCTTAACTTTACTTACATGGGATTACATTCAACAGCATCTAGCAGGCCTACTTTAGAGAATATGCACAGTGAAGATGAAATTCAGTTTGTACAGCAACTGTCAAAAGTGAGTTTCCTAAATTGATTGTGTTTCTTAAAGCCAATAATTTTATCATTGCCACCGATAAAGACAATATTACCTGTATAACACTCTAAAGAAAAACAGTATAGTTGGATCTCGGTTTGATGATATATTCATTGAAATTAGTTGGCTTTAAGAAACCATGAATCACTCATCCTGCTGACTTCTATAAACTGCATTCCATCCAGCTTGCAAGATTGCTATTATTAAAATGCTACCTTGACCCATAAAATATTGGTTTCTTAGTCTGGTCTACCTTGACAAAATACAAGCAAGCAAATGGCTTTTAAAATTGCCATCACTTCAGCTAATGAAATACTGTAACTGCAGCATCTCTTCAAGTCAGAGAAAATGATCATGAGTGTAAGTTCATCATAATCACTGAAAACATATGACACATTAATTTAGAAAATAGTGTTTGCTGGTGACTTGTTTATTCACAAAATGTCTGCTGTGCAATGCATGATCAGTAAGTGGGATCTTGTAGGTCCTTAAATGTTTTCCTGCAAATAATTATGATGGCAATAGCTACTACTTTGCTTGCAGCAGGCAAGCTAATAATTAACCTCTTGTGTGTTGAAAGGCAGAGATCTTGATGGACAGCAAGCAAGTTCCCTGACATGTTCACAACCATCACACTGCTTGCTCCTGATAAGAATTATACACCACTAATATTAAATAAAAGCAATATTTTGACCAAGTGAGCCACATCTTACAGCTTGAAACTGTATATCCATCATGCTCTCTTTACTCTATGTAGTATAATTAGCCCTTGTTTCTAACTGGAAGTTCAATGCACCTACATGTAGAATACATGTATGTTTGTGTGTCTGTTGTGGCACAGGGAAGACCTATAGTGGTGCAGTGGTTAGAATGCACTATTGCAGGCTAATTCTCCTGAATGCTGATTGCCAGGAGTTCAATTCTGACTGGCTCAAGGTTGACTCAGCCTTCCATCCTTCTGAGGTTGGTAAAATGAGGACCTAGACTGTTGGAGGTAATATGTTGACTCTGTACACTGCTTAGATAAATTTAAATCCATCATATTCTGTATGATGGATTTAAATTTATTAGCACAAATGTTTTCAGCAATTTGAAACATTTTGTGCAGGAAATGAGAGCTAGTGTAACAATAGGGAAATTAAAATTTATTGGGAAGTTTATTTTCTTTGATGAAATGTTAGTGAGTCAATTTTAACTCAGTATTTAAGACAGCTGTAAATAATGAGGTTTGCTTATTTACTCCAAACCTAAACCAAGTGTGGGAAATCTGTGACCTTCCAATTGTAACTCCCATCACACCTGAATCTTATCACTGAGAGATGTTACAATCATAGGCATGCTTTTAATGCTTCCAATCCTATGATTGAATTGCTTGCTTTAAAGTGTTTACATTAATATTGATATGCAACATCTGCTTTAAAAACAAATAGGAAACCAGATTGGAATATCCATGAAAAAAGGAGTAGCCAGTTTGGAAAAGAAGTATAGGCATGGACTAGAAAACAAAGTACGGAAATTTGCCTAGCAATCTGAGAAGTGACAGTCAATGTCCTAAGAATACAAATCCTACCTGAAATCATTGTTATAGATTCTCTTTAAAGAATAATAGTTCTGCAGTGCTCCCAGACAATGTTGGGTTTGCTTGGTTGCAGTTCAGTAAAATAAGAATATCATTTTTGAGCTGTACTGACAAAGACATAATTGAAAAATCATGATCTTGGTCAGCGAAACTCACATTTATAAATTTTTCCATTATTATAGCTACTGATGTACATTTTTAAAATAAGTTTTAATGGGAAAGTTCATAATTCATTTTTTAACATGATGGCTTTTCTAACTTTAAAATTTAGTGTGTTTGGGAAACTCTGAACTAGCTATCAATGCTTTGAAAAACTTAGCAAATTGGCATTTTGATTGACATTCCTTCATAGAGGCAGGAAAGACTTCTTCAAATAAAGTAACAGGGAGAAAGCTTCATTATGTAGAAAGTATCTAAGGAGATTTTACCATTAGAAACAGATGCAAAACAGCTAACACATAATAGAATTTCACTCAGAGAAATCATGGCTCAGTGGTAAAGTACAGACAATCCAAAATTCAATCCATACAATTTCCTGTGAAAAGGATCAGATAGCAAGTGAAAGATAAACCTTATGCAAGGTTATGAGATATGTTGCAATTCTTTTCAAAGAATCAATTCAATTTGATTTGAATCTGTGAATCAAATCATCTGTGTAAGTGTGCCTATGCACACATAAAAGTCTATTGAATGTTTAAATGGATTTGAAGTTGACAGATTCAATTTAAGACCTTGAATTTGATGGTTTGATTTAGATACTTGATTGGAAAGGATTATTTCATTGAAGTGGTTTCAAACTGAAGCTCCAGACAGAAATTTTGTACATCTCTAATTTGGAAGACTTCAGTTTGAAGAAGGATGATTTATGATTAAAGGGATAAGATGTTGAAGAATGAAATATTGTAAATTCATTTCTCAGTGTGAAAATAATCAGCCTTCAGGTTCACAGTGGTAGGAAAACAAATATGCATTCTATGAAACAAATATTTGTAGGGCACGAAACTGGCTTGTGATCTTGCTGTGCAAAGAGAATTAAAATCCACTTCCACATACTTTTAAGATTTCTTTTCTAATAATACAGAAAGAGGCTTACAATTTTTTCTAGAAATCTATCCCTATTAGGCAGATGTGAGTTATGTGGTGGAATATTATTATGTTTCTTTGCTAGAGGTTCTTGGGCAGTTGATCTCCTGAAGCCACAGCCAGACAGGGGGAGAAATAATATGTGCAAACCTAGAGCTAAAAAATGCCATGTAGGAACTGTTGACGATCTGATCACACTCCAAAGTCCTTGGTGAATTAGACATAACATTCAGCACAATGAATAGGTTTATCAAAACAATATTCTACCTATTGTACAGCTTTATCCATTCCTCAATATATACTTTGCCCAAAGGGTAAAGGAGACCTGGGACCCAGCCAAGTTCTTTGCCAAGTTGGCTGCATCACAACAGTGTCAAGATCTGTTTCCTCTGTGACCTTTCTCTTGGTGTCAAATGGTGGATTAGCATAAATGAAAGGAGCTTGCAATCTTTTTTTCAGACACAGTTTACTCTGAAGCAGGAGTCCAAATGTTCAGATCAAGACTAAACACACATGTAAATCCTACACAGATCTTGCTCTTCACAAAGCACAGTTCAAGACAAAATAAAAAGAAGCAATACATTTCATAATATTTGCATGTTTGAATTTGTATGTAATAAAGGACAATTCAGAAATCATCCTTGTTATCAAATAGAAGTAATCACAACAGACTGAATTTGCAAGCAGTCTACTATGCTGCTTTAACTGTATAGCAGGCATGTCAAACTCGTGACGTCACATGACGTCGCACAACATATCGGGCTGATTTTGCCATTGCCGGCAATGGGGTGGGCGTGGCTTCCATGTGACATGTCCGGCCCGTGGGCCAGCAGTTTGACACCCCTGCTGTATAGCTTCAAATCTCCTGCTCCTAATTTCTTCAGTTGGGACAAACCTTAAAATATAGACTGTCATTTTAAAAACAGAACACATCATAAGCTAGGTTTGGATGGGTAGGCCTGATTAACAGTAGTTTTGTCAGAAAAACATTCTCATTGATTCTCCAGCATGATGAGTGTAGAATCCACCAGTGGGTAATCTCAGCCTTCCTGCTCAGTTGAGACTAAGTCAGAAATCTGCTATGCCTCCTTCTGGGTGGATCTTGCCCAGTTTTTGACTTAGTCTTAGCTCAGCAGGACACAAATTATTTGGCTCCTCTGACCAGATTAGATTAGATTTCTTAGATTATTTAGATTAGTTAGTTTCCTATTTAAATTACAAATTGGTTGATCAATTTGGCTACTTTGGATACTGACCCCAAAAAAATTTCTTTCAAATTGGGGACTTTAAATCAGTGTCAGGCTCAGCTTGCAGCTGACTAGAGCCTCGGCTCTAACGAGCCTTGCAGGCTCCGTTGTGGAGAATTTCGAGCTGCCGAATTCTTCCTGAGTGCTCTACACCTGATTTCCGATAGCCACGCTACAGCTGTTTTTACCGATAACCTGACTGGCGATCCCGGGGAATCCCTGAGAGGCCGTTCAGCCTCAACCAGCTTTTTTTCCTCACACGGAGGCTTCTTGCACATCACTGAGGGTTTGCATCACAGCGGAGGCTGCGCAACGCCCTTTAAAACTGCAAGTGCTTCCCTGTTTCCCTCTGATGAGGGAAGAAACCCGTACAGCCGTTTTAGCTCCTGGGGTGTCATAGGGATCAAAAGGTCCAATGACTTCCAGTGGCAGTTATTTTTGGTGCGAATGCCATTTTGGGACGCCCAACAAGGCACAGCCGCCATTTTGGAGGCCTAACAAGGTGCAGCTGCCATTTTGGAAGCCTCCTAGATTACTGTCAGCCTCTTTATTCTACCCAGCCTTCCAAATTTCTCCTGCTGTGACAGGCATGGATCGGGGGGGATCAGCAAAGGCCTTGGTCATCGACTCAATACAGGCTCAGCCTTAGTATGGCTATCGCCATTTTGAGGCCCTCACAGCCTCAACTCTCAAGGAACTGATAGCAGATCCTTTCAGATCCTATAAAACTGCAAGCCCCCAAACGTTTTTCTTGTTAAAGCCAATAGTTTGTAGTTGTGAATTATTGTCACAACTAATTTCCTTTAAGAGGGAGAATTTTGGTCAGACCCCACCTGTCCCATCTAGCCAGTGTGGCGCTGTGCCACAAGGCCTAGCAGACAATTTTAGATAATTGTCTGGCTGTCTGCCATTGATGTTGCTCAGAACATGAGGTTTTACCTCTCTGACAACTTGATCTGTGTACTTCATCCCCCCTCCCTGGATATCTCCTTTCCGGAATATCCAGGCTGCAATGGTGGACAGTTCAGCCTCTCAGCCATCACAGGGCTCTTCTGTTCCCCCCAAAGAAAAAAAAGCACAGATCATCTGGATTGGAGGTGGGGGGAACAACAAAATCTAAGGCAAAGGCCTTGCCCATGAAGAAGCCCTCCAAGGCAGCTGAGAGGGAGGCTTCGAGGAGACATCAGGTGTTGGAGAAGGAGTTTTCCAAAGTCCAAAGGCTCACTTCCAGTGGAACAGATGTGGTTTCCCCCTTCCACTGGACCGCTCACCATTTGAGCCTCAATTTGCACCTCCACAGGATGCCACTAGGGCATGGTCTCCTCAGGGGGAAACTGGACAGGTAGGTCCCCCTCTCCCTGAGGGAATTTAGCCCCCCCAATACCACCAAATATTGGGGAGAATGCTCAACCTCCAGAAGCCACATATACTCCTATGGCAGCTGGCATTCAGGACATGTGGCCAGAACAATTTCAGGCCTTTATTAACCAGGCCTTTGCACAATTTATGTACTCCTCCATGGGTCAACCTTTACAGATGCCCCCTGCCCCCATACCTCCATCAGACCCTACCTAGTTACCTGGCTCGGACATCTCAGATACATCCTCCCAGTTAGGAGAGGAGGGATCTGAGATCTTTGTGACTTTGGACTTAATCATGTCAGAAGATGAGGAGTCCGTGCCGGATACATCCCCGACATCGGGGTCTTTGACCCCTCCCTATTTAGATCACTGCTTCTCAAGGCTTGTACCACAGCCAATCTTACTCCTGAACAGGACACTAAGACATCAACCAACACCACCCAGGACTCCAACCCTCTTTTCTCAGAATCGGTGGTTGAGGAAAAGCAAATCTCATGCCCGTCCTTCTTCTGCACCACGGTGGAGAAGCAGTGATCTGCACTGGGCACTCTGCCATCTCCCAGCGTGACTGAGAAAAAACTTTACAATGTTTCTTCATCCTTCTCTTCTCTCCTGGAAGTACCGTTTGTAGACACTCCTCTAACTTCCTTGTTTTCTACCTCCACCATTCCAGGAGACCTGGCAGAGGCCTTGAAGGTGGAGGAGAAGAAATTTGAATTTTCCCTCTGCAGAGCTCACCAAGCATCGGAGTAGGCAATCAAGGCTGCAACATCAGCATCATTCTTCACCAGGTCATCTATCATGTGGTTGCGTGAGCTCCAAGAACTCATTCCTCCTGATCAGGTGCGACCACACCAAATATTGGAGAAAATGCTTGCAGCGTCACAGTACGTGGCGGATGCATTGCTCCACTCTGCCAGGTATTCCGCAAGGTCTATCGCAGCCACGGTCTCTTCCCGTAGACTACTTTGGCTAAAACAATGGCAAGCCGACCTTAAATCTAAATGGCGCTTGTCCACCACCCCTTATAGCGCCATGCACCTTTTTGGACCTGTTCTTGAACTGTATCTCATAGAGGGAAAAGACAAGTGCAAAGTACTTGTGCATCCCTCTAAGAGAACAGACAAGAAACCTCAACAGGAGGTCCACAGGCATCCTTTTGTTCTAACCACTCCTGGGATTGGAGGCAGCCCTTTCGGGCCGGGCAGTCCTGGGATTGGCCACGGAGCTCTTGGTCCTTTCCACCTAGACAGGACCACCAGCAGGACTACCAGAACCCTAGAGCCAGGGCCCAATACACAACCAAACAGCCCTTTCGGGGCTCGGGGGCTGTCCGTACAGATGGAGCAAGTGACTCCAGGGAGTCCTCTCCCATAGAGGGTCATCTGTCCCTATTCAGCAACACTTGGGAGACGACCACCACAGACGCATGGGTAATAGACACCATATGACATGGCCTCTCCCTGGAGTTCTGGTCCATACCTCCAGAATGTTTCCTAGCATGTCCCAACACAAGAAACTCCACCAAGGCAGGATTCATGTCCAGAGCCATATCTCACCTACTGAAGATAGAGGCCATAGAGCCAGTGCCCACAGAACAGAGGGGACAGGGGTTTTACTCCATTCTGTTCATGGTTCCAAAGGCCTCGGGGGGGTGGGGGTGGAGAGCGATCTTGGACTTCTTAATCTACAAAAGATTCAAGATGCAGACCCACAAGTCCATCCTGGCCAGTGTCAGGAAGGGGGATTTTCTTTCATCCATTGACCTGACAGAAGCCTATCTACATGTCCCTATCCTCCCCAAACACCGGAAATTTCTCCGGTTTTGTTATGCACACTGGCATTTCCAATACAGGGCGCTCCCATTTGGCCTTTCCTTGGCCCCACTGGTGTTCACAAAGATCCTAGCAATCTTAGCCGCCCATCTGAGAATGATTCTGGTGCACATACAATGCTATCTGGATGATATCCTGACCCAGTCTTCCTCCCTCCGATCGGCCCAGTCAGACCTGGATGTCACCATCAGGACTCTTCAAGCTCACAGATTTTCTGTGAACTTCCAGAAGAGCCACATGGTCCCCTCAAACCGCCTACTCCACTTAGGGGTGATTATAGACTCAAACATATCCCAGGTCTTCCTCTCTCAGTAACGCCGGAACAGCATCCGAACCCTTGTTCACCACATTCAGATAGAGAGGGTAGTCCCTCTGGTCCTACTGTCACAACTACTGGGGAAGATGATCTCCTGCATGGGGATTGTCCCATGGGCCAGACTACACTCAAGAAGTCTACAATGGTTTCTCCTCCCTTTCCAGAAGCGGAATATGAGTGCTTCCACCAGGAAAGTGAGGGTCCCACATCAAACGATGTCTTCCGTTCTTTGGTGTACCTCATCAGCAATGGTCAAGGGGTCTCTATTCAAGGAGCCTGCCAGGCTCACCCTGACCACGGACGCCAGCTTCTTCAGCTGGGGTGCTCATCTCCAGACCAATCTAGCCCAGGGGCAATGGTCCCATTCGAACCTGAGCCACAATATAAACTGGCTAGAACTAAGGGCCATCCACCTAGCACTCCGACACTTCTCCACCTTAGTGATGGACAAACACATTCTAATACTGACAGACAATGTGGCAGCAAAGGCACACATCAACAGGCGGGGGGACCCGATCCAAGTCCCTGATGCTCGAAGCACACAGCCTGGCCTCTTGGGCAGAGGCCAACCTAAAATCCATCAAAGCAGAGCATATATCGGGAGAGGCAAACCATCAGGTGGACTCCTGAGCAGGTCCACAGTGGACCACTCAGAGTGGAGACTGGACCCACCTTTGTTCAGGGTGATAACGAGCAAATTCGGCCAGCCCCAATTAGACATCTTTGCATCTCCGAACAACTCACACCTGCCAAGGTACTTTACTAGGTGCCCATCCCCATGGCTGGAAGAAACGGATGCCCTCCACAGCGAATGGCCCAGGAGGTTGTTATATGCATTTCCCCCACTCCTGTTAATTCCAGCAACCATCCACAAGTTGCTCCAGGAGCAAGCAGAGGTCATCTTGATTGCTTCACACTGGCCATGATGGCCATGGTTTGCCAACCTGGTGGAACTCTCAATCTCTCCACCGTGGAGGATACCTCCAGACCGTATCTCCCTCAGCCAGGGGGTCCTCCAACACCCAGATCACCAGTGGCTCCAGTTAGCCACCTGGCATTTGAGCGGAGAACCTTAACTAGACAATCCTATTCGGCCAGGGTGATCTCGATGATCCAGGTCTCCAGGTGACCCTCGACCAATAGGATATATGATGCCACATGGAGGAACTTCTGCCTGTGGTGCATTAAACACCACCTCCAACTTCTGTCTGTCACCATACCCAATATCCTAGACTATCTCTTAGAGGGTATAGACAAGGAACTAGCTTCCAACACCATTAGGAGACAGGTAGTGGCTCTATCCACAGTGCTGTCTTGTGACAACCTAACTCCACTGGCACAACACCCACCAGTAAGTGCTTTTCTCAAGGGGGTGACCAACGCCAGGCCACCGGGCCTCTTGGGATCTATCATGGGTACTACGAGCGTTGACTTCGTCTCCGTTCGAGCCCATCAGGTCTTCTTCATTAAGACTCCTTTATCTAAAGGTGGCATTCCTGATTGCAATCACGTCAGCCAGATGTATTTTGGAGCTGGCTGCCCTTTCGGTCAGGAGTGACCTGTATATATTTTATGAAGATAGAGTGGTTCTTTGGTTGGAACTGGCATTCATTCTGAAGGTCAATACTTTTGCCAAACTTTTTGCCCTAATCCAGTGCACAGGCTGGAAAGACAGTGGCATACGCTCGATGTCCGCAGGGCCTTGCATTACTATATAAAGTGTACTTCTGCCTTTCGGAAGTCAGAGGCCTTGTTTGTGTCTTTCCAACCCTCTTCCATGGGTCAGAAAGCTTCCTCTTCGACTATTGGAAGGTGGATTAGGGCGTGCATTGCCCATGCCTATCTCTCTCAGTCCCTACCGGTCCCCAAATGCATTACAGCCCACTCTACTCACAGTGCGGCCACGTCAGTGGCCTAGGCTACCCAGGCATCCATCGAAGAAATCTGTAGGGTGGCAACTTGGTCCTCTCCTTTGTCATTCATTATACATTACAAGCTAGATAAATTTGCCTCTGCAGATACTTCATTTGGCCGAAGGGTATTGCAGCAAGTAGTTCCTTCTGATGGGACACAAGCCCAGACTAATCCCCCCCCGGTAGGGACATGAACGGCTTTGGTATGTCCCACCAGTGGATTCTACACTCATCATGCTGGAGAAGGGGCGTTGTCTTACCTGAACATCGTTTTTCAGCATGATGATGTAGAATCCACACCCACCCTTAAAGGCCGTCAGAGTAGGAGGAGCCAACGCATCGGACTTCATCATGTTTTGCTTTGCCTTGGTCAAAAACTGGGCAAGATCCACCCAGAAGGAGACGTGGCAGATTTCTGACTTAGTCTCAACTGAGCAGGAAGGCTGAGATTACCCACCGGTGGATTCTACATCATCATGCTGAGAAAAGGCATTCAGGTAAGACAACACCCCTTTTAGAAATATGTAGAATCAGAATTTTCCTACTAATAAGCTTGCTGTTCACCAGACTCCCCCAATATTGAGTTATGAACCTGTCATTAATTTGTTAGGCACTCAGTTCTAAGTCACTCTTATTGTGCTATCACCATCAGTGAACTTATTTTTTGTTATTACTTTTTTATTGTTCATAAAGTGAAATGTTTTGGGGTTAGAGTTAAGATCATAAGAAACAAGCAGCTCCATATCACTCAGGAATCACTCTTTATTGAGCCTCTATTTGAAGTGGACACATGCTGCACCAATAGGAAAACAACCTTACAACCTAAAAATGCTGCATTTAAATCCACAGGAGCAATAAAATGAAGGATGCCTATCTCCTTCAGTATCTTGGCAACAGGAGCATATGCTGGGCTTCTTGCCAAATTGAGATTATTATTTTTTTCCTTCCTAGAGATGTAAAATCAGCTTTCTTTCTGTTAGGATTAAAGATTTTTGCAAATTCTTATATGAGATAACCAGATGGGCACTTTTCACACAAATATGCTGATTGCAATTTTGCAGATTTCACACTTCTGCAAATGTTGCAATACAGGCCGCTTTCCCAGTAGTGACTTACAGAGACTTTCTAACATCATCCAACCGGTGATAAATTCATTTATAATCTGTCCACATTCCCTGGGCATCCTCAAGAGGAGGGGAAGTACAATGTGCTTCATAATACATATTTTGTCATTATTGTGGTAAGCAATAGCAATGGTTGGATATCTCTAAAAGATGGTATAAGGGACTACCAGAGAATGGTCACTATTTAGTCTTTGCTCTTATCGAAGTATGTGCCTCACAAACTGAATTTTGAGATGTATACATAAAATCCTGAACTGTAATCTTAAGACTACTAAATATAAGCAGGGTTTTTTTTTTCTCATAGAATGCCCAGAATGGAGTTCCTTGTAGAGTAGACAAGGCAGGTTGTATGACATGTGTGAGTTCTGGCACCTTTTTTTTTTTTTTTTTTTAGAACACAAGCACTGAATATAAGGATAGGTAAAACATACTGAAATATGTTATATATTTATATGAGATATAAAACATCACAAATATCACATACACACAAATAAAAATCAGAATCAGAATAGAACTGGAAGGGACATTGGAGGTCTTTGAATCCAGCCTTCTGCTCACACAGGAGATCCTATACCAGTGATGGCGAAACTTTTAGAGACCAAGTGCCCAAAAACTGGCCCTGCCACCACTCTGCCCCCATCCCCCACCCCGCCTGCCCACAGGACCACTCACCACCTCTAGGGCCTGCCACAGATCAGCCAGCCAGCTCAGCAGTGCTATGGCGGCCACACCTTCTGCCCGCGTCCTGTAGCATTAACTGCATGTTGGGGTGTGAGGGCAGAGTCTTGTCTATGCTGCCTGGCTGCCATTTCTTTGGCTGCGCTGCTCCATGTGGGCCACGCTTGAGGGCGACTCTCCTTCAGGGGGGCTGCTGGAAAGGAGCAGGTTGCAGGGGGAGGCAAAGTTGGGGCAATGGCACATGTGCCCACAGAGAGGGCTCTGAGTGCTGCCTCTGGCACCATAGATTCGCCACCACTGTCCTATACCATTTCATACACGTGACTGTCTAGTCTTTTCTTTAAAACCTCCAGTGATAAGGCACCCACAATGTCTGAAGCCAAGGTGTTATGAAATTTCTCTTTAATTCCAGGTTACTTCTCTCCTTGATTAGTTTCCATCTATTGTTTCTTGTCCTGCCATCTAGTGCTTTGGAAAGTAAATTGACCCCCTCCTCTTTGTCCAGCCTCTCAAATACTGGAATACTGCTGTCATATCCCCCCCCTAGTCCCTCCTTTCTCTAGATTAGCCAAATCCAAATCCTGCAACTGTTTTTCATATGTTTTAGTCTCCAGGCCTTTAATCATTTTAGTTGCTCTTCTTTTTCCAAAGTCTCAACATCTTTTTTGTAATATGGTGACCAAAACTGATGGGGTATTCCAACTATGGTCTTACTAAGGCTATATAAAGTGGTACTAATACTTCACAAGATTGTGATTCTGTGCCTGTTTATACAACCAAGGACTGTATTAGCTTTTTTGGCTGCTGCCGCACACTGCTGTGATCATTTACTAGGATTCCAAGGTCCCTCTCACAGTTGCTGTTTTTGAGCCAGGTTTTGCCTAATCTGTACTTATACCGTTAGTTTTTTCTGCCCAGGTGTAAAACTTTGCTTTCCTCCACATTAAATTTCATTTTGTTGGATAGGGCCCATTGTTCAAGTCTGTCAAGATCTTTTTGGATCCTGAGCTTGTCTTCTGGAGTGTTGGCTATTCCTGCCAGCTTTGTGTCATCTGCAAATTTGATGAGATCCCCTTCTTTTCTCTCATCTAAATCATGTATGAAGATATTGAAGAGTACTGGACCTAAGACAGAATCTTGTGGTACCCTACTGCTTACTTGCCTCCATGTAGATGTCCATTAAGGACTACTCATTGAGTACTGTTTGTCAGCCAGTTACCAATCCATCTAGTGGTGATGCTGTCCATCCCACGTTTTTCTAGCTTACCAAGAAGTAGGTTGTGGTCTACTTTGTCAAATGCCTTGCTGAAGTCTAAATATACTATGCCCATAGCATTTCACTGGTCACTCACTTAGTTATTTTGTCAAAGAATGAAATAAGATTGGTTTGGCACGATCTATTTTTAATAAACCCATACTGGCTTCTAGTTATAACTTTATTTGTTTCTAAATGTTCACAGATCGGGTTTTTTGATTATTTTTTCCAGTGTCTTCCCACGGATTGATGTTAGGCTGATTGGTCTATAGTTTCCTGGGTCTATTTTTTTCCCTCTTTTTTGAAGATAAGAACCTCATCAGCTCTTTTCCAATCCTGTAATAGTTCCTCAATGTTGCAAATTTTTTAAAAGATATGATAGAATGGTTCTGAGGTAACATCTGCCGGGGGGGGGAGAGAAAGAGAGAGATTTCTCAGTTGAGATGAAGAATGGAAATAAATGAATACATTACATCTTTAGAAGAATTTCAAGACAGGTTTGTTCATGAAAGACAAGAAAAGGATGATATGAAGTGATTTCTTATGCAATCATTTTGGAAATTACAAATGGCTATCGACTACAGCTACTCTGTTTCTCCATGATTTTGTACTATGTTATTTAAAACTGTCTAAATCAATATTTCTCAGCCTTGGAAAATTTAAGATGATTGGCCATCAACTCCCAGAATTTCCCAGTCAAGAATTTCTCAAAGTTGAGAAACATTGGCATATATTGATGACCATTGCTTCATTGATGGTTGCAAATTAAACAGTTTAACTATTATATAAATTACTTTTTTATCAGTTCCAAATCTTCTTACATTTAATTTTAATGAATAAAGTCATTAAAAGTCATCTGTGCAAGAAAGAAAACCTTCTCATTAGCCATATATTTCATGATTGTTGTGCTTTTTTCATTCTCCCCTAGTCCATATTAATTTCCATATTCATTACTGTTTTGAACTACCATTTGAGGATTTATTTTCTTTCTTTCTTTCTTTCTTTCTTTCTTTCTTTCTTTCTTTCTTTCTTTCTTTCTTTCTTTCTTTCTTTCTTTCTTTCTTTCTTTCTTTCTTTCTTTCTTTCTTCTCAGATGTGTGGCCAAGCTGTATACCAAAGTTTGAAAACAATCTCACCATAAAATTATATACATACATTATTATGTTAGCTAGTTTAGAATAGAATAGAGTTGGAAGGGACCTTGGAGTTCTTCTACTCCAGCCCCCTGCTCAAGCAAGAGAACCTATACCGTCTCAGACAGTTGAATGTCTAGTCTCTGCTTAAAAAAATCTCCAGTGATGGGGCACCCACGATTTCTGGAGGTAAGCTGTTTCACTGGTTGATTGTCCTCACTCTCAGAAAGTTTCTCCTTAATTCCAGCTTGCTTCTCTCCTTGATCAGTTTCCAATCATTGTTTCTCATCCTTCTCTCTGGTGCTCTGGTGAACAACCTGACCCCCTCTGCCTTGTGGCAGTCCCTCAGATACTGGAACACTACTATCTCCTATTTCTTCTTTTCTTTAGACTAGCCAAGCCCAAGTCCCCAGCCATTCTTCATATGTTTAGCCTCCAGGCCTTTGATCATCTTAGTTGCTCTTCACTGAATTTTTTACAAACTCTCAACATCTTTTTTTGTAATATGGTGACCAAAATTGGCTGCAGTATTCCAGGTGTGGTCTTACTAGGGCTTTGTAAAGCAGTACTAGTACTTTGCATCATCTTGATTCTATGCCTCTGTTTATACAACCCATGACTGTATTAGCTTTTTGGGTTGCTACTGCACACTGCTGGCTCATAGTCAAGTGATCGTCCACTAGGACTCTAGTGTGAGGTCCCTCTCACATTTACTGTTTTTAAGCCAAGTCTCACCCAATCTGTATTCATGCTTTTAGTTTTTCCTGCATAAGTGTAAGACTTTGTTTTTCTCCACACTGAAATTCATTTTGTTGGATAGGGCCCATTGTTCAAGTCTGTCAAGATCTTTTTGGATCCTGAGCTTGTCTTCTGGGGTGTTGACTATTCCTGCCAGTTTTCTGTCATCTGCAAATTTGATGAGTTCCCCTTCTATTCCCTCATCTAAGTCATTTATGAAGATATTGAAAAGTACTTGGCCTAAGACGGAGCCTTGTGGTACCCCACTGCTTACTTCTCCATGTGGATGTAGTACCATTGAGGACTACTCTGCTGAGTACGGTTTGTCAGTCAGATACAAATCCATCTGATGGTGATATTGTCTATCCCACCTTTTTCTATCTCACTAAGTAGCAAGATAAAACCCTGAGTTTTCTCAGGAGTTGATGATTCAATGAGGGATTGGAGTTTATTGGATTTTTTCTGTTCCTTGGAGACATTTGTAATCCCGTTCTTTATCCAGAAACATTACAGCATTTGTTCTGTGTAAGCCAAAAGAATGGTTAGGTAGGATACTATTGTTTTATGGTATCAAATTCTGATAATTCATGGGCAAATGATCTATGGGATTAATCTCCTACTCTAGTACATTGACCATTTTTATTGATTCTTCAGCACCAGAAATCATAACTATCTGGCACATCATTTTTTTGTCTACTATAAATCCACTAAATAGGCTGGTTAGCATTACTTTTATTTCCTTAATACTTAGCAATAGCCTTTCTCCATGTTCTCTTTTTCCTTTTATAATGATTTTTATTAAGTGGTATCTCCAACAAGGTCAAATTATTAAGAATTTTATCCTTCTATTTTGAATTCTGGTATCACTTATTCCAATCCTTATAAAATATTCCCTTTATAAGTTAAATAGATATGCTTTTCCTTTTCTGATTAATTTTGTTTCTCCAATTTTAGTTCTTATTATAGTTGGCTCAGCACATTGTTCTAGCACATCCTTAGCCATCATATGTCTCCCATTCTAACATGATTTATGCAATCAAAGGCAATGTGGTCAATAAAGCAAGGGTAAACCTCCCTCTTATATTATCTTGCTGCCTCCATTATCCATTCTTTGTTATCTGTCTATCTCTGTTTCTTGAATCTTACCTATTCTATTTCATATATGAAGTCAAACTTCACTTACTGAATGAATTATTACTGCAGCGATTTAGTAATTTGCATATTCTGTTGTATTCTGCGCCTTTGGTTTTTCCTACCTAGGTGTAAGACTTTGCTTTTCTCCATATTGAAACTCCTTTTGTTGGATAGGGCCCATTATTCAAATTTGTCAAGATCTTTTTGTATCTTGAACTTGTCTTCTGGGGTGTTGACTATTCTTGCCGGTTTGGTGTCATCTGCAAATTTGATAAGTTTCCCTTCAATTTCCTCATATATGTCATTTATGAAGATATTGAAGAGTACTGGCCTAAGACAGAACCTTGTAGTACCCCATCGCTAACTTCTCTCCATTTGGATGTGGTGCCATTGAGGACTACTCATTGAGTATGGTTTGTCAGTCAGGTACAAATCCATTTGGTGATGATGTTGTTGATTCCACCTTTTTCTAGCTTACCAAGGGGTAGGTTGTGGCCTACTTTGTCAAATGCCTTACTGAAAGTATACTAAGTATATTAAGTTTATCGAAGAATAAGATAAGATTGGTTTAGCATGATCTGTTTTTATTTTTTTAAAAATATGTTTTACTGATTTTTAACATACACCTTAATATTTGGTTAATTGCATGTTGTCTGGGTTAGTGTTTAAAAAACAATCATTAACAATTAATTTCTATAATTCTACAGTTCTTATAATAGCTTTACTTGATCTCTTCTTCTTCCAATAATATTCTGTTTTGCCATCCTTAAATTAATACAGTTCTTATTTAAATAAATGACAATTAAATATAGACATTTTTCTCATGTTTCTGCAAATAATAACCACATCAATATAAAGCTTCTTTTCAGTGATCATCTTGATTACCTCATCACAAATCCTGCTTACAAAATTCTTATCTAAATTTATTTCCCCACAATATTTAAAGCATTTTTACTGGTTAAGATTTTTTCAAAATTAGTTACATTTAAGTATTTAAGTCTTTTTTTCCTCATACAGCCTTTCACATTTTTACATTTCTCATATCTTAAAGAAAAATAATAAGAAAAAAAGACAAAACAGAGAAAACATTTATTTTATATAAACCATCCCAACATTTTTATATTTCTCATATCAAAAAGCCAAATACAAAAGAAAAAAGAAAGAACTTGACAGGTTCATCCCTCTTAAACTAATCTTCATTTATATTCAAAATCTTCTATTTCTTTAACCATATTCAAACAAATGTTTAATTTTTAAACATTCTCTCGGGTAATTCCAATGATCTAATTTCTTAATTCTCGTTTTAGCCTCTTTTTTTTTACCAAACATCTTTCCTGCTCAATATGCTTTGATGAATCAAAGAATCTTCCCATAATCTTATAAATGTTATTGCAGGTACAAAAGGCAAAACAGATAAGATGTTTTTATAGGAAGGTTTCGCCCCTTTGTATTCATTGAAAACCTTTTCCTTTCTTTCTTTCTTGATTTTATTATTTTTTATCTCTCAAGTTCTCATAATTCTTCTGGCAAGATCCATTTTGTTAATTTTTTTTCTTGTCCTCAAATTTATTTTGAAATCTTAAAGTGTAGTTTGTCTTTTCCATGTCCAAAGTTTCCTGTAAGTTTTTTTCCCATCTGGGTTAAATCATACTTCCTTGTATTGTTAAATTCCATCTTGAAATTTCTCTTCTCTGTCTCATATTCAGTTGTCTGTTTTTTCTGCTCACTCTCTATTTTTATTTTTTGAGAATTTTTATGTTGTAAAGTTAAATTGGAGATGTGTTCATTTATGTTTTCAAATTTATTTTTAATTTCCTTGTGGTTTGAGATTATTGTTATTTGGATTAGTTGCAACATAGCATAGATCTCCTCCTGGAAAGTATTTGTTTTTTCTTGGTATATTCTTTCGGAAGATCTCTGGTTTTCCATGATAGCCAAAAATCAGAGTTTTCCTTACTCTGCAGACAGTTTTAGAGTCACAGTTGAGTTAGTATTTGTAATCCAGAAAGGTCAATTCTTTTTTTTTTTAGAGTTTATAATTCTCACTTTGTAGATAGCTCAAAATGTTCTCTTTTTTCTTTCTTTGTTTGTTTCTTTACTTCATTCCTTCCTTTCTTTCTTTCTTTTTTGTCACAGCTGTTCTCTGTTAGATATCAGCATCAGTTCTTTCAGTAATAGACAATTATTTACTTTTATTTTCATGATATAAAAGGAAAATCTTAACAGATTCCACCGATTTCAAACTTATCCAAATTAAGTCATATTCTTTTAATTTCAGTATATTTCTGTTCCCCCTGAAAGGTTTAATTTGCTGCTTCCATCTGCCAGGAGGGTGGGGCAAAGGTCCCCCTCCTTCTCACTTTCAGAGATTTTTTGCTTCTTGGTTTTTTTCTTTTCTTTTTTCCCAGGAAATCAATTTTTAAGTAGAAGAGAGAAAATCATTGTTCTTATCCAGTTCCAAACACATTGTTTACAGTCAGCTTTAGGTAGTACTTTTGGACTTCGGTTGCTTGTAGCTTGGGCTAGACTCAGAAGTTAAGCTAGTCTTTCTCATGCCAATTTCTGGAGGGCTTTCCCCAAACTGATCAGATCAACTGCCATTTCTCTGCAATCAGTGGGACTTTCCCACTTCTATGTTTATTTATTTATTTATTTATTTGTTTCTATTTCTATGCCGCCCTATTCTGAAAACTCAGGGTGGCTTACAACATAATCAGTAGCATATAGAAATCAAATACATTATAAAACCCCTAAATTAAAACCAATCATCCGAAACAAACTTACAATAAGCATACACTGGCTGGGGCAAGGTGTCAACTGCCCCATGCCTGCCGGCAAAGATGTGTCTTTAACAGTTTGTGAAAGGCGGAGAGGGTGGGGGCAATACGGACCTCTGGGGAGTTGATTCCAGAGGGCCGGGGCCGCAACAGAGAAGGCTCTTCCCCTAGGCCCCGCCAGGCGACACTGTCTGGCTGACGGGACCTGGAGAAGGCCAACCCTGTGGGCCCAGCAGACAGTCCCGCAAGTAACCTGGTCCGATGCCATGTTGCCTCTGCAGAGAAACTTCAGGTCCCTTGGCAGACAGAAATTGGCCATAGGGTGAGGAGCCTGTGATCCCTTGGCTGCTGTGCTATTGTGCAAAACAGGAAGTCCTGGTATGATCTGTTTTTAACATACCCATACTGGCTACTAGTTATGACTTTGTTTGCTTCTAGTTGTTTGCAGATCTGTTTTTTATTATCTTTTCTAGGATCTTCCCAGGTATTGATATTAAACTGATTGGTCTGTAATTTCCTGGGTCTATTTTTTCTCCTTTCTTGAAGATGGGGACCACATCAGCCCTTTTCCAATCCTCATGTATTTCCCCGGTGCTCCAGGATTTATGAAAGATGTGGTGCAATTGTTCTGAGATAACATCTGCTAGCTCTTTCAGAACTCCAGGATGTAATCTGTCAGATCCCAGTGATTTATACTTGTCAGGTCGATAGGAGTTCTCTTACCATTTTTTTGCTTAGTTTAATTTTTGTTTCTAGTATGTATTTTGCAGGTTTTTTTTTTAGTATATTGGACTATAGTTTCTTTTTGTGTGAAGACTGACACAAAGTATGAGTTAAGCAGCTCTGCTTTCTCCCTGTTGCCTGTAATTTCCTTGCCATCTTCTCTTTTTAGTGGGCCTACAGTTTCCTTGACTTTTTTCTTGTTTATATGTTGGAAGAAACTTTTTTTAAATTGTCCTTGATTTCTGTTGTGAGTCTTTGTTCGTTTTGAGGTTTTGCTTTCTTGACTTCTTCTTTGCATGTTCTGGCTGTCTGCTGATAATCAGACTTGGTTATGTGGCCTCTTTCCATTTTTTGTATTTGTCCTTTTTGTCTTTCAGTTTGTTAGAGAGATCTTTTTGCAGCCATGCTGGTTTCTTTTTGGATTTCTTGTTTTTCTTTCTCAATGGTATTATGCTGGTCTGAGCTTTTGTGATCACATTTTTCAGGGTTTCCCACACTTCTTGGGTTGTTTTCCCTTTTAGGATTTTTATTCATGGGATCTTTCCTAGGTTCTCTCTGAGTTTGTTAAAGTTGGCTCTTTTGAAGTTTAAGACACTGGTTGGATTGTTTTCTATTGCTAGTGTTTGCATTATGTTAAATTACAACATGATGTGGTCACTTTCACCCAAAGTTCTGGCAATTTCAATTCCCTCTATCACTTCTTCTTTATTTGTAAGAATTAAATCCAGTATAGTTTTAATTCTAGTTCCCTCCTCCAACTTTTGGGTGTCAAAATTATTGGCTAGGTTGGTTAGGAATCTGTTTGATCTCCCACTCACTGCAGAGTTTGTCTCCCAGTTGATATCTGGATAGTTGAAGTCTCCCATTACGACTGTGGTGTGCTTCCTGCATACGCTTGTTAACTGGTTGGCAAAGAATTCATCTATTTCTTCTGATTAGTTAGGTGGCCTGTAATATACACCTATGGTAATGTCACTTTTTTCTCTTTTATATTGACCCATATACATCCTGGAGAGATTTTATCTTGGATCATGTACAGTTCTGCAGATATGTAGTGTTCTCTTACATATAGTGCAACTCCCTCTCCTTTTTTTGTATACCTGTTTCTTTTGAACAATTTGTATCCATCCATCAGTCCATTCCATTCATGGGTTTCATCCCACCAGGTTTCTGTTATGCCAACTATGTCATACTCTCCCTCTTGTAGTATTGCTTCTAGTTCATCCTGTTTATTCCCCAATCTTTGAACATTTGTATATAAGCAACAAATACTCAAAGCTTGGGGAATGTTACCTCTTGCAATATAATTCTTGCTTGTGTTTAGCTGATCTTCAAACTTGAATACTGAGCTATCTTGGATTAGCTTTACTACAATAATTCATAGTCACACTGCTACTGTGGATGGCATGCCATAATGGCAATTTCATATTATTATACAAGATCTTCTTGTATGTAGATTTTTATTTGCTTCCTTACTTTTAATAAATAGTTAAATAAATAGTTCCAAGTTGTTTCTATGAAATAAATGCATTATTATTCTGATGCCATTTTCCCCTTTGACTTTTCCTTCTTTTTCATGTCACTTTATTTCATTTCTTACAAGCCATGCTTTTCTTTATTTTTTCATGCGTTCTTGTTTGTTTATGTTTACTTGCTTTAATTAAATCATGTTTCTTGTTCACTATCACCAATTTTCCTCCTTCAGATTCTCAGAAGTAATTTAAGTTGACCATAATAAACTTTACTATGCCACAACCCTCT